>JARHVA010001302.1:1650000-2250000 GCA_037957365.1 Torreya grandis
ATATCTCCCTTACCATGACAAATAACTTGGAGATCACATATATCTCCCCACCCACAACAACCAACCTTGGATATCACCTATATCTCCCCAACCATGACAACCAACCTTGGAGATCACTTAAATCTCCACACAAAATGACTTTGATTGGATATCATGAATATCTCCTTAACCATTGAACCTTTTAAACCAACCTTGCATTGTTTGTCTTGATCACTTATGCTACCTTGTTATAGTTGGCTATTATACACACACATGTATATCAGGCATTTTGGATTGTGACCAAGCTAGTCCTATCACCTACAACCTTTTGTGTTTACCATAGTTACTTCCTACCTTTGACACCTAGAACACATGGACCATTAGAGCTACAACTTTGATCATTTTAACCTTATCAATTATCACTTACAAGTTGTGATTTGATTATTTCTATCTGAGTCCTCCTTACCTTTACATGTGTCTTGATTTTGTTAACTATAACTCATCGTAGTATATACACAAGAGGTGATACCATATTCTCACTCAACATCCACCCACCCAATTTACTCTTTATCAAATCAATACCCAATTCTAGTTTCTCCTCCATTAGTTCTCATTTTGAGGGGGGATACCTCATCCAATACCTAGAGCACCCAACTCCTATTTTTTTCTTATAACTTGTGAGTACAAATTATAAGACAAAAAGGGGCAAATGTAGAAACCAAAATTATGTCACACATTTATGTAACTCCCTATATTGAACCCCCTTGAGCCCCTATTAATAATTAGCCTTCCTAACCCATGATTTTACCCCTCACACATTTAATTAATTTAAAATATTTAATTAAGTTAATTAAAAACTACTTATGCCACCTTACCTGACCACCTCATCCTAAGACTAATTCTTACCCTCTCAGTCACCTCAAGACTTAGTCCCTTAATCTTAACTACCCATGCCTTTTTATCATCCCAAAAATAAATCCCTAACTAACCATATCCTTCTTAACCTCACATTTTTACTATTTCCTAATGGATACCACACTTGGCATGAGAAAGAATAAAAAATAGGCCTAAAATAGCCCTTTTACCTATTCTCATGCCACCAATGTCAATCAACCCACAATCAACATTGGTAGGATCATCGACATTGTTTACTTAAGCCAAATCCTAAACTAATGTTCAGGTTAGTAGAAATTAAAAAAACTTATTTATTCACATACAAGATTTAGCAATTAACTCTGTACATTCAATCTTACCATTACTCTACACAATTCAGTCCAGATTATGAATTGATTTACTGCACAAAGCTTGGATTCTTCTAAACTAGTAGCACATGCTTATCTTTTCATTCACCTATTGATTCAACATACCTCATTAGAGCCATCTATCTAGCACCCATGGTCCATCCATTTTATTAGCTAAGTATATCTCTATTTTTGGTAATTCCTTTAAATAATCACTTTACATTATATTATTTATCATTTTACTAGCATCCTGACTCTCCCTATGGAGGAGTTGTAAAAATTCTTCACCTATTTTACTTTGATTCAAACATACCAATCTTCTAACTAGACCCACCTAAGTCTTACACACTCCTTTATGACTCTTCCCAACCTCATAAACTTGACCAACATCCACCTCCTAGCTTAGAAAAGTCTCCTATAACCCCCTAAGAACTTACAACCCCTACTAACATCGGTTACATAACTGACATTGGTCATATAAATAACATTGACCATATCTCTTTATCAACATCAATAGCCTAATCAATGTCAACAACTATGCATTTCCACTACCCTCCCTGAGCCTACCCAAACAACCTCCAAAAACATCAATAACTCACATTACCTACACTATGTCACTCTTCGTTGCACTCAGACTACAATAATAGTATGCATATCTCTCTCTTACTCTCTCTTTAATTTTGTTATTCATTACCAATTTTGTTTCAAAAAGTGGATTGTCATCCCTAAGGAAGTTTGACATTTCCAAGAATAAGCATGTAGCTTGGCAACCCACTCATATATATACTAACAAATATTCTAGTGGTAATACTTTATTATTCATAGGTAGGCCTCCCTATCCAAAGATAAGTGCTCAACATTGTTTGGATACAGTGCACAACCAATCCAGGTTCTCTCTAATCTCTAACCCCTACCCTTCATCTTTGTTTCTCCTTAAACATCAAATAGATTCAAAATTTAGTGAAAGAGATGTCACCAATTTTTACAATAGGTATGCCAACTACTCTAAATTATGGGATGTTATTAATTCTATTGACATGTTTTTAGTAGACAAAAATCTATCTTCCATGGAGTGACTATTCATCATAGACTTGCTATCACTTAAGAGATAAGGACTACATTCAGTTATGGCCAAGCCTAAGGTGATGTACTGCATCAACCTCCTATGAGAGTTATTATTCACTAGGAAGGTTATGTAGGATGCTTTTCTTCACCATATGGATAACCAAATGATCATTACATGCATATCCAAAGTAGATTTTTGGAGATATTTATCACTACTAGTTCTAGATGCATATTTTGACAAACATAGATTGGTTTTGTGGAATTAAGATAAATTAATGGAAAAGGTGCTAACTTCATGGATTCTCCCTAATGAAACAATGACATATAAATGTCAAAATCTTACACCTATCAAAAAAATTAGGATAGGAGTGTAGATCAAGATGGCACTGCTTAACAAGCTCTATGGCATGCCCACTATTCATTTCCTCAATTTGGACTGGGTACCATTATTACATATGATGATGATCAATGATGTAGAATTTGTCTTGGGTGAAATTATAAGCTACCAACTGAGAGAATAGGTCATACATAAGAACAATAATCTCATTCTTGTGCGACACTTCTATATGATGGCATATCTTTTATACATTGTAATTGACATAATATATAAGGTCTTAGGTGAGATATAGAGCTTGGCCATCGACTATGTCAAGAATTGCATCTATGATTACTTATAATTTATTTACATTTATTCTTATACCAAGAACATGGTTAGGATCAATGAGGATATTTATTCTCAAGTATAGCAAGTAATCCATGGGTTTTTAACGCCCAAAGTTAGAGAAATCATAGTGCAGATACTATATGGTAAGGTGATTGTTTTGTGTATCTTGAATACACTATTATCTTAATTATTGAACACAAGGCTAATCCCTTGAGCCTCCTAAATTATGTACCTAAAAAATTGGTGGAGAAATAAATTTATTTCCAACTCTGGTGGAACATTGCGGAGGAATTAACCAAAAATAAACAAAACACATTCTATGGGCACCATATGGTCATTGGATAGATGTGTTACATAAAAAAATCACTTTAGAGATGTGGGTGGCAAAATAAAGAGTTGTCATTTACCCATAGTAACACATAGGGACTAGAATCCTTATGGCATCATACAAAGACACATTCAAGGCCTTGGTATCCCTTATCAACATGTGCTTTATGATTATGAATTTTTATTCATGAAGGCATAGAATGATGATGATGATGATGATGATGATGATGTATTAGAAAGGGCAAGAATTTCCAGTTTGAAGGAAGATCATTTAAGCATGATTCAATAAGAACCTTCAATAACAATAAAATAATTTCATAGTAGATTACCACTCTTTATAAGATGGTATCCTTAGACTTTTGGAAGATCCAACCTTTAAATCAATCCAAAGAATAAGGAGATACTTCATAAGAACTTCATTTCAAGTTAAGATCTATTAATAAGGAACCATGGGTGAGTGAACCTAATCCTAGGGGAGCTCTAGGAGATCCCATTAATGTATATTCTTTTGATGAAGAAGAACAAGGATAGGAACACCTATCTATGATTTTGATTCTAATTCCTAAAGCTACCCTTAAAATAAAAAAATTTGCATCATTAGGAGTAACTACATAGGAAGTTATTGCATCAGATCAACAAGGCTCTTCTTTATAACCTAATACCACTATTTTCTACAAGAATAAGCCTAGAAATCCCTAAAGTATAAATCAAATAAGAATAAGATATTCATGAAGAAATAAAACTGGAGAGAGCTAAGGCTCTAAGCCTTGTAGTTGACAAAGTGAAAGCACCAACTATGGAGGTCACCATAGGTAAAAAGGCTTTACCTTTTAAGACCACTTCCTTACTTTCTTCTTCTATTCCTATTTTTGGTTTGTACCAATTTCATCTATGTTAAAATTCCAAAAGTTGAAAAGGAATCTTTCACCCCTGATGATCCATTGACCTCTTCCTCTCTCTTACATATCCCTCTACTCACTCCAAAAGTTGAAAAGGACTCTTTCACTATTACTCTATCTTCCACCACTATTGATCCATCTTCCACCATCATGCCTTTCACCTCCATAGTTCCACTACTACTATTTTCTTTGGTACTAACACAATTAGATCTTTGAAGAGAAAAAGGGCATCAAAGAAGATTGAAATATCCATGGCCACTCCCCAACTCCATGTCTCATCCACCCAAATCACTCTCCCCATGACATCCACCACTTCATCCCAAGAAACCATTGTCACAAGCTTAGGCAAGAGGAAGAAGGTATAAAATACACAAGCTATCATAGTCCATCTACTCCCCTAATATGGAAGTTTGGATTGGTCCAAGATTATTTTGTCTTCCTTGCCTAACACAATTCTCAAGGCATGAAAGAAGCAATAACTAGTAGAGGATGTTAAAGAAGAGGTTGTATTCAAAATCCAAAAGGATATAGACCCCAACCATCTGATAATTCCTCTATGGGCCATTGATTTAAAATTGAAAACATATCAAATGCATAGTTTTAAAATAATAGATCTCCCATCTATTACAAATTTGTTTGACAAACCATCTAAGAGTATTCAAAGAGTAAGAAAGAGGAAGTTGGAAGATGATGTTGGTAGAGATATAATTCTAGAAGAGAAGCAAGAAGTATTTTCCTTATCCAAAAGTCAAAATAGACAATTTGGGTAAGCCCCTTATAATGAATACTTAAAATATTTGGCCAAATCACATGAGGATTCCATGATGGCAATTCACAAAGGTACAAAACTAGCAAGACAAGAATTGGAGGAATAATTAGATAAAATAAAAGAGAAACAAAAGATAACACATATCATAGCAGGCATTGAAGTTAAAATGAAGGAAGTAAAATCTAAGTTCTATAATTATTTAAAGTCATTATAGTTTATGCGAGCTGAATTAGCCCCCCATATTGATAGCACTCATAAATTATTTAATTTTTTGAAGTTAGACAAGAATAAGCTCAAATTTTTAATTGTTTACACAATCAATAAGGCTTATAACCATTTGAATCTCATGACACCATTAGAGGCATTTAATACACTCAGCATGGTGTTCATTATAATAGAAGAGAAGAGGTTAGGGAATGGTTAATAGCTACTAGGTATTTTTTCCCCAAATACCAAAAGAATGAGGCCCTCATCTTATAAAATTGGAATGATTTGAAACTGTCAAAAGTGAAATATGCTACAATAAACTTAATTGATAAGATGAACTTTGATCAACTTATTTAGAAGGCTTTAGATAATTTTTAGCAAAGTTTACAAGGGTTGCCATTAGAGGACATTAAAGTTGAGTTTAGATTTGCTAGGAAAATGGTGATAGAAGTTGAGATCTTCAAAATCAACTTCTAGATCATAAAAGTAGATCACGAAAAGTTACTAGGATAGGTTAAAAAGGTGAATATACCTCCTCTTTTGAATTTAGACATAATTATATAGAAGCATGATGTGTCACACCACTATTGGCTTGAGATA
Source organism: Torreya grandis (assembly GCA_037957365.1). Taxonomy (NCBI): domain Eukaryota; kingdom Viridiplantae; phylum Streptophyta; class Pinopsida; order Cupressales; family Taxaceae; genus Torreya; species Torreya grandis. The sequence continues at coordinate 1,655,752 of JARHVA010001302.1, forward strand.
GAGGCAAACAAGAAGCAAACTTAAGCTACCACTTCTAGTTCTACATTGACAACTATAGTTACAACACCGACTAAAGTCCATGAAGCCATGTAGACATCAACACAACCTAAAGGGACAAGTTTTATTAAATTTACATTCTATAGTAGTGTATATTCTATATTTATAGTTTTATTATGGTTAAATTTTTTTATAAAAGTTGCATATTCATTTTCATAAACATGCACACATCGCATTATTTTGTAAAGGCTAACTTGAACTACTAACAACTATAAGATAACTTTATATGGTTTTTAACCACAGTTATAAATATGCCATGTAATGTAATCTACATGTACTTGGAGGATGAGGTGACCCTTCCCCACGTCTTCCCAATTTATATTTAAACACTTATAACCCATTGTTTTGAAGGGTCATAATATTTTTAATATATAGGAGAATAAGCAATTTCAATTTTTAACTCATGTGTTTATGTATTTTATTTCCAATTTTTGTTGTAATTAGGCTTATTTATTTTATTTGTATGATTCAATAAATCTTAGTGTGCAAAATTTTTGGAGGAGTTCTTTATTGTCTTAATTTATAAGCTAGTCTTAGATGTGCAATAATTATTTAAGGATTAGTAAAGTACATTGATTATTGATAATTAAGTTGAATGATTCATATTCATAAGCATGTATAATTGCTTCCATTTGATATAGTTTTATGTGTATGTACAACAACTATCTCAAATACCTCACTAAGCCCAAGCTATAATCTCTTGATTAAGAGTGTATAATAGCTACCCTAAAAAGAGTAACCTTTGATTGAGGCCTATGAGTTTCTTATATCAAGACTATCTTAAACTGCTTGATCATGTATGACTGTGTGTGTGTAATAGTTGTTAGTAATAGGCATATGTTTTGAAAGCACTTATCCACTTATAAACCAACCAATGAGGTGATTCCTGAAGTCACATGACTTTTCTTTTTTTTTTTTCTCTACCTTTCCATCTTTTTTTAGTTTATTGTGAGACCTACCCATTCTAGATTAGCAACCATCCATCCACCAAATCATCTATATTTTACTTCCTTTTTAGATACCACCCATCTATCGATAAAACCTTATTAACAACTTGCATGCCCTACATTTTATTCCATCACCTAGTTTTTAAGACCGCATACCTATGACTCATGCTCTAGAGTGGAGTTTACCTCCATTAAGATCCTAAAATATTAGAGGATACCTCATTATGATAATTGGTGTGCATAAAACCCACATCAACATCCTCTTTCTAACACTAGAAGGAGGGCCTTAGAACCTCCAATAAAAGAGGTTAGTTTGTGCATAGACTTGCACTAGAGTCACCTAGGAGAGTGATGAGATCTATTTCTTAGATTGGACTTCTAGTCTCACCCTTATCAAATCATAGGAGACCTACAATTATACAAAATATCCCTAATAAACTCAAGACACCTTCCCCAATAAGTATCACTTACCCTATTAATCATCCCATAGATCAACCACCTTGGTTGGTTGGATATTTTATTTCCATCCCAAGAGATTTGCATGACCTACCCAGGAATCCTAAAAAGTATTTTCCATCTTGCTCTCCTTCACAAGCAAGAATAATAGAGGAACACATAAAATATTTTAAATCTTCTTAAAATTAATGAATGTTATTAATGAATATGTTGCATGTAGGATTTTACATTTTTCACTAATGGATGTTACTTATGAGTGGTATATGAATGTAACAAAAAATTCCACCACTTCATGGGATACATGTTAAGTAGCTTTTCTTGCATAATTTGGATAGGTTACCATCCCCAGTTTGGTATACCATCACTTCACTATCATGAAGAGAGAACCTAATGATCCAATCCATGCTTTCAATGCAATATTTAAAAATATGTATACATGGTTAAACCCAAGGTATAAACTAAAAGAAGCATTAGCATTGGCTATGTAAAAGAATTATTTGGACCTAATTATTACATTATTCTTGAGAAGGGTAGTTGATAACAAAAACTTAAAATTGGAATATGAATAAGCCATTAGCATTGATAGGAATCTCAATCCCTAGGTACTTGGCATACCCAAAATCAATAATGGCTTCCTAAAATTAAATCTAGTACCACATGTAAAGTAGAACATTCTTGCATTCATTCAGAACCAGTTATACACTCTGCCTCCTCTGACATAGTTAACGCAACTAAATTATTGTTTCTTAAACAACCATGTACAAGGAAATGGTTACCAACATAATAAAAAAAATTCCATATCTTCTACTACTGTCCTCTAGGGCACTAACTCTACAAAGGTAGAGCTGGATACTATTCAAAATATGGTTCAAAAGCTAAGTAATGACTTCCTCAGCATGAAAAGAAAGATGGGAAATTATAATGTCCCAAGTGATAATCAAAATTATGGATTCAAAAAGTACAATAGACTATCCAATAAGCCTACAAAAAACATAGAGTAACCTAACAAGCTTCCAAATATCAACATGGCAGAGACAACTCTACCTAATTGGTGTAAAATCCATAAAACCTCTCAGCATGGTGAGATTTATTGTGTTGAATTCTATTTAGTATTTGAAATATTTTAAAGAGAATTAGTAAGACATGATCAAATTCACAATCCACTACAATCCCACTAGGATCCTGGCCCTTAAAACACTACCACGTTCATTGAGACTCACACCTTTCCATTTCCAAGTGAGGATGATAATGTACCATAATATTACAATGATGAGATTCACACTTTCCACTAATTCTAGAAATGTGGTTATAATATAAGGAATAATAATCCATTCACAAATTCTATTTCTCCAAATAACATTGTCATTCCACCCAATTATAAAGTTGACAACAATCTGCCTACCCCAAAAGGGAATGATCAACCTCAGAACAAGGAGGAACATAGAAAGGGGGATATAAAATCATTGAAGACATAATAAAAATCAAATCAAATATTACTCTTCATATATTATCTTAGATCATTGAATAGAAGGATCTAATATAAAATTCTATCACAAGGAAGACCCCTGTAAAAAGGACCAAATCATCTATAGATAAATAAAAAGTTACTGACACCAATGTCATATATAAAAATAAGCTAGAAGTTCCACCTTTATTTTCTAACTATCAAAGTATTTGGTAAGAATATTCATAATTGTTTAGTTAATTCTAGAGCCTCAAAAACTATTATGCCTATATCCATATGTCAAAATCTTGGTCTAAATCCAAGCCCTTCAAAGAGAATAGTTTCACAATTGGATTAAATGGTGGTATTAGTGGTTAGAGAATTGATTATTGTGTGTATTCAAGTAGCATATGAACCATGAGTCTAGATGACTATTGATATCCTTTTAGTAGACATACCTAAAGGCTATAGACTATTACTGAGTAGGGACTAGTCTAAAATGCTCAATGGATATCTCTCTACAAACTTCTCTCACATCTAGATACCATGAATAGGAATTGAAAATAGAATCCACATAAATAAGAAACTAAGGATGAAATATCCTATCATGAATTATAATGTGAAGAATTAAGAGGTAAAGTATGAATATCCTAGCCTTGGTATTTATACTTTTACTATGAAAATTCAAATACAAGATCTAGAATCTGAAATCTCCAATTAGCCATAGACTTTACACTTTTATGGTGTTAGATCTAAAAAAGGATAAGGTGTAGGAATCAAACTAATTGATCCATAGGGAAAGAATTTTTTGGTATAATATAGGTTATAGTTCCCTTGTACTAATAATAGAGTTGAATATGAAGCTTTAATTTTGGGATTGCAACTTACACTAAAGAACAATGTAAATCAACTATTAGTATTTAATGACTCATAGCTGGTAGTCAATCATGTGAAAAATAAATACCAATGTAATCCATCTTATTTGAAAAGATACAGACATAGATCATGGGATCTTATTGAGAGCTTTGAAGCTTTCAACATAGTAATAATTCCTAGAGAGTAAAATCAAATTTATAGACTCATTAGATGTTGTTGTTACTAATTTGGAACCTTTCCAAAAATACAAGGTAAAGATATTCTTTTATTGAGCTAGTACCTTGTCCTTGTATTCCTAATAATGTATAAATTTTCTAAGTGTTTGATGATGATCAATAGATCATTTATTTTCTAACCAATTCGGGGTAATTTGAGGCCCAAATAATCAATGATAAGGAAGTCAATCATCTCTATCAAGAGGAGTCAGACAAGGAAGGCATTCTCCATCTCAAATAGAATCATCTCCTAACTAGGTTGGTCTCCTTAGAAAGACCATTTGACATAGATCCTCATTTTAAAAAATAAGGCAACCCAAAGCCAATGAGCCTAACTTTAAAATGGATAATTTAGGTGATGAACATAACCCACATTATGTTAAAATAAGCCTCAAACTATACCCCAGAGTAAATATAATGAGTGAAGGATTTAATCACTTAATATAATGATGTGATTGTTTGGACATATGAAGACTTGAAGGTTTATGACCTTAAGGTCATCAATCATATAATTATTTTGAAACTAGATCACAAGCCATTTAGACAAAGATAGAGACCATTAAATCCTATCTTAGAGCCTTTCATTTAAAGAGAAGAAAAGTTTTTAAGTGCAAGAATATTCTTCCCAATATGACATTCTACTTGGGTGGACAATCTGGTCCCAGTCAGAAAGAAGAGTGGTGAGATTAGGTTATATGCTAATTTTAGAAACTTGAACAAAAAATTCTAAAAATGACAATTATCCCTTGCCTTCATTAGATGAAGTAATACACATGGTAAGTGGCTCTAAAATGGTGTCCTTAGATGTATTTTTAGGCTATTATCAAGTATTGGTACAATCAGAGGATAGAATGAAGACTACATTTACTATGAAGTAGGGTACTTATGCATATAAGAGGATATATTTTGGCCTAATAAATGCAAGAGACACCTTTTAATGAGTCATGGATCATGCATTTAAAGCATTAATAGGTAAGTGAATAATCATCTATATGGATGATCTTATTATGTTCTCCAAGAATAGAAATGACCACATATGCCATCTACAGTCAATCTTCAAGAGATGTAAAAGATTTGGTATTTTTTTGAGCCCAAAGAAGAGTATATTTAGAGTAATTGAAGGTAAGTTTTAAGGACACATCATTGATCTAGATAGATTTTAGGGAATTTTGAAGATTACACCACCAAACAGAAAGAAGGAACTCAAGTCATTCTTTGGGAAGATTACTTTTGTAAAGAAGTTTATCTCAAAATTTATAGGGATTATTAGACCCTTAAATGGAATGTTCAAGAATAATTCTAAAATATAATGGATACCTAAGGCCCAAAAGTATTTTCAAGACATTAAAGATGCAATATCTCAGGCCCCAATACTAATTAGTCCAAATTTTACAAAGGATTTTTATTTGTACTCATTCACTTCAGAGCGTACAATTGTTATTATTATAACATAGAATAAATATGAGATTGATCATCCAATTGCATTTATGAGCAAAAAATTGAAAGATATTGAACTTAAGTACTCTATGATTGATAAATAAATTTTTACTTTTGTCAAAGCAGTGAAGAAATTTTGACACCAGATATTAAGGAATAAGACTATTTCTATCATACCTAATCCTGCTGTCAAGATCACCTTATAATAGAATGAATGAGGAGAATGTAGAGGTAAGTGGATGGCTAAACTACATGAATTTGACATAGAGATCAAGCCTATTAAGACTATTCAGGGTTAAGGCATCATTAAAATCATGATTGAACTCGATTCACATAGTCCTATTGAAGATGTATATGAATCATAAGTATCTAAAGGATAATGGTATACTAACATAATACAATATTTACTTATAGGTACTTGTTCCATAGTAAACAATAGAGAATAAATGAGAGATTTGAGGCTCAAAGATTCTCATTACATGATCAAAAAATGAGTTATCTATAGAATAAATTATGAAGGTATCTATATTAGGTATGTGTCCATAGAAGAATCTAAATAGATTTCGGAAAACTTGCATTATAAGATAGTTAGTGGTCATCCATTCAAAAATACCACAACCCATAAGATCTTAATATTGGGCTACTAATGGCTAACATTTTTCAAAGATGTTCATGTTCATGTGAGAACATGTCATGAATGTTGAGCTTTAACTAAGAGAGAAGTACATGCAATAATGCCCTTGAAACCTATAATTTAAGGAAGGCCATTTTCCTAATGGAGTTTATACTTCATCAATGTCATTAACCCAAACTCCTTAGTAGGCCATAAGTTTGTACTCACTGCCATATACTATTTTACTAGATGAACTGAGGTTGTGGCCATAAAGAATTCTGGAGAATAAGATGTGATTCACTTATTGAAGGAACACATCACAATTAGATTTTTCACCCTCATTTATCTAATTTATGATAATGGGCTAGCATTCATATCAGTTGAATTCATTTAATGGTCTCATGACAACTAGATTACTGTCAAATCATCATCTAACCATTACCCCCAAGTAAATGGATCGACTAAATCAATGAATAAGAACTTGATAAATTTAATTAAGAATAAGCTAGGGATAAGCCTAACGACTGGAATATCTATTTAAGTATTCCCTTTGGGTAGACTGAACAAGATACAAGTAGGCCCTTAAAGCTTTACCCTATTTTTTGGTGTATGGACATAAGCCGATATTCCCAATCATGCTAAAATTATCAACTTATCAAATCATGAAAGAATACATGGAACCAAGTGACAAATCATAATCTAGACTACTAGACATAATATAAATGGAATATTTAATGAATGAAGCATTATTGACCTTCAACAGACACTAATATGTAGTTAAGAGGTGGTTTGACAAAAGAGTAAAGGTCAAAGAATTTAGGATCTTAGATCTGGTACTTCTTTGGGATAAAGCCCATGAAAAGAAAGGATAGCATGACAAATTTGCCCCACTATGGATTGGACGATATCATATTTTAGAGATCCTGGGAAATAATGTTTTATGTCTAAAGGACTTACAGGGCAATGAACTCACATATCCAGTGAATGATTAGTTTTTAAAGTATTACTTCATGGATATACCATATAAAGGTACCATCAATTGATGAAAAAAATGGTAGAGATAGGATTAGGTTAGGTTTCCTACTTTCTTATAATATATTTTATACTTTTTAGATTAGTTTATTTATTTCCTAGTAAGTTTCTTGTTTTTTAGGTTTAGTTTTATTGCTTTCTAGATTAGTTTTTTTTTTTGTTATTTCTTGTGACAATCTAAATTATTTCATTCTAGCATAACTAGAGCTAAAATTTAACTGGTTGATCCCCTTAGCTTGTGCTTAATTAGACTTATATCATGAAGGTAAAATTGTAAATAGATTCACAACTTGGGACTTTTTCATAAATTAGGTATATTTATGTGTTTAGAGTCTTTAGGATGTATGTAAATCACAAACCATTCTGGATTGTGTCATAATTGAATATTTCTACTAGGTATGTGAAAGTTGATTTCAAGTACTTCATATAAATTTATAATTTTTTTTCTTATTTCATTGGATTAATCACACTTATCACATTAAAACTTTATTTCACTATATTTTGTCTATTTCAAGTATAAAGGAAAAATAAAAAATAATGATAGGGATAAGTGATTAGAGTGAACCCAGATTGGTTTACATGCCATATTTAGATGTTGTGAGCACTCGTCTTTGGCTAGGGAGGACTATCTGCAAGTAATAAAGCACTACCACAAAATGTTTTTTGGTAGATAAATGAGTGGGCTGCCAAGTTACATGCTTGTTCTAAAAAGTGTGAAACTTCCTTAGAGATGATAGTCCACTTTTGAGAGATAAAAGATTAATATATAACTAAAAGAGAGGTAAAGTAAAGAGAGAGAGAAAGAGAAATAATGTTATCATTATTCAAAACCTAAGTGCAGTAGAGAGTGATAGGGTGTAGATGGTGTATTTTGTTTATATTTTAGAATTTGTTTGGGTAGGATTTAGAAAGGTTAGGGAATCCACAGTCATCGACATTGATAGGGGATTGATTTATATTGGTTATACTACTGAGGTTAGTGGTGAAGGTGATTGATGTCAGTTAGGCTACCAAGTTTGATAGGGGAAATAATTGCCTAGGAGCTTATAGAAGGCTTTTCCAAGTTTGGGAAATGGTTTTGATCAAGTTTGAGAGGTTGGGGAGAGTTATGAGAGAGAGAGTATGGTTTGGGTAGATCTAGTTAGAGGTTTGGTTTGTCAAGTCAAGGGGAAACAAGTAAGAAAACTTTGTAACTCCCTCATGAGGGTTTGATCAAGAGTGTATAAGGTAATGAATAGTAGATATGAAGTGATAGCAAAGTAAATACTTAACATACCTATAAAATAAGTGATGTACTTATCTGTAGTGGTCATTGAATGATAAGTGCTAGATTAATGGTCCCTATCAGGTAGTTTAAATTTTTGGCCTAAATAAAGAGAATAAGTGGGTGTTGTTGGTCCTCAAAATCTTAGTTCCTAATCATGATTGACTTATGTAAGATGACAGTAATCCAAGATGTTGAAAATTGAATGTTGAGAGCTTGAATGTAAGTAAGAATGAATTTTATTGATTTCTACTGACCTAAACTTTAGGTTAGAGTTTGGCTTATATCATTAACATCAATGATCCCACCAACATCGACCATGGGTTGACCAATGTTAGTATCCCTAGAATAGGTAAAGATTACTATTTTTAGCATATTTTCTATTTCTCTTCATGCCAAGTGTGGCACCCATTACAAAATAGTAAAAATAAGAGGTTAAGAAGGAGGTAGTTGATTAGGAATTTAGTTTTGAAGTGAGAATAAGTCCTGGGTAGTTAGGATGAGGGGACCAGGTCTTGAGGTGACTCATCAGGTGAGAATTCATCATAGGGTGAGATGGATAGGTAAGATATAAAAAAATGGATTTTAATTAATGTAAGCATTTAAAATTAATTAAATGTGTGAGGGGTAAAAGCATGGGTTAGGGAGGCTAATTGTTATTATTTAAAAAATGTGCTCAAAGGGGTTTTGACATAGGGAGTTACACATGTGTGTGACATAATTTTAGTGTCTACATTTGCCCTTTATTGTCTTGTAAGTTGTACTAACAAGTTTTCAAGATAAAAATAGGAGTTAGATTCTCCAAGTATTAGATGAGGTATCCCCCCCTCAAAATGGGAATTGATGAAGGAAAAACCAAAATCAAGTACCAATTTGATAAAAAGGTAATTGGGTGAGTGGTGGAGAATTGAGTATCACTTCATATGCGTATACTACTATGAGCTATAGTTGAAAAATTTAAGAAAAATAAAGGTTGAAGAGGACTCAGATATAAATAACCAAAGCACAACTTATAAGTGATAACTGATAGGTCAAAATAATCAAAATTATTGCTCTAATGGTCGATGTGTCCCAGGTATCCAAGGTAGGAAGTGCCTATAGGAAACAAAAAAGGGTTGAAGGTGACAACATGAGCTTGGTTCCATCAAAAACACCTAATATACATATGTGTGCACAATAACCAACTATAGTAAAATAGCATAAGTAGTCAAGATAAGCAATGCAAGGTTAGTGTAAAAGGGTCAATGAGTGAGGAGATATTCATGATATCTAAATAATGTCATCATCGATGAAGATTTAAGTGATCTCCAATGGCATTTATCATGGTTGGGGAGATATACTTGATCTTAAAATTTCCCCAAAGTATGTGTAAAGTCTAAAAAGTTGGGGTTGTTCTTTTAGGGAAAAAATTATTATAATGGTGTTGACATCGGTGACTTTGATAATATCAGTAATAAATATTGTTGACATTAGCACATTAGGGAAATGTTGCTAATGTCAGTAGGCATACGCATCAATATTGGTATATTAGGTTAAGAATGTTGATGTTGGTAGCTAACCAAACCTGATAAAAGGGGGTTTGGTGACTAACCAAACTCATTTACAACTTGTGATTCGAGAAAAAATAGAGTTGTGAGAGTGACTGAGATGGAAGAGTAAGGAGGGGACCTAGTGGGAGGTGTACCACCATAAAATCCAAATATGCCAACCTAAAAGAGATGGAGAGATGAGGTAAGATCCTCTATTAGTTGTTTTGAAACTTTATTTGGTTATTTAGAGTTTTTAGGATAATTTAGAGGCGGGGGTATAGAAAATGTTAGTATAGGGGTATGAAATAGGGTAGGGTAGTTTTAGGATAAGTTGGGGGGAATTTGGGGTAAGTTTTTAGGTTAAAATTGTAGTTTTGGGTTTGGTTTATTTGGTCTTAGGGCCAAACCAATTGCTAACATCGATGAGGTCCATCAATGTCAACTAACATGACACTAAGGTTGATAGGTGTCTACTGATGTCAGTCGACACTTATGCCTATAAAGCACTGACATTAATAGGTTGAGATAGGTCAAGTGGCCTAGGGATTAAAAGATAGGGCATAGTGTCAAGGGTCAGGGAAATAGGTCATGAGGCCTAGAGTTGTGATAGGTAGGTAGGCCTAGGGTGGAGAGAAAGAGAAGAGGTAGTAAATCCTAGGGTAGAGAGAGAGGTAGTGAAGCCTAAGGTAGACAAAAAAGAGTAGGGTAGTTAGTTAAGTGGGTATATGGTTGAGCTAACCTTAGAAAACCCTATGTTGAGTAAGTGTTACCTACATAGCCCAGTTTAGGGCCTTAGAACAATGTAGTTCTCCCAAAGAGAAGGGAAAAAGGTGGTGGTAGGTTATATTAAAAAGTATGTGACTTGAGTTATGTGTATATGGATGTAGGTGAGGATAGAGATGACATTATGAGATCATCTACTAAGGCTTTTGACGTGTATGAGGAGGGATGTCACTTCAGATGAGTGGGAGCACATGGTAGCCATAGGGTTAGGAAGAGTGTGATGATATTGTTGAGTCACCTAAGATGTGAGCCTTATGATAGCATTGATTGAGAGGTGGGATCACACCACCAACACCTTCCATCTGTTGATCAGAGAGTTGATAATGACCCAAGAAGATGTCTATAGGATTTTATGGCTGCCACTCTAGGGTGAGGAGATCTTCATATACTTGAGAGAGGAGCATGATATCTATATGGTGGCATTGTATGGTGAACATGTTAGCGATGTGACTTATCATTCTATGAGTTTCACCTATAAGCCACTATATATGGTCGATGAGGAGTAACATCAAATGAGCATCTTGATGATGATCGAGATCATGGTGTATGCATTACTAGATGCAGATGGTGATAGATTTTTGATTGCATTAACAAGTGTGCTTGCATAAATGGTTGAATAGTGGACTATTTTATATGGGGTCTAGTATTTTTAGTGTAGCTATATAGAGAGATATGGGGTTTGAGACTATGATGGTAATATAGTTTGTGTGTCAACCATATACTACACTATTGGGCATATGAGCACATCATGGTGACATGACCATTGGGGTTACCTACCATTATTCTAGCTAGATTCAGAGTTGGTTTTAGATGGTGGAGAGAGGGTATGGCATAGACCTGAGTGGATGGTGTATCACATGACATTTCCTATTATAGGTGCATGATTAAGGGTTTCATCCATGTAGATATTTTATGGAGACCCTACTTGACATACTCAATTTTCAAAGGATAGGCACAATAGCTTGTTGGTTTGTAGAGCTTACTATGGGTCAAGGGGAGATGAGCTGGTGAGTTGGAGATGGTACCCATGACATGGGTCAGGAGGTAGTTAGGTTTACTATAGGATATTCCACCTACCTTCCCTTGATATAGGAGGGATGACATAGAGGCACCCATACCATTACCCCAAGAGATAGATGCGCTAGATTTTGAGGAACTACCAATAGGGCTAGGTGTTGGATATCTAGGGTGCATAATAGCATATACAAGTTGGTGGGCAAGTTTACATCCCATGGTGGAGGTTAGGAGGCCACCACAAGATTTATATGGGTTGGTGAGAGAGAGGGATGCACTCATACATGCATGAGATGCAGATTTGTAGGCTAGAGATATAACATAGGCATAGGTATTAGCCTTATAAGGGCAAGTTATGATGTTGCAAGGCTAGATTAGGGAATTATAGGGCTAGGTTGTAGCACTATAGGACCAATTCAAATTTTTATAGGGTCAGGTAACTATAGTGATAGTGGAGAGGGATAGCTTGAGAGTAGTAGGTCAAGCTACTCCTCCTCTACCCTAGGGACCAGTACAGGTTGGGCCATTAGTAGGTGTTATGGGACTGCCATAGACTATATCTTTGGTGAGATATAATACTACCCTCGATGATATTGCCTATTATGAGAGGGCCATCAGAGAGTTTCCATAGATTTAGTGATATTTTGAGTTTAAGGAGCATGAGAGATTTGTGTCATGTGCCATAGCTTCTAGCTCATGCAGATGCAGATGGGCTAAGAGTTGTGATGACACTACTTCATCATGACCACATGGAGAGACTTTATGATCTTGAGTGTTAGATTTTATCATTTTTTATTATATTTATTATATGTACATCAACTTATGAGACAAATATACGAGATGTACATTTTGAGAGAGAGATGACATTGTGATGATGTAGATTTATTGTGATCATATATATGAGATGTTTATTTATTTGTGATTTTGAGATGTATTTGTTATGATTGTGATGAGGATATTAATGTAAATGATGATGATATAGATGATGATTATTTAATGATATGTTAGATTTGATTTTAATACTGATCATGTTAGTTGAGTTAGACTAGCATTTCCCATATATGTGATGGTATATGCATAGTTGGTTTGCTAGTTTTATCTTAGCATTTTTCCATATTTTGTGATGGTGTATGCTTAAAATGAATAAATTAGTTATGTTAGTTTATTTCAACATTTTTATATATTTGTGATGGTGTATGTGTAAAATAAATTGAGTAGGCTTTAATAGTGTTGGTATGACATTCTTCTTCATCTCAATAGAGAGATTGACATGTGATGTGGATGGGAAAATAAAGAGGTAGAATGATCATGTACTAGTAAAGACCATAATCAAAACATAAATAGGCTTAGGAAAATGAGCCTCTTTCATGCCTTATATCTTTGAACCATTTTGATTGTCATAAAAGCATCATGTTTACCTTATATTAAGTGAGCTTCATAGTCCCTTAAAAGATTATGAGGGAAAAAAGGGTAAAATGAGGGAAATTGTTTGGGTAGCATAACCTACAAAGTGGGATGATATTCCCTTTTTGTGGGTGACCCAAGAGCTACTATAGGCAAGTCCATGACTTAAAGATTTTTCTTTTCTTTGTGTAATCTGATCAATACAAGAAGCCTACAATGGGATTTTGTATGGGTAAGGTCATATAAAGCTGATCAATGTGATAAGCCTTTTTTGTTTGTAATTCCTTATGAGAACAAATATTGACTTATCCATCCTTCAAACAAGTGGTTTAAGCATTCATTTTTAATTTTAAATATTTATCCTTCAAGGGAGTAGTCTATTGATAGTAGCAAAGGGAAGTTACGTAGCTATCCTTCAAGGGAGTAGTCTACGTTGAGAAGCATGACCTGAGAGTTTATAACTTATCACATATCCCATGTATTTATTTTTTTTCTTTTTTTTATGCTTTAGTCATGGAAAAGACTATAGAGGCTTAGGAGTTTTACACTTTGAGGTCAAAACCATACCACTAAATAGGTTAACTAAGTATATATGAGTAAGGCTAAAGAAAAAGGGAAATGAATGTAATAAGGATGCTCAAGAGATGAGCTCAAGTTAAACACAAGGTGTTTAACAAAAGAATGGTCATAAGTGTAAGGCATTTAAAGGCTTGAGTTTTGGCTTTCCTTCAAGAGAAGACAAGTGATAAGTTTCTAAGCCATATTTGTGAGTTATGATATAAGGTCCAAGCCAATGAGGAGCAAACTTACCCTATTTACTTTTCTCCATGTTCATCAATGTTGATTTTATTTTAAGATGAGATCTCATATATTTAAATCTCTCTCTCTTTGAGGTTTTTTTATAAGTCTATTTGATACGCTCTTGATAGATTTGGAGGTGGTTGAGGGCTATGAGATGGTGATCATTAAGAAATTCAAGTTGAGCCAAACATTCTTAGTTAAGGTCATCATTAGTAAGTATGTCTTGTAGATAAATGCAAAGAGAAGGAATCTAGAATTCAAGAGGAAAAATATCCTCCTTCCCATATAACAAAGAAAAAGGTGTAGCACCCATAGGGGTTTGAATGCTAGTGTGGTAAGCCCATAAATAAAAAGGAATGTGTGTGTGACAATCCTTGCCCATATTGTTGACTACCTTCATGACAATTTTGGTCAATGTTTTGTTAGAAGATTCTACCTATCCATTTTCTTAGGGATAGTATGATGATGAGAAGCTTAATTTGATTCCAAATGCATCACAAAGAATTTGAACACTATTATTTTTTAAATATTTACCGTTATCTATTATAATTTTATGAGGGACACCAAAATGATAGATGATGTGATGGTTGATGAAGTTAATAAATTTTTAAGATTTAGTAGAGATGAGAGGGATGGCCTCAACCCACTTGGAGAAGTATTCAGTGGTAGTAATGATAGAATGATGACAAAGGGATGAATGAGGGTTAATATCCTTGATTAGATCTAAGCCCCACTGGGAGAATGGCCAAAAGTCTTTGGTGACTTATAATGAATGACTTGGAATGTGAAGGAGGTTAGCATTTTATTGACATTTGATACAATTTTGAATGTAATCAACATAATCTTGATGAAGTATGGGTCAATAATAACGAAGTTAAAAGATACGCTTGGTAACTATGTGACCATTAAAATACCCACCATAAATCCCATCATAGACTTCTTTGATGGTTAAGGGATTCTCAATACTAGTGAGGCATCTAAAAAAAAGACCATCAAAACCTCACTTGTAGAGAATTCCATGCCTCTTTTTGGCATTTTGAATGGTTTGGCTAGTGGGATATTCAATAGGCATATGGACACCTTATTCATAATAACCCAAACCAAATCCTTTCTAAGCACACCCATAGAGATAGGTGTGAGTAAATCTAGGGTTAATCAGGAAAGAAAAGTCACAAGTAAATGGTTGTGGTGAAGAAGATGGATTGCTGACAGTGAGAACCTGATCAATTCCTCCATATGTGAAATTAGTTCAAAGGTTAGGGGGGCCATAAGGGATGATCATCCTAATGCGAGGATCATAATTTAGGTTCATGTGAAGCCTTCCATACTCTTTTATAGTATATAACATGTTGAGAATCAACAAATGATATTCATCTAGTGACAAACATTGAAAAGTCTCCTCCATGGGATCCTTGTCAGGAATTTATATTGTCAGTATCTGTGTAGCCATGGGAGTGGAGATTATGGAAGCTTCAGAAGTATCATGTAGGGAAGATAATGTTTTAAATGGAATGAAAAAATCATTTGGGACTATAATTCATGTTTCATGTTTTAAATGGAGGTGGGTCAATAGGTATAACATGTACTTGTCCATCATGTTCAAACTTGACACAGTGGTGCAAAGTTAAGAGTACACATGCCATAGAACTTATCCAAGGTCATCCAAGTAGTATTTTATATTTTAACTCTCTTTAAACAACATATAAGACCTCAATAATAGTGTGGGGACCTATATGGATATGTAAGACAATAGTTCCTACTATAATAGCTATGGTATTGTTAAATAAGTGGAGTATTGCATCAGTTTAAGACATGCAATTGTCAATAAGGGCTAGTTGTTTATAGGCATGGGTGGAAATAATATTTATACTAACTCCCCCATTGATCATGACTCTCTTGAAATGAGTTTTATCAATATATGTGGTAATAAAAAGTATAGAATCTTGATCTTCAGGGTGTTGAAGTGGAATTTTTGAATCATTGAAATAAATAAGGGAGATGGAATTAAGAGAGCTAACCAAAGCTACAAGAGGTTGGGGATAATCTGATTGTACCTCAATCACTTGAAAGACACTAATCAAAGCTTAATGGTGTTGGAATGAGTGTTGGATTAACTCATATAAAGACATTTTCATAGGAGTTTGGTGAAGCTGTTTCACCATTAAGCTTTGAATAATTTCCAAAGATGTTGTTTTAGGAATGCCCAAGATGGAAATATTAGGATTAGTAAGAGGAGTGTCTTTAGTGAAGGTATGATCCGAAGGATTAGCAACCTATTCCTTAGCTTAATATTTTTGGTTTTATGACCGTGTGGCCACATTAATTGTGTTGATATGAAATGTAAGTGAATGAGGTGGTAAAGGGGTTATGACCATATATTTGGGTTTAAATTTAGGTGGAATAGTAGGAGGCACTATGGATGCCAAAGGTGGAATAATAGGAAGGTTAATGGGAGTATTATTGAAGAGAGTGTTTACATCAAAGTTTTTCCAAATGACTACTATGAGGGCTTTACAACTCTCAGTATCATGTCTAAGTGAATGATGATATAAACACACTTGTGTATCATTAAACCAATATGGATTCATTCCAAGAGGATTATAAGGCTTAATGGGAGGAAGAGTTATTACATAAGATTTCAATAATTGACATAGGAAAAATCTTTGAGAGCCTACAAGTGGGCTCACACTTATTGTGCTAATAGGAGTGGACGCCTTCTTTTGTTTTACTGTTGAAAAGTTAATTTTAAGTGGTGATTTGTTTGGTGATGGTGGAGTTAAATGTTTTGATTTAACTTTATTAGTGTCATATGTGAAAGGCCTACTAGATGGAAAAGGTAGGAGTGGAGGTAACTTAACCTTTTGTTTTTCTTGGGTTAGTAATATTCCAATTAAAGTAGAGGGGTGTGGTCCCAAAATGGATGGTAAAGTTGAGGGTTGAAGAAAGGATCACAAGATCTAGGAAGCTTAACATTTTTATATAATTTAGGCTATGAAACTCTAACTTGTGGTTGAGTAATTAAATCTAATTTCACCTATAGATTAATTTAATTAGATATGGGGCATACACCTAAGGGTTTGATCTGCTTTAATGTGATAGATTCCAATTAGGGTGAGGGTTATGACATAGATGGTTGAACTTTAGGAACTTTTGGTGAAGAATCTCTAGCTTTATCAAATACCTTGGGATAAAGGATAGTGAGATGGTTGGTGGTAAAGGTTGATATTAATTATGTTGGATAGGGAGTTTTAAGTCTGTCCTAAAATGCCGCATGATCTAGCTTCATGGAGTCAATAAATTCTAGACTTTTTACCAAATGTAAGAAGGGTTTAGATGAAGTTGATGTAGGCCTTACGATTATATCTTTAGAAAGTTGAGGTGTTTGGGAAAGAGGAATTTTTTTTATTTTTGCTACTTTGGGCCAAATATAATAAAGAACTACAATGGAGTCCTCTTCGACAGAGACAGGAGAAGAGACATGGTCTACCATGGGTGGAGGAGAGGTAGGTGAAGAAGGTTCCTCAAGAGGGTAAAGCATAGGTATTATGGCTACCTTAACATGTGAGTGATTCATAGGTAAATTATGATCCTCTATAGGTAAAATAAGGGGTAAGAGTGGTATAATTCGAGTAGGCACAGTAGCTCTCTCATCTATTATGGGAGTAGATAATACTATCTCCTCTAAGTGAAAAGGTGGAGTGGATGGGGTAATACTTTCTATAAGTGGAGGAGAGGTCGGTAAATAAGGTTCCTCAAGAGGGTATAATATAGGGTGATGTTCCATTCAACATGTGTTTGAGAAATGGGTAGGGTGTGGTCTTCTAGTGGTAAGAGGATAGGTAATATTGGTGCAAAAGGAATTAACATTATAGGCTCCTCAGATGGAAAAATAAGTGGTAAAGGAGGCTCTTCCTCATGAAGGTGTGGAATGGGTGAAATAGTTTCTCCTACCTAAGGAGGAAGAATGGGAAAAATAAATTTCATTGACTATGGGGGAGGAGTCAATGAAATGGGTGTCTCTTGTTGAAGGGGAGGTAGAACTAGAGTTAAAAGAAAAACCATATTAACTGTATGGATATTATGATCACCTACGTTAGTTATGGTTTGAATAATATTTTAATTGGGTGAATGGTTAGGAAAAGGGTGTTTTAACACATACATACTTTTATTAGGGGATACATTAAGATTATCCAAGATGAGATCACCTCTATCAAGCATGTCTTGAACAATGTTCTTGAGTGTCTTACATCTATTATAATTGTGGCCTTTAACTTGATGGTAAATACAAAACTCATCTTCCTTATACCAAGTTGGGATAAGATGGGAAGGGTCAAAATATATAGGAGGTTTAATTTGAGGAAGGCTTATGACACCTTGTTGAAATAGTTTTTCCAAAATGGATGTGTATGACTCCCCAATGGGAGTGTACTGTCTTTGTTCATACCATTGTTGGAATTGCTTGGTCAAATTTTGGGAAGTCAAGGAATTTGATTGGTTTGTGGTTGTGGAAGAGGCTGATTTAATGACCACCATGTTCATAGAGCCTTTATCTTTTTGGTTAGAATGAGAGGTTTTAAAGGATGAGTCATTTGATTTGGAATTAGGATTCTTACTGTGAAACTTGACTTTGCTTTCTTTTATAGCATAAATCTTGAGTTTTCATGCCATTGTAAAAGCCTCATAAAATGTGTGATAAGTTTGTAACTAGAGTGTGGATAAGATGTGCTTAACACATGCCCTTGAGAAGAGATTAATAAGCTCAGGTTGGGGTAAGGAGAAGGAGAGTTTATTGATCAAGCTTCTCCAAGGAGTGACAAAATATGCAATAGACTCATCATAAAATTATTTGATAGAATTAAGGTCTATTATAGAAACCTTTTTAGAAATGTTAATAGAGAAATGGTCTAGGAATATTTGTGTGAGTTTCATAAATGATAAAAAGGAGTGATAAGGTATAGAGCTATACTAATCCAAGGCAGCAGCCAAAAGAGACATAGGGAAAGTATGAATTAGTAACACATCATCGTGCCCTATTAAAAAATAAGCATGTCTAAATACTTGCAAGTGCTATTTTGGGTCCTCTTTACTCTAGAAATGAGTAAATTTAGGGAGTTCTAATTGGCTTGGATAAGGGTTAATAGGCATAGAAGGATGGATGTGTTCATTGTATATTTGATCATAAGATAACACATTCTTTGAACCAAAAATAGATGTCTCTAGATTAGACATCTTGTCCATTAGCATCTTAATGAGGTCTAGAGGGGGATTAGTTTAGGGGATACCTCCTAAATTATAGGGAACTTGATAAGAAGTAGAGAGATCATATGGTATAGCTTGTTGAGGTTGTGTTGGGGAAACATAAGGATAATGAGTCATAGGCTGGGGTGCGAAAAGAAAAGGGGCTTGTCTTATTGGGTTAGAGATTATGATTTGGTTGGTTATTGTTATTATAGGTTGGATTATTGGCATGGTTAGACTAGGTAAAGGGTGAGTCATAAATTAGATAATTATAGGCACAAGGGTAGATGGAATAGGTACCACTAAATTTTGAAATGGGGTAAGACTTGACTGAACTAGTTGTGGTTGTGAAAGTAGGGAAGTCACACCAGGGTTTAAGAGGGATTGGGCAATTGGTGATGCTAAACTTTGAACATTGTTTATATTTGGGTTACTCATCGAATTGGTGGTTTGGGTAACCATGGGGAAAATAGTGGAGGCAATTGAAACTAAAGATGTATCCATTAGAGAGGTTTGCATACCATATATTGGGTCACCTGAATAATTATGAGTTTGGCTCATAGTAAGGTAATGCTAAAGCGCTGCCACATTGTGATAAAAAAAATAGCAAAATCTTGATCTCCCTTTAGCATAATGGGAATTTGGTTGGGGTTAGGAGTATGCTTTGTATCTAAAGTATGTTCCATGATAGGATCAGAAGTGAGAGGGGAAGGTGGAAGTGGTTACCAACTTTCATAATCGGCAAGAATTTTGGCTTGAGCTCATGTCAATACCATGCAAGTGGAAGTTTAAATATTTTTACTACCCTGTATTAGTGATAGAATAAGGAAAAACCAAGTTTGAGTGTAGGTAAGTGGGTTATTTTAGCTTGTTGTTTTGAGTAGATGAAAATTACATAGTCACCGATACCGGTCACTTGATCAATGTTAGTAGGAAAAGTTTGCTGACATTGATGGATTAACTGATGTTGGTAGGTAAAATCTACTAATGTCAGTAGAGTTAACTAATGTTAGTCACTATGATATCTTAGGAGATGGAAAATATGATGTTTTAGAAAACCAAAAGTTGAAACAAGGTAAAATAGTGAATGGAAGAGGTCTATGTAATAAGGAAGAACACTCAAAAATCTTGAGATAATAGGTTATACAAACTGAGTATTAAAAATAATATTGATTTTATGAATCAATAGGAAAACATCCTTACAAACTCTAAAATATAGAAGGCAATAGAAAAGTAGAAAAATAATATACAACCAACAACTATTAAGTCCTAGAGATTAATTTTTGGTCTCATGTTGGCTTATGCCTTAATCAAATAGTAAAAAGAGAATTTGGTTATCGAAGGTACTAAAAAGCAATCTAGAGATGGTTTTAGGTTAGTTTTAGTGCTCAAGAGAAAATTTATGTTAGACTAGGTATGTGTCTTGTTATAGGAACTTTATCTCTACACTTCATGGACCTAGAGCCAAGCCAAGCCACTTAGCCAAAATATACCTTTTATCTAGAGTTTATACTCCGTCAGAGAATGGAGTGGGTTCTCCCCTTGGTGGTGAAATCCAAATAGGATAGCTAGGTAGGGTAAGGTGATCCACCAGGTGATGAAATCCTGATGGTCCTTCTTAGGTGGGTTTAAATATTTGTTTGTGTGAATGTGATTTGGTTGTGTAACATAGGTGCACTACAATTTATTTAAAATGCTTGTAATTAACTAGGTGAGTTAATATGCAGTAAGCAAACAATGAAATGTAGTAAGTTTTAAACCCAAATCTGAAATGTTTAGATTTGAATGAAAAAAAAGATGAAAATAGGAGTAGAAAATGAAATTCGCTATCCTAATGTGCATGCAAGAAGAAGTAAATAAGATATTCTTTTTAACTTGTGAAAAAAAATGATAAATTGCTTTTAGAGGCAAAGAGAAAAGAAAGAAAATTTTAGTTTAATGCTTTTAAATAGAAAATATAATGTTGAATTATTTGTTTTAAGAGAGAAGAGAAGAGGAAAGCCCAAGAAATGAAAATTTCACTATAATGCACCTATATGAATGCTTAAAAAAAGAAATGAACCCAAGGAAAACTCTAGGGTCCCACTGGGCATGCCAAAAATGTTTCATTAAATTTTGTCTATTTCAAGTCTAAAGGAAAAATAGAAAAGAATGATAGGGATAAGTGATTAGAATGAACCCAAATTATTTTGTGCACTATATTCAAAAAAAATTATCACTCCTTTTTGGCTGGGAAGACTACCTATAAGTAAGAAAGCACTACCACAAAATGTTTGTTGGTAGATAAATGAGTGGGTTGCTAAGCTACGCACTTGTTCTAGGAAGTGTAAAACTACCTTAGAGAGGATAGTCCACTTTTGAGAGACAAACAAATAATAAATAACTAAAAGAGAGGTAAAGTAAAGAGAGAAATAAAGATAAATAATGTTACCATTATTCATAACATGAGTGTAGCAGAGAGTGACAAGGTGCAGGTGGTGTATTTTATTTTTATTTTAGAAGTTGTTTGGGTAGGTTTTGGAAAGGTTAGGGAATCCATAGTCACCAACATCAATAGGGGAGTGACCGATATCAGTTATACTACCAAGGTTGGTGGTGAAGGTGACTAATGTCAATTAGGTTGTCAAGGTCAGTAGGGGTACTAATTGCCTAAGAGCTTGTAGAAGGCTTTTTTGGGTTTGGGAGGTTGGGGAGAGTTATGAGAGAGAGAGAGAGAGTATGGTTTGGCTATATCTAGTTAGAGGTTTGGTGTGTCAATTAAAGGGGAAACAAGTAAGGAAACTTTGTAAATCCCTCACAAGGGTTTGATCAAGAGTGTATAAAGTAATGAATAGTATATATGAAGTGATACCAAAGTAAATACTTAAAAGACCTACAAAATAAGTGATGTACTTAGTTGCAATGGTCATTGAATGATAAGTGCTAGATTAATGGTCCCTATCAGGTAGTTCAAATTGATGGCCTCAATAGAGAAAACAAGTAGGTGTTATTGATCCTTAACAGCTTAGTTCCTGATCGTGATTGACTTACATAAGAGGAAAGTAAGATAGAATGTTAAAAATTGAATGTTGATAGCTTGAATGCAAGTAATAATGAATTTTATTGATTTTTGCTGACCTGAACTTCAGGTTGGAGTTTGGAGTATATCACCAACATCAACGATCTTGTTGACATCAGCCATAGGTTGATTAATGTTAGTGGCCCTAGTATAGGTAAATATTACTATTTTTGGCCTATTTTATATTGCTCTTCATGCCAAGTGTGGCACCCATTATAAAATAGTAAAAATAAGAGGTTAATAAGGAGGTAGTTGATTAGGAATTTAGTTTTGAAATGAGAATAAGTCTTGGGTAATTAGGGTGAGGGGACCAGGTCTTAAGGGGACTCATCAGGTGAGAATTAGTCATAAGGTGAGGTGGCTAGATAAGGTGGTAAAAAGGGGATTTTAATTAACTTAAGTATTTTAAATTAATTAAATGTGTAAGGGGTAAAAGCATGGGTTATGGAGGCTAATTGTTATTATAAAAAAATGGGCTAAAAGTGGTTTTGACACAGGGAGTTACACACATGTGTGTGACATAATTTTGGTGTTTACATACTTGTTGGAGATGATAAATTATTATTACAAATGTAGTTTGGTAGTTATGTTTTGGTAAATCATATGTTTTGGTAAATCATATGTTTTATAACCATATCAACTCATAGGGACTCTAGTACTCCTCTTTCTATTCAAATAAAAAAAATTAAAAAAAAAAGAAAAAGAACCAATGAATTCAAAAAAGAAATAAATAAACCAAAGATAATATCTAAATAAAATCAAAAGACTCACATGATGAAATAAGGTCAATGCACCATCCATAATGATCAATAAAATGAAAGAAAGGGAAGAGAGGGAGCCCAAGGTATCTCTATTTGGGTTATGGATGCCTAACTAGTAGGAAAAAAATACTTGAGCTTCCCTTGATTTAATGATATTTAAGATAAACTAGAATGAAACCTAAAGCTTCATCAAAACTTTGAAAAGCTCATCATAACAAGGGTTAAATGAACTTCACTTTTAGCACACACATATCTATGGATGAAAAGATAAGTATGTTGTGTGAATCTATTAAGGAGTCTTATATTTATTATTCTAATAATATTTTGTGACACAATTCATGTTTTATTTTAGATTACTAACCAAAGTTTTGTGTTCTTGAAGACTTAAAAGTATTCCCCTTGTAAGTCACCATTTTTTATACCCAACATCCCCATTTTCTTCTTGAATAAATGAGGGCCCACTTTTTTTAGATTTTGGCCTTGTTTGTTAAGCCTTTATTCTACATGTTTGTGCAAATTATTGAACAAATTGATCCTTAATATTTATAATTATAAGAATTGAGCATGGTATTATATATTTTATGGACTAACTCTATTAATTCATTTTTGGGAGTTTTTTGAACTATGCAATTTTTTTGGGACATAGTTTACTTGGAGAAACTTATTCAGGTCTTATTCATCAGGGTTTTTGTTTAAACAATTTGTTTAGACATTTTTTTTGATGGATTTTTTGTCTTTGGGTTTTTGTTCACACTTTGTGTGTAGAAGAATTATTTGGAATTTGTTCATCAATTTTTTCTAAGATTTGGTTTTATTCAGAGGAATTACATTTAGGATTTGGTTTTTAGACATTTTATTTGGGCCTTCTTCTCGGGACTTTTTTTGGCCTTTAAAACATTTATTCTAAATAGATATGGTTTTCAGAGTTTTTGTAATGGACATTTTTTTTGAATAATTATTTTGAAATGACTTATCTTTTCACAAAAATTTGGTCTTTAGACATTTTTATTTGGAACATTTTTTTGAATAGATTTGGTCTTTGGTTTTTTTTGTATCAAAAAAATTGTCCAAAATAATCATAATATTTATATACACATTGGGCTTTTTGTTTGGACATTTTGTCTGATAGATTTCGGTCTTCAAGATTTTTATTTGGGATTTATGTTTAAAATATTTGTTTAAATATTTTGTAAATATTGAATCCAAAAAAACTTGACTCCTAACTCCCGAATGCCAAAATCCCACTATACTTAGCTGATAAAGCAAAATACTTCCCATTATTCACCAATGTTACCCGTCAACTAAACTAACGAGATTTGAACTATGCAAAAAATACAAAAATAGGTGAATGTTTGGAATTTATAATGCATGAACTAAAATTAAATGCTAAAGTTATATACATGATGTGAAACCATTGAAGTATTCACTACTTGTAAACAAACTCAAATTCAAACTTGATTGCTAACATGTGCAAGAAAATCTTTAGCTACCTATGAGATTATTGAAAGTAAAAAAGTGACTAGTGGAAGGGATAATTATTTATAGAGCATGTAAGAAAAACACAAACATTGTACAAAATTTCAATGGCATCTTCATCTAAGGAAATTAGGGGAGAATTTTTTCCATCACCATTTTCTATTAAGGATTGGATAGAATTTATGGATATAGTCTATGTTGTCACCATTTTCAACAATAGGTATACCAAATACTCTAAATTATGGGATGTTGTCGATTCTATTGACATATTTTCACTATATGGAAATGTATCTCCCATGGAGAGACTATTCATCATAGACTTGATATCACTTAAGAGACAAGGACTGCATTCATTTGTGGCTAAGCATGAGGTGATGCCCTGCATCAACCTTCTATGAGACTTATTCTTCACTCCAAAAGGATACATAGGATGATTGTTTTCACCATATGTACAACCAAATAATAATTGTATCTCTGGAGTGGATTTTTAGAGGTATTTATCACTACCAATTCTAGATCCATATTTTGACAAACATAGATTGGTTTTATGGAATCAAGATAATTTAATGGAAATTTTTTTGAATTCATGACTTCTCCCTAAGGAAATAATTACATATAAAGGTAAAAATTGAACCCATATCAACAAATTTAGGATGGGAGAATGTGGATTGGGATGGTGCTACTTAATAGGCTCTACAACATGCCCAATATTCATTTCCTCAATTTAGACTAAGTATAATTGTTACATATGATGATGACAAGTGATGCAACATTTGCCTTAGGAGAAATTATAAGCTACCAATTGAGATAACATGCCATACATAAGAATAAGTAGACAAATATCATGGGATAATTTTATATGATGTCCTATCTTTTGGATGCTGTAATCAACATGGTATATAAGGACCTCAATGAACTATGGATCCTAACCACCGACTATGTCAAGAATCACATATGTGATTACTTCTAGTTTCTCCACATTTATTCTCATAATAAGTACATGGTTAGGACTAATAAGGATGTTTATCCTCAAGTTTTACAAGTAATCCATGGGTCTCTAATGCCCAGAGTTAGAGCACATATAATGAAGACACTATTTTGAAAAGGTGATTATTTATTATATCCTAACTACATTATTATCATGATTTTTAGACACAAGGTTAACCCCTAAGCCTCATAAAATGTGTACCTAAAAAATTGGTAGAGCAAGAAATTAATTTTCATCTTTGGTTGAGAATTTAGGAGGACTTGACCAAAAATAAGAAATGCACATTTCTATGGGCACCATATGGTCATTGGTCAGATGTGATACACATAAAGAAAGCACTTTGGAGATGTGTGCAGAAAAATAAAGGGTTATCACTTCCCCATAATACCATACAGGGACTAGGATCCTCATAGTGCCATACAAATACAAATTCAAGGCCTTGTTATCCTTTACCAACATGTCCATTATGATTAATACTTTTTTATTCATGAATGCATATAATGATGATGATGTCTTGAAAAGGCAAAGAGTTTTTGGTTTGAAGGAAGAGCATTTAAGGGTGATTTAACAAGAACCTTTAATAATAGTAAATGAATTACATAGTAGATTAACACTCTTTTTAGGATGGACATCATCATAGTTTAGAAGAACCAACATCTAGAGCAATCGAAAGAACAAGGAGATCCTTCACAAGAAATTCCTTTCAAGTTAAGAGTTGTTAAGAAGGAACCAGGGTTGAGTGAACCTAATCCTGGGGGAGCTTCATGATATCCCATTAATCTAAAGTCTTATAATGAGGAAGAACAAGGATAAGAAAACCCAATTATGAGATCAATTATAATTCTTATAGCTACACCTTAAGTACAAAAGTCTACATCATTGGTAGTAGCTACATAAGAATCTAATACACCAGCTTAGCAAGGATCATTATTATACCATAAGACCACTATTTATTACAAGAGGAATCTTAGGACTCCCCCCATATGTAGTCCAATAATTAAATAATCACAAATCTTGCCTATGCTACCTCAATAAGTAAAGATTGGGGAAGAAGATAAATATATTGATGAAGAAGCAGAATTGGAGAGAGCTACGGCTCTGAGCCTCACATCTGACAAAGGGAAAGTACCAACTATAGAGGGAACCATAGGTAAAAATGATTTTACTTTAGATACCACCTCCCTACATTCTTCTTTAATTCTCATTTTTGGTTCCATGCAAATTTCATCTATGTTCAAGACTCTAAAATTTTAAAATGACTCTTCCACCTCTAATGACCCATTAACCTCTTCATCTCTCTTACATATCCCTCTACTCACTCCAAAATTTAAAAAGGACTCTTCTACTGTTACTCCACCTTCCACCATTATTGGTCCATCTTCCACCACCATACCATCCACCTCCATAGTGGCTCCTACTACTATTCCCTCTAACACTACCATAGTCAAATCCTTGAAAAGGAATAAGGAATCTAAGAATATTGAAACAACCATGGCCACCCCTAACTCCATGTCTCATCCACCCAAATCACTCTTCCCATGCCATCCACTACTTTAACCTAGGAAACCATTATGACAAGCTTATTCAAGGTGGAAAAGGAAGAAAATATAGAAGTTATCATAGTCTATCCATTTCACCAATATGGAGGTTTAGATTGGTCCAAGATTATTTGTCCTTCCTTACCTGGCATAATTCTCAAGGTGGAAAAGAAGCAAAAACTATCAGAGGATGTTAAAGAAGAGGTTATAGTCAAAACCACAAAGGAGATAGACCCTAACCAATTGATAATTCCTCCATGGGACATTGATTTAAAATATTAAACTTCTCAAATTCCCAGCTTCAAAATAACAAAGCTCCCTTATATTATAACTTTGTTTGACAAACCATCTGGGAGTATTTAGAGAGTAAGAAAGAGGAAGTTAGAATATGATGCTAGTAGAGAAATAATTTTGTAATATAGGCAAGAAGTCTTTTCCTTATCTAAAATGCAAAATAGACAATTGGGGAAATCCCCCTATCATGAAGACTTACAGTCTCTAGCCAAATCACATAATGATGTCATGGTGGCAATTCATGAAGGCATAGATCTATAAAAACAAGAATTGGAGGTGGAATTAGAGAAAATAAAAGAGAAACAAAAGGAATTACATATCCCACAAAACATTGAAGCTGATTTATAAGTAGTATCTAAGTGCTAAAATTATTTAGATAAATTAGATTTTATGTAGGCTAAATTAGCTCCCCATAATGTGAGCACTCATCAAGTATTTAATTATTTGAATTCAGATGAGAATAAGATCAAATTGTTAATTATTTACACAATCAATAAGGCTTATAGCCATTTGGATCTCATGACACCATTAGAAGCATCTAATGAACTCAAAATGGTGGTTATTACAATAAAAGAGGCCATGGAATGGTTAACAACCACTGGTGCTTTGCTACCTAAATACTAAGAGCATGAGGCCCTCATCCTACAAATTTTGAAAGATTTGAAACTATCAAAAGTGAAAGATGCTATAATAAATTTGATCAATAAGATGAAATTTAAATCAACTTATTTAGGAGGTTTTAAATATTTTCAATCAAATTTTAAAAGGGTTGTCATTAGAGGATATTGAATGTAAGTTGAGATTTGTTAGGAAAAAGGTGATTTAAGTTGAGATCTTCAAAATCAACTTCTAGATGATGAAATTAGAGCAAGAAAAGCTACTAGGATAGGTTAGTAGGGTGCATAGACCTCCTCTTTTTATTTTTTACATAATTAAATATCAACATGATGTGTTGCACCAATGTTGGCTTGAGATAGAGGCAATAAGTATAAAAATCAAGCTGCCCCTTCTAGTTTTATGTTGATAAATATAGTTACAATTCTAGCTAAATTCCATGTAGCCATGAAAACGTCAACACAGTCATAAAGGGATAATTTTTATTATATGTACATTCTATAGTGGTGTATATTCTACATTTATAGTTTTCTTATGGTTCAAATAATATCATAAAAGTTTCCTATTCATTTTTTTAAACATGCACATCTTGCTTGATTTATAAAAGGTTAACTTGAAATGTTAACACTGTAAGATAACTTTATAGGTTTTTAAACATAGTTAGAAATAAATTTATAACTATGCCATGTAATGTATTTTACATGTACTTGAAGGATGAAGTGACCCCTTCCCCAAGTATATTTAAACACATGTAACCCATAGTTTTGAAGGGTCAAAATATTTTCAATATATAAGAACAAAACAAATTTCAGCTGTCAACTCATGTGTTTGTGTATTTTATTTTCAATGTTTTTTTAATTAGGCTTATTTATTTTTGTCGTATGATTAAATCACTCTTAGTGTGAAAAATTTGTGGAGTTATTTCTTGTCTTGATTGATATGCTAGTCTTATATGTGTAAAAACTATTGAAGGATTAGTAAATTACATTGATTATTGGTAATTAAGTTGATTGATTCATATTCCTAAGTGTGTATAAGTTATTTCATTTGATATAGTTTTCTATGTATGTGCAATAGTTATCTTATATCCCTCATTAAGCTCGATTCATAATCTCTTGATTAATATTATGCAATAGCTACCTTAAAAGGATCAACATTTGATTGAGGCCTATGAGTTTCGTCTATCAATACTATCCTAAACTGCTTAACCATGTTTGACTATGTGTGTGTAATAGCTGCTCACAACAAGCATAGGTTTTGGAAGCACTTATCCACTTAGAAACTAGCCAAAGAGATGATTCTTAAAGTCATATAACCTTTCTTTTTTGCTCTACATTTCCCTCCTTTTTGAGTATATTTTGAGAACTGCCCACTCTATATTAGCAACCATCTATCCACACACTCATATATATTTTAATTCCTTTTTAGATACCATCCTTCCATCCATAAGAAATTTTTAACAACTTGCATACCCTACCTATTATTCCATCACTTGGCTATTAAGATCACATACCTAAAAATTGTGATTTGGAGTGGAGTTTACCTCCATTAAGATCCTAAAATATTAGAGGATACCTAGTTAGAAGAACTGGTGTGCATAAAACCCACATCAACATACTCCACCCCTAGTTCATACATGAGAATCAATGGGGGAAATAAACCACCAAGTTATCATAGGTTACAGACTACAAGGAATGTTTTCTTGATGATGTAGGACCTCCAATGCATATATCTAAGAATGGATAGTATTTTGAGGTTTAATTATGGTTTCCTAGATTTATTCAGATATTCTTACCTCCTTAACACAAGTAGAATGATTAGATGAACATTTAAATCCTCTAAGTTTATACCTTTTAATGAGATTGTCTGTGTATTTAAACCTAATTAAAAATATGAACACATGTGGAAGAGTCTCCCTTCCTAAATATAAAACTTATTTATGACTCATAAGGCCAAAAAAATATGAACTATCCTTCATGGACTTGTCTAGCAGAGGTTAAGGTTCATTAGTAGAGTTTAAGGTATTCATAGAATCATAGGTTTCAAATTCTCCTTTCATGTGTTTGAATAACCAATTCCAAATGTTCTACCTTGATGAATGTATGAATAAGGATGTCTAGGGTCCCCTTAGGTGAGTTTGATAATGAATCAAAGGTCCATATGAACCTCTACTATCTACTGGTTTCATCAATAAAATTCACTTCATAATAGGCTCTAAGATCTAAGTTAAAGGTCCATAGGATCCTATAACCATTACTTATATATTTAAACCCTTATGCCTAAGCCAAAGGCATGAAAACAAGGTTTAAATGCTGCATAGTAATATCAAGAGCCATTTAAACTATGAGAAAAGGGTTTATTTAAGTATAATTCCCATTGAAAAAGCATAACCAAGTTCATGAGGTCAACTTAGGCTAGCCTTAAAAATGTTTCAAAATCATCATATACAACTGAATCTCAAGGATGGAAGGAAGGGTCATAGATTTTGAAGATGAATATATCAAGGAGTATGATTTGGATTAAAATAAGTTCAATTGGAATTCAAACATAGCATGGAATCACTCCTTTTGATTATGGTCCTATATAAGAACACCTTTACAGTCAAACACCTAAACCACTACCTACAAGATTGTAGTCAGTTTGTCCCCAGCATTAAACATGAAATGGTATATGAAAATAAAGGGAGAGCTCAGATAGAGAGGTAGATCATAGAATTCATGTTTTTGGAGGATAAAGAGTTTTGAAAGGATGACCAAGAAAATTGATTCAAGCATAAACAATGGCCTAGATACACCCAAGTTTGCCTTAACTAATTAGGATGTCTAATTGATAAGGATGATACTGGAAATAAGTGTTTAGATCACCCCCTTTTTGATGATGTTTATCTTCCTCAGTATTCCCAAAGGTGTGATCAAACCAAGTAGTGGTCTAGTCTAGGTTAAACACGTAAGACACACAGACCTATTTACATGATTATGTAAGTAAGTTTTGATAGCAGAGATAGATGAGGCCTAGTACAAAGAATATTATCAAACCTAGAGAACATAAAATATGGATTCTAAATCCATTAATAGTAAATAATGGAGAATAAATTATGCTTAAGTCTCCAGCCCCAACTGGTTCAAGCACTTTCACTGAATAGTGATGCTAAGAGTAGGTCTACATAAGAGAGAGATAGAGATGTCATTATGGGAAGATGAGGTCAAGTAAAAAGGGTGGAAATTAGATGGATAAAGGTGATAATATAACATTAAGTCCATAAATACACCTAAAGATGAACTAAGGTTCTAAAACTCAATCTAAGACTATAAGATCTAAAGCCATCCTTGACCTTTAAGACCCCATCTCTAACTTAGTGGCAGATCCAAACCCCCAAAGTAGATTTAAGGTCATGAGAAGGTGTATGATGTTGATATAGGTCTTGAAGAAGGTATTTGGAATATAATAATAAAAGTAAATGGTATTTTTAGTCTTATCACCCCTCTCAAGCTCCATTTCCCTAATTGACCATGTCAAGCTGCCAACTCAAGCACTAATATCTCACATGGAAAAATGAATCAGGCCTAGTGATCTTAGGGTATTTTAGGACCCCTATGCACTCAATATACATGGATTAAAGAGTTAAAATAAGTATCTAATCTCTTTAACTAATCCTTAATAATATAACCCATATAAAATCTTTATAAAGAAGATCAAAGGCCACCAAATTTCACTAACAACTCATCATACACTTTTCATGGGACCTAGAGCTATTCAAGAGTTTTGAAGGGGTCTATGGGCTAAACATCCATGGATTGTTTTTTGGTTTTGAGGCATGTACTCTATGAACCATTGTTAATATGGTAGGCTACTAAAACCTTCTCTAAACCATGATTTTGACCCAATGAAGAAATTACACCCTAAAATGCTTCCAAGTTAGGTATTTGGGCCTTGAAATAGTCTTAATGGTCTCCCTCCGACACATGGGAAACTAAATGATCTACTAGTTGACATGTGTAGGGTATATGTTTTACGAATTAAACCTAAAAAGGAATTATCCAATCATATATGCAAGAAATTGAAAGGGTTCTACACATTCTACATTTTTATAAGGAGGAGAATGGATAAATAGGTCTTAAAGAGTTACATAATTTCCACTTACATGGGTGTCCATGTCTAATATCCACCTACATACATGCCTAGGTGCATACTAGAGGACTGTGTGTGCATAAAATTTAAGTGGACTACCCAAGACAACACAGATGATCTAACGTCCCTAAGAGATTAATTTCATATCATCATGGGTGGCCAAGTGACCTCATAAATCTAGTTTGGAGGCAAAGTACAAGGACCCTATTATTAGGCCTATTGGTCTAATACCCTTCTCAAGGTATGACTACTTGAAGACTAAAATAAAAGGTCAAAAGGGGTTAGATGAGATCTTAAACCATCATGAAAGTACACTTCAAGGGGTTTTTAATGCACAAAGGTGTTATTTTGCATAAATAATCCCATAATTGGTCATTTTTTGGCTTAAAACTACTTTGATAATGCATAAAATGCATAATTATCACTTCAAGAGCAACATGATGAGCTCAGAACTATACAAAACAATTGTAATGGGTTTTGATCACTTGAGGAGAGTTGAGGGGACTTATCTAGAAGAAACTAGTGGCATTAGTTCATTGGTTAGTGGCCTAACCTTTATGAACCAATTCTAAATACCCAAAACCCCCTAAACCTCCCTAAAACCCTAATAGTGGCTTGATGGAGGAAATATTGAAAAAAATCATCTAAATGCATTATAATGGCTTGGGAAACACCTAAATCTCATATTTCACTCTAAGGAGATCCCATCCATGGCATTGGTTTGTACGAAAAATTATATGGACCCATCGAAACATTATTTTTGTAGGGCTTAATTATGAATTTAGGGTATACAACTTAATTAAAGGTAAAATATCATTAGGGAAGGTATTATGAGGGTTATTACACCCTTTTAGGCTATAAAATGCTCATAATTCTTCCTAGAAATACCCTTCCAAATCTACAAGTTCTAGTGATAGGTGACCTAATCACCTAAATGATCTAAGGTTATAGGTATGCACTATTGGAAAATCACAATTCAAGGTGTGAAATGTTTTCTTAGACCTAAAAAAATCATTCACCTATTCTTAAGATTCTATTCAGATCTCATGGTCATCCAAATAGCGAGTAATCAAATATTTAGGCCTAATTACCTAATAGGCCTACTTGGTCAATAAAGGAGGATCTTATTTGGCATATAGGGATGATATGGAGTAAATTAAGGTCATGAAACATTTATAACTACCTAATTCAGATGAGTAGGTCCATTTCCTATCTATCATGGAGGATGGGGCAGTTTCCCAAGTCATATTAGCATGAAAGAAAGGGGAAGGCTACTTAATGTTTCATGGGGGGCTTAATTAAACCATTTTGATGTTTTTTAACCATTAAAATTAGAGGGAATTGACTAGGTTAGTGTGCTTATCCTATGTATGGGGTCAACCTTGGCTACAAATAAGCATCCCACACCTCAAAAGGCTCATTGAAGACCACTTATCATCAAGGCAATGCATGGGATAAGTGTGGATGGTAGTTATAACTACCAATTTAATGGATTATTGTCATTAATTACCTCTTCATTCATTTTATAGGCTTTATTATCTTCTCCCTCTTGTTCATGTTTTATAAATTGAGGCTCTAAGGCCATTGCATTCATCTCTCATCTGGGTATGATGAAACTTTACCCAAATTCTATCTTGAATTTTTTTTGAATTAATAAATAAGGAGTATTTTATATTTACTTAATATATTATTAAGTTATGTGCTTGTTGATTTTCAGAAGTGGTGAAGTTTTATTCTCCTTTATAGGCCTTATCCTCACCTAGTTGCTAGAATTTTATCCTATGTAGGTCATGTGATGTGTCAAGTGTTGGTGATTATGTTTTGATGTGTAACCTAGTTGATAGTGACTTAAAATAGACCTTTCATCCATCACCTTAAAGTTTTATAAATATACATAGCCTTCACATGAAGTATAAATTCGTAGGATCCCCTTGGAAAGCTTTTTTTAGTCATTAGTCCTTACTTGGTTCACAAAGTATTGATTAAGGACCAGTTAGAGTGGATAAGACATTATAGTACATCACCTCCCTTTAGATTAGGTTTTATTTCATGTTTTTCTCTCTCTTTTCACCCCAAAAAGTGAGTAGGTCTTATGAATTGAGCTCAATTAATTCACCAAGGGAGCTAGCCTCATAAACTAGAGGTTTAGCCTATCTGTAGGTTGCCCACAGCCTTAGACCAATCCCATGTTTCCCAAAACTTGGAAAGGTCTGAATAATCCTATCTTAAGGGTGTATTTTGGTGAGTTAACAGTCTTGTTATTAAATCATGGAGGTCACAGAGGCTAGACTATTAGCCATTGAATTGGTAGATCATACCATTGGTAAAGATCCAATCCTCCCTCTCCAAAATCATTCCAAACACCTTCTCATCAAAAAATATTATAGGGTAAGTTTTGGTAGTTTCTAGGAGCTTAAAAAACACTTTCCTTAAAATATATTTTGCATAGGAAGGCCATTTATGTCCTTATCTTTGGGAACTGCCCCCTTTTACATACTAGTCATCACTATCATTATCCTCTCCTATAGATCCTTTTTCTTTTTTAGCCACAACAAGATAAAGATCCTTATTTCTAAATAGATCTAGTTCACCCCTAAAGATTATAAAAAAAATAAGGGCCCCTTATACCACCCCTATTTTTTCCTTTGTGTTCAACATACCATCAAAATAAGATCTTAAAAACCTCTCCATATCTAGTTTAACTTATAGAAAATAACATGTCTCTATTCTTTTCCTTTCCTCTATTGAATCCTTAGTAGTTGACCACTATTGACCAATGAATCCTTCTCTTATTCATGAATATGATGCCTTCACCCTCAAATAAATTCCAAAAATAGTTTGATCTGATTTTATTTTACCATGATCAAATATAGTATCAAAATCCACCATGATCATCTCTTCATCATGTAATAAAACCCTAGGGCTCTTCATTTCAATATAATACTATGCATGTTATAACACACACAATGAAATTGTTTCATAGAAAATGTTATTAATTTAACACTAATAAAATATTTTCATACTCCACTTGAGATCATTTGGTATCTTATGTAATCTCTAAATATTCCAAATAAACCAAAAAAAATCACAAAAATTCAAAATTCCAAAATTATTTTCAGCATTTACATGTTCTATTGCTACTTGACATTTTTGTTGTTTGTTTCATGTTGTAAAATGTCATATCAATAATTTCCTATATAAACATGTTTCACACATCATTTGAGTATGATAAAATCATACACAAATACATGATCTATTTTTATACAAATGTTGGGCCTTATTTCTACTCATCATATAGACATTGGGGGCATATGATTCTTTGATCTTGATACACACAAGTTGTAAATTTATATGATCGCTTTTAATTATCATGTTTGAGCTTATGTAATTACACATGCATTTATCCATGATTATATATTTCATAATTTACTTGATATGCTATGTACTTAATGTTTTTTTTAACACACATGATCCATGGGATAATATGTTATGTTTATGTCAGTTGCTTATGCTTTCATTTACACATTTATTTGAGTATTTTGTCTTGATATTATCTTTATTGTTTGAGAAATTAAATATGTCATTATTTTTATATGGACATTTTACTAAGTCATGTCCCTTATATTATATGACATTTGAACATGCCCCTTATTTTTGGTCTCTTTAGACCATTATCTTTTGATTTGTTGTTGAGTGCTATTTTGTGTGTGATTGATTACTTTTTGATCTTATATTATTAATCTCTAGACATTTCCATGATCTATATCATGAATCTTATGCCTTTATGTGATCACATTTTATTTACTTTAATGATATATCTATGTAGACATGTTTATCCTATATGATACATAATACATTCATAGTTCACATGGTTATATTATCTTTCTTAGGTAAGGTAACTACCAATTACTATTTACCCTCACTTTAAAAAGGGGGAATATTAATGGGGGCATGTTTTGGAAACATGCTCTCCACACTCATACTAGTTCTTAGTTTTAGGTTATAATGGGGGAATGTTATGGAAACATGTTTTCCACACTTATACAACCTAAAAAATGGCCAAGTTGCATAGTTATATGATTCATATACATATTTTTGGCATAATTATATACATGGTATCATTTCTATACCAAACTTTCAACATGAGACATACATAAAGTAAATATGATATGAAAAGAAAACCTAAATTTTAAAATCAAATAAATTTTCAGATTTAAAACACTTTGAAAAACTTTAATTCACTAGGTTGGACTATTATAGACTGTTATTGAGTCAATCTACTGTAGTAGTTAGTTCAATTTTGGTATGATTGAGGTGATTAAATCATTGAATCTTTCCAATTTCATAGATTTGAATTGATTACATCATCTAGATCTATAATTCAAGCTGACTTGGTTCACTCACACTCACCAAGTTATAAGTATGATTATATTACATGATTGAGATAATCTCAACTACTAGGTGACAACTCACCTTTTTCTCCAAAGTTGGGGGCATGTGTCTACATATATTTCTATATATATGCACTTTATAGATTTATATTTGTCCTTATATCATCTCTAATGGTTCATAACGATACATCTTCTTAAATCAAATTGCCTAAAGGCAAGGTTGTTGCATCGATACATAGGTTTAATCCTAAACCTTACTCTATTTCAATATCAATTATTTCAATGCTTTTGATTTCAAATTATATGCATTGATTATATAGTATAACATGTTCTTGGTTGTAGGTTAGTCACCACCAAATCACTCAAGTTGGGCTCATGTAAATTCAAGTGTTATACACACCTATATATGCATTTATTTTCCTTTATAATATAAATTTGATTACTAGATTAAATTATTGGTAAATGTTAGACACTATTTCTAAATTAAATAACACCTCATTCTTGTACACTTGGAAAATATAGACCTTTTTTGTTCCTCTTAGTTCTATAACTTCTCCCACTACTGAAAGGCTTGCATATGGTTTCTCTCTATGCCTATTACTTATATCTTAGTCTGACCAATGTTATTTTGATGACTTAAACCTTCTATCATACTAAAAATGTTATAAACCTACTTATATTATATTTTTGTAAGTTTTAGACTTGTGCCTATTTTCTAGCTACCTAGACACTTGCATCCTAGTCATATTCCTATGTTGACATAAGTGTCCTATCCAAACATAAGTGTATGCAATAATAAATTCATTGTGTTTATAAATCAATTCTAACTCAAAGAAGATATATCATACCATACACTTTCAATTGGGGACACATTTATCAATCAAGAACATGACCAATATGAGGATCTGCTAAACCTGATTATGGGATCATTTATCATAATACAAAATGT
This sequence comes from Torreya grandis, assembly GCA_037957365.1. Taxonomy (NCBI): domain Eukaryota; kingdom Viridiplantae; phylum Streptophyta; class Pinopsida; order Cupressales; family Taxaceae; genus Torreya; species Torreya grandis. The sequence continues at coordinate 1,693,060 of JARHVA010001302.1, forward strand.
CAAGGAGGGTTCTAAAGCCTCTAGTCTAAGACAATCACACAATAACCCTAAGGGGGTCCTAGTTTTTGATATTTCACCTAAAATAATAAGTAAAGTAAATCTAATATAGTGCTCACCAAAGCTTTTGTCATAAAGTGGGGGTTAGAAAAAATAAAACTAAACATGTATAGAAGACATATACTCATGTCAATGTATATGGAACCCTAATGCATGGAAGAGAAGCATAAATTCATATCTATCTAATCTTACAAAGGAGAAATAAATTTAGGAATGCATACCTTTGAAGATGAACCCACTGATCTTCAAGCTCTCCTTTGGCCAATGTGCTTCATAAGAGGTTATTGTGGTATGTAAGGATGACAAAGAAAAATCAGCTCTAGGATACACAACCTATTCAGAGCATCCAAAATTCTTATCCATAAGACAATATCCATATCTCCAAAGAAAGTATGGAATCTTAAGCTTTATTCCTCAAGTAGAATGGTCAACAAATAGATTTTCATTCACTCTTATTCTTTTTCTTCTTCTTAATAAATTATGGAAATGAAATTGTATATCTAGGCTAATTTAACCCTTGACCCTTCTAAAAATCCAAACTAATAGTGTCGACTCAGTCGACCTAGCACAATTTTGGAGAATAATTCACTAGGTCTCGATATAGGTAAACTAAAGGCTAACCTAATTTCAAAGTGAAAATATCCTAAAATTATATAGGGTTAACCTAGTCAACCTAGCATAGCTGACTAACAAAAAGGAATTTAGGTGAAAAAAAAGAGGATAAAATCTAGCAGATGCCTAGAATGGGTACAACAGAGAATAACATGTTAGAGGTACAATCACTAAGATGGGTGTGAATCAGTGAGCCCAGATATTATAACTTTAGTTCCAATCCTTCCAAAATATTAATCAATACATACATATATTCATGAGGCATACACATCATTCATAAAAATGAATAAGAAAGATAATGCAAGATCAAGAACATAACACATGACACACGTGGGAAACCCTCTTAAGGAATAAAACCCATTAGAACCTATAACTAGACTACTATCCTATAATAACAAGATCCAATTTAGACCATCTAAAAATGATAGAGGAGATACCATTCTTGATTTTAGTGAGACTACAATCCCACAAGTATATTTTACACCTGTCTAGTTGAGCATCCACAACAACTAGACTTTTAGCAAGTTTCACCTTGGAAGGAGGATGCAACCCCCTTAGATGTTGAGCAACCACAAAAACACCTATGAAAAAATACATATTTGAATTGATGTCTACAACACTTGATAATGGACCTCTTCTTATTACACTTCACCTTCATAGAAACAACTTTATCACCATATTAACAACATGGCCAGATAGTCATACACACTATCCACACTCATATTTGCCTCTTAGATCAACCACCAAGCTCACACAGTCTTTACCTTGCCTTTACTCACATTAAAACAATAAGAACACTATTATGCCAAAAAAATTATTACCAATAGGTCATTAACTCATCCATAGGGAACTCTAACCTACCTTAGATCCCCAATTTACATAAACAAGCCTCTCTCAAATCTCTTTCAAGACTCTTTCACAAAGTCTCTTAAACAACTTGCTCATTCTTCCTCCTCTAGACTCATAAGGTCCAATAACCTATATGTCCTCCTAAAATAACTTAATTAGACAAGCATGTTTGATCCTCTTCACTCACTTCTAGTCCTCACTAACCTATACCTTCTCTTTCAAAGGTTCTTACCTTCACTTAGCTCCACATTCGTACTCCCTCATCCAAGTATTTCAAGTCTAGAAACCATCACGTTTGGTTTCACTATATATAGAGCATTTATGATTATCAACATCTTGGTCAGCCATTAGGCATGTCTTAACTCTTAAGACATCATTCATATGAAGACATAGCTCAATAAAATATTCATTTGTTGGCCATAACATCTATGGGTCACCCTTAACCAACTATACCTTTTAATAAGGCTCTTGTAGCTCTTATAGGTCTCATAGAGACTTATTTACCCATTTATCACTTCATCGATAAAAAAAAGAACACAAGACCAATTTAAAATACATGGGTCCACTCTATATAGACATCCTAAAATGATTATAGCCATTTTTTCTCACATCTGTGTATGCTCAAACAACTCAAACACTATCTTGGTGCACAAGAACATTATGAATGAAAACATAGTCAACTTCTTAACCTTTTTTTATACTAGATATGATTGGTCAAACCTTCAAAATCCACATAGAGCATCCTTATGGAGTCTAAAACACTCCCCAATATCCAAGTCACCATGAGACATAAAAAAAACATTAACACAATCTCATTCATCCTTCTTGGGTCACTTACAAAATAAGCACAAACACATAGTCAACTTGGAATTTTAATATCTCTGATTGTACACACTTTTAGATATTTAGATTAGGCTCATTTGATGCACCATGGAGTCCTCGTCATCTTTATTTTTTATAGAACTAGAAAATTTGAATTATATCAAAATATATGGACAAAATATAGAGATCATATTTTCCCTATGTTAAATTCAAATGGTCATAGTTAACCTTCAGACATAATGCTCGAATCTCATGTCCTCTTAGCTCAGATCAAATATGCACCATCGATATCTTCTGATCTTTAATGTATAGGCACCAATTCTTAGATGTTAAACCTTAGTCATGTTTACCTCATCTCATGTAATCATTTAATGTTGACTCCATGTTTTCCATCGATCTCTACATATCAATTAGGTATTTAATGATCAATGCTCATCATTCAATCAATTTGTATGAAAACCTGCTTGCCCTTAGATCCTTATTTTGTACCTTTTCTCAATCACTAAAATGTATGTACTTATCCTCATATTTTTTCCTAACATCTTGGATAAATGTACACCATTGATCTTGCTTAAAATTTAACTTGTGTAGAAATGACTAAGTATGGGAACCTTGTTTATTTGTCTAGAAAGCTAACTTCAGACCTAATAAATTTCATTGTGCTTCAATGCATGATCTCAAATTTGGACCAGTTGATATCCTCACATAGAAGAATCTAATCATATAGAAAAATAATCCTAGAACCCACACAATTGTGATATATGCCTTCATCAACATGCTCACTTGAAATTTTCTTTCATGGAGCCAATTATGCTTGAAATTTATCTAGGAGACCAACTTTGCTCCTACATAACTTTTGTCACACTTTAGTGTATGATCTTAAATTTAATTCAAATAAAATAGGCTAAAAAATAAATAAACCCATATGATTAATTTATCTTGACACCTTCACATGTGAAATATATATCACCATCAAAATTCCTACTCAGCTTTTCTTATTACACACAAATTTGGCTAAGTATGGAAAAACATAGTCAAACTATTTGGGAGCCTAGCTTTGCACATGCATATCTTTTGATGTGATTCATCAAATGATTTAAAACTTAGCATAAATAAACTAGGCACAAAAATGAATAAACCTATATGATAATTTTTTCCTAACACCTCCATGTGTATGAGTGTTGACCTTATCAACATGCTTACTCAGCTCTTTCTAGCCACATGCAAATTTGGCTAAACATGGGAAAATAATGAATTTTGACTGAGAATCTAACTTTGCACCCTCATATCTTTGATCATGTTTTAATGAATGAACTGATATTTAACACATATCAACAAGGAAAAATGTGATCACAACCATATGAACAACTCCCCCTGAATCATTCCCATGTGGTAATGGTGACATCATCAAACTGCTTACTTAGATTTCTACTACTAGACCCAAAATGTCTAGATGACAACAATGATCAGCTAGATGAAATCCACTCATGCACATAAGCACTAAAATCCTATAAAACATATTAGGGACCTATTACACATCCTTAAATAACCATACTCATCCGTAAACATATTTAACCATGCCAAAGCTAAAGATCAACCAATCATACTTCAAGCATACTAGGATAAACACATTGCACACTTTGTCATTGTCACATAGACTGCCAAGGCACTTCATCCACTCACTAGGACACCTACATGACATCATTAAAAACTCTCCAACAATCTCCCCCTTTATCATTGATGTTAATAACCATCATATATAGCAATATACAACTCACCTTTTCTCTCTTCAAGCACTCCCACAACAAGAACTTTCTCCCCTTTTGACACAATGACAAAGTGGGCACCAACTAAACCTAAGGACTTTAAAATAATATCAAATATGAAAGGACCATCTTATAATGATGATACAAACTCCCCTTATTTTAATCCTACTTTAGCTTGCCTTGATAACATCCTCTTACTCCATGCCAACACTCTCTCCAATCAAGCACTAAAACCAATGAATAAATAATAAACAAAAAAAATAAAATCTGATGGAACTCACCAATAATAATATAATATGGACTCCCCCTAACATTTTTGAGGCACACATATTGATCATCTTTAGCTTTCCATACATCATGAAGAACCACCATGCATGGTTACTAGCCTTCTCTCTCAAGCTACCATAAGGACCATCAAAAAAACTTTATGCCATCAACCAAGTATGAAACATGATCTCAACCAACTTAATAACTTACCTTGAAGCACACATACCTTTATCTTTTGGAAAAACTGAGCAAAAAACACTCTTCTTCAAACTAGGCTTGTTTAGCCTCTTTGTAACCCTACCTAGAACTTTAAGAGCCTATATATTTCATAAGAAACATATTTAGGAATTTAAACTTCATATATGGATCACTCTCATATTCCCCATTAAGCACACCAATTTTCATCACTAGGCTCATCATGTGCAACAAACTTCCTTCACAAACCTACTAGCCAAATAGCCCTCCATATTGACAAAAACATGAATAACATGAGAACCACAAACATTTAAATCTATGTGAATATTTATTTAATAACCCATTTGCCCCACTAAACCTATTAATAATCTCATAAGGAAAACCAATTTTCTATCGAATCCCAAAACCCTAAAATCTCAAAACAATCAAACTTAACAAATCCTTCTAGTCAATGCACACCTCTAAAACTTCTTACACACCTAGAGACACCCATCACACATTTTTGGACCAAAATTTAAGATTCCAAACCATTGGTATCCTTGAATTCCTAAAACCCATTTAGACTTGCTTTCCCTTAAGCCCAAAATTAAGAAAATAGAGAGCACTCAAAAATCTTTAATTTGAATCAAACATACCTTCAGACCAAAAAACACCTGGAACACATCAAAAATAAGTGTATATACCTTTCTAAGTATCAAACTCTTCTTTTCATTGCATCAAACTCATTAATCCACCTAGAACCACCCATTCTAACTCTATACTATAACTCCTTCACAAATCTCTGGAATAGGCTCATGAACTTATTTCTCCCCCCCAACGAAAGACATTCTCTAATTGGCATTATCATTTTTAGCACAAAAAATTGCTTATCCACAACTTATTTCTCAAATTCAACTACTCATTACTCTAATCATATGACCTAACTAATTATAAATCTCCCCCTAACTTCATGCTTCATTAGGGACATGACATCTTCAACAAGTCTTCAAATACTTGTTTTTATATCTTCTTATCAAAAAATATCTGATAGCCACCAAGCTTCCTCTAACTGACAAGTGTCTCCTTAAAGTGTAGCTAGAGACACCAATTTGACATAGAGAGACTAAAAGTCTCAAAACTCTGGAGAGTCCCATATTTCCATAATCTCACTAACCCTGTAGTCCTATTTGACTTTAACTAAATCCTTGACTTCATTATTTTCTTTAGATTTGTCAATAATAGAAGACAACATAATCTCTTATATTTACTTCATGTCTATCATGTCAAACAAACCATCTTTGGTCTTAGTCTATTTTCTCCTGATAGGCTTAGGTTTCCATACCCAAGTTTAACCTCTTCCTTACACACTAGGAGATCCATACACCTTATTTTGTTTTGGTAACTCATTCAACATGTTCTTGTAATACTTAGTAATGTGACTAGATCTATGACATCTAAAAAAAATAATATCATTCATACCCTTTTCTTGATGATGATTATGATCTTCCTTTTCTATCTAGATAGAGGATAAATCCTCTTAGCATTCTTGTATCTTCTTCATGTTTGATTCCTTATTTTTAGTAGCAGGTAGTTCACCTTGATCATGATTACCCTTCATAGTCTTTTCTCTCAACACCATTGAGTGATTTTTAAGATCATGTTTCTTCTTGTCAAGACTTGAGTACTTATTAAAAATATCCTTGCACCATCAAAATGCCTACTTAGATTTTTTTGTCACATGCAAATTTGGCTAAGTATGGAAAAACATAGTCAAACTACTTGGGATCCCAACTTTGCACAAGCATATCTTTTGGTGTGCTTCATTGCATGATCTAAAACTTAGTGCAAATAAACTAGGCACAAAAATGAATAAAAACATATGATCAGTTTATCCTGACACCTTCATGTGTGTGAATGCTGACCTTATCAACATGATTAATCGGCTCTTTTTAGCCACATGCAAATTTGGCTAAGTATGGGAAAATAATTAATTATGAATGAGAATCCAACTTCGTACCCTCATATCTTTGGTTTTTCTTTGATACATCACTTGATATTTAGCACATATAAACTAGGCACAAATATTATTGAAACCATATGACCAACTCTCCTTAAATCATTCTTATGTGACAATGATGATGTAATCAAACTGCCTACTTAGTTTTTTGCTACTAGACCCAAAATGTTTACATGACAACAATGATAAGCTAGATGAAATCCACTCATACACATAAGCACTGAAATCATAGAAAACATCTTAGGGACCTATTTCACATCCATAAATAACCATACTCATCCCTAAACATATTTAACCATGCCAAAGCTAAAGATCAACCAATCATATTTCAAACATACTAGGATAAGCACATTACACACTTTGTCATTACCACATAGACTACCAAGGCACTTCATCTACTCACTAGGACACCTCCATGAAATCAACATGACATCACTAATAAATCTCTAATAGAACAAGATTGGGGTTAATGGTTTTAGGAGACAAGTGTGTAGATAATAAGTGGAAAAAGGGACAACAATCCTACAAAACACTAATGGTCTACCCACCCCTTTCCTAGTACACCCTTTAAGGTGTGCACTCAAAGAGATTGAGACTTAATAGGTTCCTACAAGATACAAAGTGTCAGTAATAAAAGTTTGAAAATATTATTTCTATACATATACCCCACTTGAATCTCATCATGTATCACGTGAGTGCAATAAATGATGGTGCTTCAGGAAATAGAACATGATAACACATAATGTTGATGCCAAGTAAAATGTAGTAAGTATCAAAATAAGATAAATGAAAGGATATAATTGAAACAAATACCTTTACTTACCTTAGTGATATAGATAAAGAAGGATACTACAAGAGAAGTGAGGCATCCAAATGTGAAGAACATTAGGTGAACCTATAGAAGTTAGTGCAAAAAATAACTATATTTTTTTTTTATAAATAAAATAGGCATATATTAATGAAAAATGAGCTAAGGAAAATATATGAAGGTATTAGGAAAAAATGGTAAATTAGAATTTTTAAGACAAGGCTAGAATATTGAAGGCAAATAAATGATAAAATGATGTCAAAATAATGACAAATGAGTGTAAATGATTGACAAATGATTGTAAAACGTAGTAAATCATATTGGAAAGCATGTAAAATAGAAATGGAAAAAAGGAATGTAGAACATACTAGATCATGTTGTAAAGTATGTAAATTATTAATGACAAAAAGGGATGTAGAACATACTAAATCATGTTGGGAAGTATGTAAAACATGAATGACAAATAAGAAAAAATTTAAATCAACATGCAATACTAGTATGTCAAAATGAAGGTGAAGAAAGCATAAATAAGTGAAAATGAGATTTAATTAAAGATGTGAGATAAAAAAGAAGAATTTATACATAAATATAAACATGTAATAATTCTAAATTTAATATGTAAAAAAAGTGAAGTCTAAAAAAATCAAAAAAGAACATGATGGAGAAATGAAAATCAAAAGCTCTAAAGGAAGAAAATTCAAACTTAGTGCTTGTTTTAAGATGCAATGTAAAAAAACACAACCACATAATTACATGACTAGTATGACAATGAGATGGTGTGGTAATAAAATGGTGTAAGGGTGTTTGTGAGGAAGGTCTGGTCCTATCCAAGGTCTTACAGTGCAACTCACAAACTATAAACTAAGAGACATAATAAGGTAGATGTGATCAGATAAAATCAATATCCAACAAGGGTAATATAAGGGAAATATGATGTGAGTAAGGAATGTGAGGCACCACATGGGTGATGTGAACATCCTTATCAAGAATGAGACACACTAGGCAAGTGAGAAAGGCTAAGAACTGTCAACGCCAAGGACTTAGGACATTTTGAATAATGAACACAAAGTTTGGGATAACAAGTGAAGTATATATTATCTCATGAAGGCTATATGCATGAAAATTAAAATGGACCTACCTTCCCATAATGTGATCCCCACTCCTTAAGACCCCATATAAAGTCATCAGTATACTACAACGATTTGGTACTTATGTGAGAAAATAGGTAGCACTAAAAGATTTTTTTATTCTCCTTTTCTAATCCACTAACCTATCATACCCCAATGGACCTTATCTCTATTATGAGGCTAACTGTGGAGTTTGAGATTTGACTAGAATAAGGATATATGCTTTGAATCACATATTTTAGTGTGATTTGATTTTTGAGAATTTATAATATTGCCTTTTAGGTCATTGCCTTTTGTTTATATTTTATGATTTGGATTTTAACTTGTTTTATATTTTTATATTCCTCTTTCATATGGATTTGGAAAACTAAACATGGGTGTTAAAGATGACAAACATAAGAAAGCTTATACTTGGTCACTAGAGAAAAGGACCTAAAGACCAAGGTGTTTAAAGACTCCTAGACTTTCCTAGAAGTAAGTGTGTAATCTCAAAATTGACTAATGTGAACCTCAAATGAAATGAAATAAGGGATATATAGGGATCATAAGAGATCCATCTATCTAATAAGTGACACAATGATGAATATGCTTATAACTGATCATAATGAGGTAAAATAGTGTGATGAAAGGGATGGAACTATGTTATAATATTCATGTCACTAGAGAAACCATGCTAACTTATGTTGGATCTAGCATAAGCACAAATGAATGTAGTGGTCATCAAAAAGTGATTTAAAGATGTTTTAATGTGGTAATTTATGAGGAAGGTCAGGTCTTATCCATGGTCTTACATTGCAATTCACAATGTGAAAACCAATGAGGTGATAACTAAATAATGGGGGGGGGGAAATAATCATAAATATACTAAGGTAAAGACTAACATAAAAATACAAAAATAAAAGAGATATATAAGGATAAAAATGTAAACAAATTCCAAATTTGATGTGTAATAAAACCAAAGAACATAAATGAAAACAATGATATTTCAAGTAAAATGAAACTTAAAGAAGTAAAGTGCACAAAAAAAAGAAACATGAGACAAAAAAAACAAGTTATATCTATGCTAACATCTATATCAAATATGATAATGTGAAATACAAGTCTATAAGTCTCAAAAGGTTTCTTGAAGTTGAATTTGGTTGTTATTATGCATTATAGAATAAGAGTGGGCATCATAAGATGCCCAATGGTAATTAGATGTAGGGATGCTCATCATAAGATGCCCTAAATTCTGAAGGGACATGTGGATGGGCATCATAAGATGCCCCAACATGTGAGGTGGAGTAAGGTAACATTAAACCAGTAAAATGCTTTTCATTGGGTTGGTAGGTGAATTTGGATATAGGTAAATGTGTTGGTTTGTTGGATTTTAAGGAGGTTGAATATGACATAGGATGTGTAGGAGAGGTATGAAGAGGTAAAGGAGGACCATGTATGATATACTTTGGAGTAGTAATTTTAACTAGGTACTCTTTCGGTTCATTTGACCTAAGAGGTTGAGGTTTAATGGATACAACATTGTGTTTAAAGTTGTTCATGTTAACTATCCTTTCTTTATTGGTGTAGGAAGAAGGATCAGCTTTGGTTTGACCATAATTAATAGATGAAGTATAGATATGGGATATTTTTTTTTGATCATTAGGTAGTTGATTTTGATTTGATTATGGTTATTGGGATTTAATTTGAGAAACTTGAAGATAGTCTTGATAACGTTGTTTTTCTAGAGTATCAAGATTTAAATGTGGGTCAGATAAGGAAGAAAGAATAAATTGGTGAAAATCATGATAAGACTAATGAGAATGACCTATATTATCATTCCATCAATAAAATTTATTAGTGTTGTACCATTTTGGAGGAGGTTTGGAAGGATTAAAATTCATGGGTTTAGAAGGTGGAAATTTGTACTTAAGTTATTATAGACTCCAAAGTGGGTGGGTTGGGTTAAAATTGGTTGAATTGGATACTCCACTTTGAGGTTAGGGAGGCTTAGATGAATAAATTTTATGAGAAAATGATTGGAAAGGTTTTTTATTAGTTATTTGAGGTGTTTTAAATTGAGTCATAATACAGTCTTGCCTTTTTGCTTGGTCTAAGGCTTCTAAACTTTGAGGGGAAAGATTCAAAATTTATATTGAAGGGGAGATTTAAGAGTAATGATAAATAGTTTTAAAGAGTATCATCATTCATGTTATGGTCCATTTTATGAGAGAGAGACTTCCATCATTGGATGAAAGTATGAGTATATTCATCAGGAAGTTGCTTAGCATTGATGTAATGGCTAAGGTAATTTTCAAGAAGGTCATCATGTTAGACTTCACTAGAACATTGAATAAATCCTATAGTTGTGAGATGGAATGTATATAAAGTTGGTTATACCATTCAAGTGCATCACCAACAAAGGTTTTACTAAGATCTTGGTGGTAGAAAAGGTGTTAGTTTGGATCCATTCCTTATAGAGATTACTAAAAGACTTAAGAGAGATAGTAGGGTCCTTAGTCCCATTATATGTAATAGTTGGGGAAATGTTTCCAATATATATGGATGAAATAAATGGGGCTAAAGGTTCATTTTTAATATGTATAGTCATTTTGTTATTCATTGGAGATTGAGGGAATGATATTCCATTGGCATCTCTAAGAGGAGGAGGGCCGAAATTTTGATTTGGTTGAGACATGATGACTTGAGGTGGTTGACTAGTCATGTATAATAAATTTTGTTATATGTTAATCTTTTGAGATTGATTGGTTGCTTGCATGATGTTTATTTATTGAACTATTTGTGAAAGAAGTTGAGTTGTATCAATAGGTGAATTGGTGTTTATAGGATGGGTATTGGTGTTGATATGGGGGTATTATTTGTGTTGATAGGAGGAAGATTATTTGTAGGTGGAGGATTCCCAATATTGGTATTAGGAGGAGGATTAGGAAATATGTTCTCAACTACATTACATTGTGTAGTGATTGGTTGTTTAGGAGAAGAAGAAAAAAAGTGAATAGTTTCATCTAAAGTAATAAAATAAGTGAGATTATGATCTAAATACTTGACTATGAAATGTTTTTGACTAAGGGAAGGATGCAAATATGTCATCATTATGAGATAATACTAGATAACAATACAAAAAAAATATGTAAAATAAAAACAAAGAGATAGAAATAGTACAAAGTTGACTGGGTTGACCTAGTACAAAAAATAGGGCCTATAAACTATACAAGGTTTATTGGATCAACCTAATATAATAAGCAGAGGCTAAAAACATATACAGGGTCAACTAGGTTGACCTAATATAGTAGACAGGGAAAATTAGATAGCCTATAATAGATTGTATCAACTAAAATGACTATGCATTGAAACAAGAATAATTTTGCAAGTACTTAGAAAAGTAAGAATTGAATGGAAACAAAAAATTAATTGGATCAAAAGGGTGATCTAATTGAGGTACACAACACAAAACCTTGCACCAATGCTGACTAATGCAAGTTTTTAAAATACAACACACAATTTGAGCAAAGATCAAGTAATCCACTTGAAAAGTAAAAGCTAACTAAGTGGTCAACCTGAATGTTGTTAGATTATTATAATATAATTTTAGATGTGATATGAATTCGGTTTTAATCAAGGAATTATAAATCAATCTAAAGATGGTTTCAAGATGTTTGGGTTGAAAGGGGTCTGTATTGGCAATGGTACAAGCTTGGTATTGGGGCCTACCCCCTCACTTCACACATAGTAATGATAAGGGTGTTGGGTTCTTAGATACAATATACCATTAACCTCATGTTTATACTTGGCCATAAAACCAAGTTGACTTCCCCTTTGGTGATCAAATCTAAGTAGGTTGACCTTAGATAGACAATTATTAAAATGTTTATTTAAGATTTTATGATTTGGTTGTGTGTGCATAAAATATAAAATAATAAAACTAAATGGTATATTAAAAACCACCTAATTATGATATGTGAATTATTATAATCATGTAAGCAACAAGAAATGAAAGTGTGAGCTAATTACGAGAATATAAGGGTTAATTCCAAATTTGAAACATAGTATAGTGTCAATTTAGTCAATAGTATATGCATAGAATATAGAACAAGGTCGATAAGGTCACCCCTATACTACCAAATAAAAAATAAAAAAAGTGAACTACATCAATATATTTGACCTATATTTCTACATTATACACAAAATATAGAACTAGGTCGATAGAGTTGATCTAGTTGATTGTACAAGGGCAGTTTTAAAGACTACAAACTATGAAAAATATAACTATAAAGAAAGAGAGAGAAAGATAAAAGGAACATTATTGGGCTGGAGGATATAGATACATTATATTATTGTTGAAAAACCTTGCTAAATGGTTGCAAATCCTGCTAATAGGGTCAAATATGTTGATCAATCTTTGTAGAAGCCTACTACTGAGTGCCTAAAATGTACAGGGTTAATTAGGTTAACCTAGTAGTCTGAATTGGATGCTTGAAAGGGTACATGATCGATTGGGTTGACATAGTAATTTTTAATAGATGATTGAAATTATAAAAAATTGTACTATGTTTATTGAGTTGATCTAGTAGCCTGTACTTAGAAAAGAACTTGCATAGAAAGAACATAGTCATTTGGATGCGACTATGTGCTAAACCTATGCATAAAAGTTAGAACTTTGTTGATATAGTTGACCTAGTATTGTGAATATATGATAATAAAAATGATAAAATAAATAAATAATTGAAACAAATCCTATAAGGGTTAGATTAATGTTGGGTTCACTAGAATGTATGCAATCAAAAATGCATCATGTCTATAAATAAATCATAACTCAAAGAAGATAGATCATACCATACACTTCCCATTGGGGACACATTTGTTAAGTGGGATCATGACCAATATGGTGATCTAATAGACCCAATTAGGGGATCATTTAACATAATACACCATGTTAAGGAGGGTTCTAAAGCCTCCAGTCTAACACAATCACACAATAACTCTAAGGGGGTCCTCGTTTTTGATATTTCACCTAAACTAATAAAAATTAAAGTAAATATAATATAGGGCTCACCAAAGCTTGTGGCACAAAGTGGGGGTTAGAAATAATAAAAATAAACATGCATAAAAGACATACTCATGTCAATGTATACATAATCCTAATACATAGAAAAGAAGTACAAATGCATATATATCTACTCTTACAAAGGAAAAATAAAGTTAGGAATATTTACTTTTGAAGATGAACTCATTGAGCCTCAATCTCTCCCTTGGCCAAGGTGCTTTGCAATAGGTTGTTGTGGTATTCAAGGATGACAAAGACAAATCACCTCTAGGATACACAACTTATCAATGAATTCAAAAGACTTATCCATAAGACAAGATCCATATCTCTAAAGAAAGTATGAAACCCTGAGCTTTATTCCTCAAGTATAATGGTCAATAAGTAGATGCACATTCACTCTTAATTATTCTTCATAATCATTGGATAGAAATTTTATATATATGTGGATTTGACCCTTGACCTTTCCAAAAATATCAACTGATAAGGTTAACCCAATTGACCTAACACAATTTTGAAGAATAATTCACTAGGTCCCAGGCTAGGTCGACCAAAGGGTAACCTATTTCCAAAGTGAAAATATCCTAAAAATTTATAAAGTTGACCCAATTGAACTAGCATAGCTGACTAACAAAAAGGGACTTAGGTGAGGGAAATGAGAATAAAATTTAGAAAATTCTTGGAATGGGTACAATAGAGAAGAACAATCTTAAGGTTAATGGTTTTAGGAGATAAGTGTATAGATAATAAGTGGAAAAAGAGAAAAAAATTGTGTGAAGCACCAATGGTCTACCCACCCCTTTCCTAGTGTACCCCATAAGGCATTCACTCAGATATATTGAGACTCAATGGGTTCCTACAAGATACAAAGTGTCAATAATCAATAAAATTTTAAAAATATTATGTGTATACAATAAGTGTCTAGTGCCCTAAATTCATCTAATTTTCATATGAAACATATCCCTATGTTTAGCCTAAGTTCTTTAATGTGATATATTATCCAAAATGGAATTGGTATATATATATATATCAACCCTCATTCACTCCTCACCTAATATATACCTTAGAACTCATAAGGTAAAATACCAAAATCATTCAATCAAGCATTAAAGTGAGTAAAAATTCCTTATTTTATTCTATTTCCATATCATTTATCGTGAAAACACATTTATAGGTATAAAGTAATAAAGGAACATCCCATGAGCCATATTTTCCAAGTTAAAACTTAGGTCACTCTATGTATTTGTTTATCACACATTGAATCATTATGCACACACAAGCTCACATATAAGGGAGAACTAAATGAGTCAGAGGCCCTCTTTGGATAGCTCGACACTATAATCCCACTAACCCATTCAACCCATATCCATTAACAAGATGAAGAATTAGATTTTTATTATTTGATAGGAGTGACAATCTATGATCCATATCTAAGTAGGTCAAAGTTAAAGCAACAAATAACCAAAAATATCTTAAGTGGTCATATCTATATCCAATAGGTATTGTGCACTAGATACCTACATCTAAGTTAGATAGAAGTGTCGATGTAACAATCTAAGGTTGATGAAGTTTTCAAGGTTGTAAAAGTGCTTAATATAGAATTTGATGATAGTCTTAAAAGCATTTTCCAATTTGATTCCTTTTTGTTCCATAGCTACATATGTATTATCATCAATACAAACAAAGTATCTTATTTTCATTATCATTTTTTCTATCTAGCATAACTATAATTTCTATTTTTAGCATATATTAGTATATAAGTTTAGAATATTATTTATCTAAGTTTACAAATTAATTGGCCTACTATAGAGATGTTTTATTACCCTTGTGCCCTAGCCTGTCTCTATCTTATTTAACCCTATATTCCCTAATCTAGATTTTAGGGTTAAATAATAACTAATAGTATATTTTTCACATACGACAAATATTATTCCCAAAATTTGCTGTATGTTTGTATATCATTATAAAAACTAACACAAATTTCCTCAAAAAAAGGCCTAAATATACTATTCATCAAACTTTGAAATATAGTTGATGCATTTGAGACCAAAAGGCATGACAAAAAACTCATAATGTCTTTCATGAATTCTAAAAGCTATTTTAGGGATATACCCATCTTTAATCCAAATTTTATGGTATCTAAAATGAAGACACAATTTTGTAAAATAAAAAACACCATGTAGTTCATCTATTAAATTATCAATTAATAGATTAAGGAACTTATCTTTGATGGTGTAATTATTGAGTTATCTATAATTTGGGCACATATTCCAAGTTTCATCCTTCTTAAAAACCATAACCACTAGGGAGAAATATTCACTTTGGATATGTCTAATAATACCTACCTCCAATGTCTCATATACCATATTTTCAATTTCACTTTTTTATACATATGGATACTTTTATGGTATGATGTTTGGTGGTTTAATCCTTATAAGCAGTCAAATGGCATGATCATGTTCTCTTATTAGTGGTAGTCCTTTTGGCATGTCATAAAGAATAGTTGTGTGGCCATCAATAGTCATTTTTAGATTAGGGTGTGTAGATGCCTTTGTTGGTTGAGATTATATGGAAAAAAATTATGCTAAAGATGCTTCAACATTTTTTTATGATCTTCACCATCGGATGTGAACTAACCAATTATGGATATTTTTCCTATAATATATGTGGTCCAAATGTCCTACCTTTAGAGTTATAGTGCATGAAAAAATCCTATAGATTAATATCTATTATTTATAAGGATATGATCCATTGGAATCCAAAAATAATGTTTTCACCAACCACAGGAATAAAAAACATAGGAGAATCTAGCATGTAGTCTCCCATAGCAAGATTAATACTATGGCATTTTTAAAAATAATTAAATTATCACCATTTGAAATCATGAATTAAAATTATATGGCTGATTAAATTAAATAGTTCAAATGAGTAAACAAATTTATATTGATGAAGTTATGTGTGATGCTTGAGTCAATCAACATTGTCACCTTATGTTTCTTGAGGAAACCTGCAACCTTAAGAGTTTGAGGAGTGCTAATACTTGAAATTGTATGGAAAGAAATATTAGGTTTGGTATATTTAGATTATTCATCTATATTTTCCTCACCTTCACATTAATAATCATAATATTATTCATATTCATTGGCTATTAAATGTATAACAACTTCTTCTCAAAACATTTATGTTATTTGTTTCACTTGCTATTGCAACTAAACCATAACCATTTTGAATTATTATCTTAAATATACCAAGGGGTTAATTTGGTAGGTTGAGAAAATTATTTTGATATGGAATTAC
Source organism: Torreya grandis (assembly GCA_037957365.1). Lineage (NCBI taxonomy): Eukaryota > Viridiplantae > Streptophyta > Pinopsida > Cupressales > Taxaceae > Torreya > Torreya grandis. The sequence goes on from JARHVA010001302.1 coordinate 1,709,894, forward strand.
ATTCTTAGCCATTGGATAAATCCAATCATTTGAACACACACACACACACACACATACATCCTCTACCATGCACATGAAGCATATGGATTCAGATACTAAACTTGGATTAAACATGTAAACATCAATTTGGATATTAGCCTTGAACCCACCCAAGAATAAGCCATTTATATTATCATTTTTGATGTCATCCATGCATAAGGATATATTTTTTAATTTATGAATATAATCCTAACAAACTTTATGTCTCAAATTTTCTAATTGACTTATTTAGTTTTCTATGATTCTATTGCAATAATGCATATGTAACTCATTAGTAAACACTAACCATGTAACATGAAGGCCTTTATTTTTATTTTGAGAAAATAACAAACTATACAAAATTAATTGCTCAGGTTCCATATATGGATATAACATGAACACATTTTGTGCACATGGCATATGATGTAGACCAAAAAAATTTATATTTGATTGATCCAAGTGACTAGATCCTTACCATCAAACTTGTACACTTCCACTTTTGGTAACATGTTTTTTGATTTTGTATTTGAGTTTTACTTATTTTTTTGGATGAAACTAAATGTAATGGTGGATGATTATTTAGCTATTTAATATGAGCCACAAGAGTGTCTAATTTCCTATTGATAACTACCAACTAAGACTTCGCATCATCCATGTCCCCTTTTACCACATTTATATTATATATCTCTACCATGATTTGTATATATTAATAAAGTTGGTAAACCATCCTAGAAACCCAAAACTCCAAAGTTCCATAATCTATGTCCTCCTTTTGAAGAAATTTTCATGGAGTGTCTTTCCATTTTTTATAGCTATAGGTGTTTGGACTAGCCATGCATGAACCCTAGGGTTTAAGGTTTTGAGCCTAAAAAACATTGACTAGAGGATTATTTAATTATGATCATATCATAGAGATGAATATAATGAATGGTAATTTTATAAAAAACTCATAATATATTGTGGTGATGAAAAACAAATTCTTTCCTAGACCACAAGTTATGTTTCTTTTATCCTTCAGCTCTTAGGATAACATCTATGTCATATCTAAAACACTATGCTACAAAAAATTACCTAAATTGAAGATTTGAGACCATTTGTAATGGAATTAATTAAATAATACACACTAATGGAATAATAATCATATAAATATAAGTAAAATAAGATCCAAAACAATAATTGATGAAAGAAAAGAATACTTGATAAATATGATTGAGCCACTTTTTGGGGGAACCTCCACAACAATGTAATAAGTATAAAATTCATAATATCAGGATCAAAGACTAATAACTATCTCATATATATACTCTAATTAATCTATGGTTGTTCCATAGGCTAACCTTAATAATAATATAAGGACCTATATAAATGAGACAATACAATATAAAGAATATGTAAGCCACAAATTGGATGCACATATTCATAAACATATTATAGGTTAACAGAATATCACCTATGCTAGAGAAATATTATTATACATGTTTTATTATAATAAATTATATATATTTGTGACCTATGTACCATGTCAAACTACATATCTTTAAAATGTCTTTCTAATTACTCATATCTTACATTGTGTTGCACAGATATATTACTTTGTTATGATATGACATTGATACATATAAATATTATAGACTAGTATTCACTTTTTTATATTCCTTTTATTTTAATTAATTTATTTCATGAAATGATAGACATTAATTACTTATTGTGTGTGGCCCTTAGATCTTACATGCAATAGTTTCTTGAATAACTCTGAGATTTTTTATTAGCATGCATGAAATTTAAACATGCCCATTTGAATTTGGTGATTGGCCCTATGTTTTCTTAGTATGTGTTAAATTTTAACATGTCCATTACTCATGGCCCTTGAACCTATGTTTGAAATATTTATGTTGGTAATTTGGCCTGTCAAGGCCAAATTCCAACCCTTGTAATTGAAAACTTCTCTTGGCCATCATAGTATACTTAATTATCACACGAAGAGTGAGTTGTTTAGTGTCATGTTCATAGTTTCAAGTGTCATTATAATTTTTTGATAGATTTTCAAGTGGTTTTATGATTTGAAAGTTCTCTAATGAAGTGGGTGAAAAGAGGATAGTTGATCTATCATGAAATTTTTCCATCATAATTAGGTATATGGAAGGTATGAAATGAGCTATAAACTTTTAAAATGTGATAAAAATGAATAAAAATTATATTTTAAACATTTTAAAATGCTATCATATGCTTTTATGATATTTAATGGCAATTTTCCTTTGTAAAACTATGTTTATATTACCTGAAAGGAAAAATTTTGGTCTTTAAATGTAAAATATTGTGTCAAAAGGTCATAAAATTATTAAAAATACCTGTTAACACATTAATATATATGAATTAATATTATTTATAAAGTTTAATACTTTAAAAATGTCATTTAATGCAAGCTTAAGCCTAAAAAGTGTCTTTTTTGGGCTCACACGTGCCAATTTTTAACCCAAAAACATGTAAAAGGAACTAATACTTGTTTTAACATAATGTTTGACTTAGGTTAATCCTATAAATACATTAAAATGGTGGTTTTAAGTTTAAATTGTAAATAAAAGGGTTAAAGAATTTTATTTCATGCATATTTCATGGAAAAGTATGGACTTGTACACCCTTCCCATATAGCAGAGCTCATAAACAAGAGGAGGAAGGCATATAATAAGTGTTTTGTAATAATTACAAGGAAAAATTATTTTAAATAGGACCAAACTGATTCACGCCCTTCATATTTCTTGTTTTCACATAGGGAGAACCCTTCAGATTTGTAGGTGGTATGGCCATGAGAGAGAAAATACATATCTAAAATTTTGGCCAAAGAAAGTAGTCTCAAAGAGATTCCAGATATGTCAAGTGGTTATCAAATTGGTAATCTCTCCTTCATGAACTATCCCTTTCAATTCAAGGCACTTATTATGGCTCCTTCATCCAAGTAGGTAGTCGATTTTCCTAAATTTTAGGGCATCACAACAAAAAATTTCAAGATTATAGAGATTCTCAAGAACATAATTAACCTTTCCATGTCATCCATTAGTCCTTTTATTTTCCACACATGTGATGGTAAAATATAGATAAATAATACATAAGAGTTCAATTATACAATCTATAAGCATATGAAGAAGAATTGTATGGTCTAAGAGAGAGAAAGGGTTTCAAAGTTTTTTTGGATTCTTATTTGAGGCATCTCCTTCATGTTATTTTATCTTCTAAGTAAGGATTATAAAAATTTCTCCAAATATTAACATAAAAATATCATTAATTTTCTCTCAAAATAATCTCAAGGAATCACTTTTAGCATTTGTTAAGGTTCTTAGCATATTCCTAGGTTTCAATTTCAGCCTCTTATCCTCCTTGAAAGGCCTCTAAATTTATATATGTGTTATAGGATAACCCTATATCTACATAAGACCTTAAAATTGGTTTTTATATTCCCATTTTATGTCCATTATCACCTAATTCTCGTTTATCCCTATATCACTATCTTACACTACTATTCTCACTATGATCATGCTCCTTTCCACCCTTCATTCATGGTTTCCAATCTTCCTTTCCCATCACCCCCCCCTCCACTCATATCCATCTCATAAATCCAATAAAAATAGGATTTAAGGACTAATAAAATATTCATGATTATTTATGTGTGGTCTACAGGACCTTGAAACCATGCAAAATAGTCAAGAAGGCAACCTATAGCCAATATAAGCACAATCAAGATTTTGTCATGAAAGTAAAAATGTAAGGGAATGACAAGGAAGGTACATTATTAAAGATATTTGATCAATATATCTCCTTAAAGTTGTATTATTTTGATGTAAAAGGATCATACCCATGATTTATGACTTCCTTAAGGCTAAATTCAATCATAGCCCATATAAATAGTACAAGCACAGTCATCTACAGTTGTTAAAGGACACATTCATTTTTGAAGGTTGACACCATGGTCAAAGTGTATGATTGAAGTTGGAAAGTAGTGAATTTTTCTTAACCTATAATATTAATTCAAATCATGACTCATCCAAAGACACAACCATAGGATTACAATCAAGTATCCTTTGAGACACCTATAGGCCTGTATTGAGGTCAAAACCTACAATAGGAATATGTCTTGGTAGTCTACAAGTGTCTAAGTTATTGGAGACTATTTTGAATCTACCAAGTGTATTATAAGTTGATATGGATAACCTTAGTAAGGTATCTCAATAATAATTAAATATCAAAGTCTTTAATGGATCAAGTAACTCAAGAACACTCCTATAGTCACCTTTCAAGAACAAGCACATCCAAAGAGTTCTCACAAATTAAGAAAGAGAGGTTGACCTTCAAGTAGATTATTAAAACTAATGTATCTTGGATAATACATGGTATAAAGTAATTTAAACACATTTTCATGTGTTTTAAGGCTCTCAAATTCCTAAAATATTGTTGCAATCCATACAAAGACATGAAAAAGATATGCACAATCAACTATATGCAGGAAAGAAGCATGTTTTCAAGAAGGAAGAATGGTGAACATATGAAGGAGATAGTTTTATAAATAAATTCATATAATTTATGGACCAAGGGGAATATTTTAAGGATATCCAAACTCATTTTTGGTTATTTCCATGAAAATGCATACCTACATCTGGGCAAAGGACTTTTCAAGTATGTTGACAGTCAAGATCTAGGACTATGAGGTCCTAGCATGTTCTTTAGTTTCAATGAGGTTCTAAGTTATACCATGATGAAGAGTCTCATATAATTATGTCAATGTTATATCAAGATTTAAGTTTCAATGGCACCAACACTTATTCATATTCATCATGAAAAGCATACCTATATCCATCTTTTATAGGCCTATCTCCAAGCTTATAACAAGTGGTCTAATGAGAAAATTGAAGTTTCATGGTCTAATGATGAAGTTTTATGTTCAAGATAATTGCTAATAATATAAATGATGATGAAATTAGTCTATAATATAATGATGTTCGGACTCTAATCAATAACACAATCAAGGTCAATTGTAACAATCATCTACAACATTACAAATGGTAATTCCCTCTCACACAGTCACATGCTAGCAAGGTGAAAACTTAAAACCATTCCAATAAAGGAGTAAGAATATAGAAACCTTAATTAAAATTCAAGTGATAAATTTATATGTCCAAAACTTTCCAATAATACTAAATTACTCCCAACTCATGAAGATGATAGTACAAGCTTGGACGGACTATGATTATGTAAAGGCCTAAAAAAACCTTGTTTAAAGAGTCAATATGATATGAGGGAGATAATTGAATGGTTTAAAGAGATATTACGAGTATAAAAATAACATATTAATAATGATATGTCTACCAAAAATCTCTACACCTCATCAACACCATCTACAATAGTGATGGCACACAGTCACAATGAGTTTCTTTGAGAAGTATGGTCTGATCTAGGTTGTATAAGGTTAAAAATTGACCAATGGAGGATGAGAAAATTAAAATTTAGATATTATTAATTTATTAAAATAATATTTCATATTATTAATCACAATAAAATTTATAAAATATTAATAACACAATCATAGGTCTTATGATACATGAAAACATAGGCAACTCATGCTAAATGTTGAGAAAAATCACCTACAGGCCACTCTACGCATCATCTAATGAAACTTAGTGGAGTTGGATTTAATAAATTTATATACCTATAAATAATATTTTTTAGGTAAAATTATTATGGTAAATACTCATTGTTTTATCATAGTCAACCGCCTATCTATTGACAATCAAAATACAAGCAGACATACTTCTTGAAGTGTTATAAGGTGTGGCAGAGAGTTTTAACTTATTTGGAGTGTTAAATGATCATAAGAGGATGTTTTTAAATATTAAAAATACCTTTAAAGAGTGATAAAACTCCAAATTATATTTAAACCATGCCCTTGATGGTTAAATCAAGTAGATAGGCACCAAACCCTACAAGCACATAGTCCTCTTTTTGGACTCTTTCATGAAGTTTTTCTTCATTTTATGAAAATTAAGATAGTGGAGAGGATCAATGAAACCTTGGAGTAGTTTTTATATTTAATAAATTTTTATAAATCTTGTTTTGACACCACTCCTCAATCTTCTTCTTTCACACATATTTCTTGGCATCCCCTCGAAGTCCATTTTCACTACATAGAGAACTTGATGCATCCTTTACATGGGAGATATTGATTTTCATGGTAAATGAGGGGGTCAATATACTTAATTTCCATGGAAATTGTCTTACCATTAGAGTTATTTATTCTATTAACAATCATTAAGAAGATATGGACCTATAAAACCCTTGTAAAACCCTCATAACCACCTGATGGGAAAAAATCCAAGTTATGAATCTAGATGGTTTGTTTGAGCAATAAGATGATTTTTTTAGTATTTTAAATTCCCATTATCACCTCCATAACTAGTTAGTTGGCATGTTTAGTACCTTCATTACATGGACTAAGCCAAATAAGTCAATTTTAAGCTAGAAATCAAGGGAAGAAAGGGTAATTTCATATTTAAATGATTTTATAAGAAATATTGGGTCTTAAAAGATCTCAATAATAATTCAATAGTCATCAAAAATGGTCATTTGGCTCATTTCCATGAGCAGATAGGTCTATAAGTCAAGACAAGGAGTTGTTCCTATGAAGGATCAAGAGGAATAGATTGATCAAGACCATACCTTGAATATAAATCATAATAAATAGGTTATTCATGTTTAAAAAATTAAAAATGATCCTCTAAAATCATAATAAAATCAAATATTAAAGAATGTTATGCAAACACTTATGATTGTTCTTGACATCACAAGAAAAGGCCACCAAAAGTGGGTATCAAGAGCTAAATAAATGTCATTAGGGCACTAAAAATAACCTTTAATATCATCATTATGTCCTAATAGATATGTATGATAATTTTGAGCCATAAATAATCACTACCAATGATCATCTTGGTCCAGGAGCACCAAACGCTTTCTAAAAAGCTTGTTTTCCACTTTGTATGAGACTTCACATGCTCACCCTAATACATAAATTTTGCATGGTAAGATAATTATTTTTATGGATTTATAGGGCCTAATAAACTAATATTTTGTGTAATTTCTTCAATTATTCAAGGCTTAGGCTTTATGAACAATCATCAAGATCCTAGAGCACTCTTAAACCTTTGCAAAACCCTATTAACAGACCTATTTGTGGATATTTGAAGAATTATTAATTAAAAATAATTTGAAACTCTTTAATAAAACTATTATAATCCATTAAAATCTAATAGCTTCATGACCATATCCATTGGTTGTATGGATGTTGTATGGACTTGGAAAAAATAGATTTTTTAGAGAAAAAAACATAAAAAGAGAGGTACAAGTTAGTTTAAAAGAATTACAGTAATTTTTGATCAAATACTAAGAATTTTTATTCATATTTAAATAATTATATGATCATAAATATGACATAAAATTCCATTGGGAGCTCATCCAAAAGAGCCAGTCTGTAGGAAATGAAGAAAAAGCTAGCTAGTCAACTAGTTTAACTAATTTGCAAGTGTTGATTGCCAAGGAGGACCCATTCATGATATAATTAATTTTTTCATGTCTTTAATTAATAATATTTTTATATTTTAAAATTTATATGCAGTTTATAGTGGCCACCAAGCATAAAAAGTTAGGCTACTAGGCCTAATTTGGCTTAGTAGGCCTAATTAATCAATCAAGTGAAGAAAGAATGGCATGTAAAATTGTTTGTAAAATATAGTATGCATTTTTCATGCCTATTAAGATATTTCAAATCATTAAAAACTGATCCTTGATGTCAAATACATGCTTAACTGGTCCTTGTGATGAGTTAACTAGTCTTCAACTAATCCAAACACATGCATAACTCATCTTGAGTTTTATTTCATAAGTTAACTCACTTCCACAAGAATTATCTAAATAAATAATGGAATATAATGATAAATTATGATATTGGATAAGGAAAAGAGGACATAAAACCTTGTTTTTAATGCCAATAATAAAATTCAATTAGCATACAAGACACTAGACACAAGGAGAATTCTAAAAGACTATTATTTGCAAATTGAAATTAAAATTAGACTTTCAGTTAATGTCTAGTTAACTTATCCTTATCTCGTCTATGATAAATTGTCTATATATTCTCTCTTTTTCTATATATTTAAGACTTTAGGCCATTTTTTTGTATCCCTCAATTTAGTATAGAGAAAATATACATAAATTGTGACTTGCACCAAATGTCAATAAAGAAAGTTATTACAGACTCAGTCATGGTTATAGTGTGTAATTTTGATTGTTGATTTGAATATAAGTGTGATATAATCCCCTTATTCACATCATTTCATCACCTAATACTATGATTTAATGATTTACATGTCACTTCAAGAGTTAAATAAAATAAATTATGTTGAAGAATGTTAGTATGCAGTGTCTTTAAAGACCTTCATTTCCACACCTTCAATTTTTAAACCTTATTTCAAATCTTAATTTGAAACATTAATGTTTTTTATAATATAAGGTGGATAAACAAGGGGAAAAAACCTTAAAATTATAAAAAAAATACACATAGGCAACCAACACAAAAAGTGCCTCAAAATAGAAACATTACAGTCTGTGACCTAGCAAAAATAACAAAAACCGTAACTATAAACTAAGTTATAACAGAGAAGCAGAGTATCAAAATAAAAGAAAAAAATAAGGAGTAAGGTTATCTCCTTGATTAAACATGGATTAAATAAGGTCAACCAAGTTTACATAGTTTTCCTCATTGTCAACAGTAACAGTAGCACCCAAGTCCTGCAGCATAGACATGTTAAGGAAAATAGAATTCTGGAGCACAATAGAAAAGTTTTGTTCTAGTTTCTAAATGTGACCCCTTAAGACTAAAATTTCAGATCCCAACCTAGCCTCAGTTTCATTTTCATCATCAAATTCTTTTGTAAACATCTTTCTCACTTTTCCAGCATTTTTTGCAAAGTTAGTAAGATCCTCAGTAGTAGCCTCTAATTCTTTAGTCTCCTGCTTACCCTCAATATCCATAGAGATTTCTTGAATATCCATGTCCTTGGTCTCATCATCCTAAGTGGATTCATCTGAGGTGATCTTATATTAGTTGATAAGCCTAGCCTTGGGATTAGGTTTGCCAGCAATTCACCCTGACTGCCTAACTCCTGAGGAAAAAGCCTCTTTAATAGCCTTAGTAGATGAATGAGACTTACTACCTTAACCCACAGGGGTCCTATAGGGATTTTTTGGGGTCCCCAAAGTATTCCCCATAGTTCCCACTTCACCAACATATGTCTTCCTCTTCTTGCACTTTGTACTCACATTAGAGCTCAGAGTGTCTATGGGAATCTCCTCAGGAATAAAAAAGGAAACTTCTTTAGTCTTAGTAGAGACAGGGGAAGGGTAAGGCTCTTTGACAACATCGGTAACATTAGGGTTAGAATAAATTTCCCCACTATCAATTTGAATGTCCTTGGAAGGGTTGAGGGCATGATATAAATTATAAAGATAGAAAATAAGGCCCTAATGAAAGGGGATAGGATTCTTAGCAGGTTTCTTAGCCAATTTAGCTCTAACCCTAAGGACATAATGTTGAAGGGAAGAAAGCAAATAAAAAGGAAATATAATGTGAGAATTTCACCTAAAATTGTTTATAAGGGGAAGATGATAGTTGTAAAACCTGGTGAAACACCCCTCCAAAGTGAAATACTTCATGAGGATAAAACACACACTGTCCCAAGGCTCAGGTAGCTTGGCTCAATCAAATCCCCCCTAGTAGGGTACTAGTTCTTTGCCTTCTCCAAGAAAGAGCTTCTGACTAGAAAGGTCTACAATTTTAGTTTTTTTGTTGTAGTTTAATTCCCTAAGTAGACATGCCAATAGCCATAGCAATCACATTCTCTAAAATCTCAAAGCTAATTCCCCCCACAGAGACTCACCAGTTTAGCCATGACCTAGAAAATTATTCAAAAAGGTTTTCATCATACCCATTAAGCCTCTCTAGATAGGGGCTAATCTCACCCTCTTTGAAATATTTCCAGACCACTGGGTTGTCTTTGAACTCAAAACAAGAAATAGGTTCCCTTTGTATTCTATCACCACCCATGTTGGACTTACAGAACAGACCAAAAAAACCTCAAATTTTCACCATTATATTGATAATGGTGATGAAACGACACATAATTAGGAACATCATGCAAAGATGGCACTTACTCATCCCATGCTTAAACATAATTTCATACTGATCTCCATAATGATGAAGTAGTCTGCTTGCCTTATCAAAGAGGCATAATAAATTGGAAATGATGATCAGAAAAGTACAAAAGGACTCATACTCCAAGATACACATGGCACCCTCTGAAAAGACTGACAAATTGAGCTATATTTCCAATATATTTGACTCATCATTAATGTTTATAAATGATCTAAATAAGTATTATTGAAAAATTATTCCATTTTGATTCATATGTGTGCCCAAGTTTCAAATTTTACAAAGGATCATTCATTATTCAGGTGCATCACATCATAGCATACATTTTATTTTTAGTAATTCCTTATTATTTCCATCCCAAAAATCAAATAGGTTTAGTAATTGATCAAAAATCCATATATTCAGAGGAGTTAGCCTCATAACTAGAGGTTTGGTCTAGATACAGGTATCCCACAACCTTAGACCATTCCAATGTTAGTCTAGGTATGAAGCAAATATGAAAAATCTACCTTCAATAGGGTGTTATCTGGGTTACTAAAAGTTTTCTTGTGTGAAATTTAAACATGTCCATTATTTGAGGCACTCTAATATATATGTGTAATATTTTCTAGTGTGACATTTGAACATATCCAATTATTTATAACACTTGGCCATATGCGTGTGATGTTTGATTATATTCATGAAATTTGAACATGCCCCTTATATGTGGACTTTAGCCTTATGTATTAAATTTCATGAAATTATGTGTTATGATTTTTGTGATTTTTGAGCTTGATTAGTGGTGGAACTAGATATATCATGCACTTTTACTATGCAGTCTACTTCAAAAATGTTTACTCTAATGCATACCTCATTATTATATCTATCTAAAAATGACACTCATATGCCTCACATCTAATATGTTACATAAATGAGTAATATACAATTACATTAGTATGATAGCATACTATTCACATGTCAAAATGATTATACTTTACTATATTTTTATCACATGATATAGTTAATTATTATTTTGACATGAGTGTCTTGTAGGCTACATCCCTCATTTCAAAAGGGGGAATCACATTGGGCTTTTATTATAGATACAAGCCTCCATGACTAAATGAAAATTAGATTTAGGACATAGTATATAGAGCACATATTTAAAAAATTCAAAATATAGGTTTTCAAAGATTTAAATTAATTCAAATATCTAATTCTATAAAATAGTATAGGTTTTCAAAGATTCAAATTAATTCCAAAATCAAACACAATAAATATTGGCATATTGATACAAATTATGAGTAAGAAATCATACACACTTGAATGCATATACATGACATATAAAATAATTATACAATCAAATTTATAGGCTAAAAATACATTTGTAATTAAGCATATAGGTGCACGACATTATATATCATTTCACATAGATTCATGGGGTATGATACTTGTTCATGAACATTTTCAAATATTAAATTTATAGTTTTAAAGGTATGATACTTGTTCATACACACATTTTCAAAGTGTAAAGTTACAAATTTGAATTAAAGCATTTAGTTCAATTAAAATCTATTAACAATGCAATCATGATGGGGGCATGAGTATTATTTATTATTTTTTGATCATACAAGTAGAATCAGTCATTCTATAGTGATGTGATTTGAATATGTCATGGGTAATCTATTTGAATTCAATGGCCTTGGCATTAATTTTATTTAACCCATTGTGTGATTCTATATTCTCTTACATGTGGTGCACATTTGAGTCTAGTTACACTCAACAACATTGGCATCAATTTTTATGAGCTTATCATGATTATACCTTCTTTGGATTAATACATTAGGTAATTTTCCCCATTAATGAGAGTTGTAATATACATATTTCCAACTCAAGGGGTTGATTAGGTACTAAAAAATAAGGACTTGATCCTTCTCAATTTGCCAATTATTCAAATTATCTAAGTACTTCAATAAAGGGGCACAATTTTTCATAATTAGTTACAGGTTAAATGGAAATTTGATTTCATATTGGCTTAATCTCTAAATAGGTGCACTTTTCCATTTATCTTATCTCATTTTTTTTTCTATTTTTGTAAGTTCATATTGTTCAAATTTCAAATATGGACAAATGACTACTTAATGTGCTATTGTAGAGTTTACTAAATTTGACTTCTACACACAATTATAGTATTCTCTCATAGATAAAGTGTGTTGCACACAATCAAGTTTAATTATTTCTCCTTTGATATATAAATTTCATTACTTTAATAAAGTAGGGGGGATGCCAATACTTAAATCTAGCCATAATTATTTGATAATGTTAGTTCTTGACACATCTTAAGACATTCCAATAGAATACAAATACATGAATCTTATATACCATTCCTCTAAGATATTTATCTATATGTGGGATAAAACCTTTTCTCATCATTATGATTCACAAAATTACCCAATAAAAATATGAAAATCCATCATACTATCCTTAGATTGTCTTTAGCTAAGAAAAATTGTGCTTGATTTAACATGACACGTATGTACTAGGTGGATACAGATATTTTCATGGAATTATCCACCTATAAGGGTCATGTACCAAGCTAAATAATGGCTAGTTTTAAAATTTTGAATTAATATTTTTAGCCTTCCCCATGTATTTCATAAGGTTAACTAAGAAAAATTATCAAAAGGTTAACCTATAAATACACATCAAAGTTCATTCATTATCCCCACTTGGGTACCACTTGGTTCTTAGCTTACACATTATTTCACATTGATTGAATCTACCCTATTATTTCAAAATTCAAGATCACTCACAAGGAGAAACCATAAACCAAGTCTAAGGCATCTCAAATAAAGTCAAGATCCATCATTGTCAAGTATTAAAGTGATATTTATAGCTATATACATATAGTAAAAGAGTAACAATTACACAATCAATCTAGGTTGGATAAATACATGGGATTTATTTTCCTCTTCAGAGTATCTGGATACATAGGCATCATTCAATCATAAAGGGGTGATTGGGGTTATCTCAATCTATTACACCCCCTCTTTTTTGTAGGTTTTAATATTTCAAAGTGCTCTGAGGGTTTCAAAGTAAAAAAGGAAAAAAAAGAATTTCATGTGAAAAAATATGGTTTAAAATATCTTGGCTTACTTATAATACCTATTTATTTATTGTGAAATAGTCACATTTCATCATAGTCAATACAAACAAGTCCACAGTCAATAAACTCAAGCATCCTGGACTACTATATTGAAAGAGCTGTCCTGTGTAGGAATACTCTTAGATTATGCTTATGATATGTAATTGTTAGGGTTATATTATTTTTCTTTCCCTATCATTAAAATCATAGTCAATTGGGATAGGTCCATAATCAACAAACTTGAATGGCTTGCATTATTGTCTAGAAAATAAAAATCTATCTAAAAATAGTTTCATATTATATTCTTGATTATGAGCATGTAAAGTCAAATAATTTATTTATCTACACTTTTATATATATGAAATATTCAAAATTAATCCTAATTTGAGCTAAATATTTTTTCTTCTTAGTGTTTTCCAAATATAGTAGTTTTCCATAGTTATCAATTTCAAAAATTAGAATTGTTAATTATTGTTCATTTTTGAAATTCTAATATCTATAAAGTTTTACACCTATTAACACACAAAATATATTTATAAATAAAAAATAGGGTAAAACACTATCATAAAATTTATGTAGGTGGTTCTTTGTAAAATATTCAAGGGATAAATAATTACTAATGACAAACTATTATCGAGAGAAGACCTTCATGAAGCAGCTTCTCATATTGCTACAAAAAATGCCCTCATAAAAATTATGATTTACCTTTAAAAATTTACCAATTTGTTTGGGATACTATGGATTCACACTTGCACAAATTATAGTTGAAATCCATGTAGAATAAACATCTTGTTAAATTAATTCACCAAAGAAATATCATGTCCATTCGTATTACTAGGGACCTATATCTCATTATCAATTGGTGTCCTATAACTCTTGCACATGTCTTACATAATTATTTTTATATATCTTGACCTTCATGTGAATTACATGATGAATTTAATAATTTGTCTTGACCAAAGTGGTTTCATTTATTATAAGTGAGTTCTATATAATGTCATTACAGTTTGGGAAAGTATTGTTGGCCAATTTGGCCTACATACAGAAACTTTGTCTAGATGGATCAATTTCTAAAGGTATTTATATGGATTTATTGGCTAATAAAAGTTTCTAATTGAGTAAGAGATAAAAAGTTACTTACAAATCTTTTGAAACACTTTAAGACAATCTTAAAGTGTAATTTATTGATCTTTGATAAATAGGTCCTAAGTTACAAAGTGTAAAGATGAATAGGTTTTCATGGTAATCATGACCTTCATGGACATAAATCAAGTTTTACAGGTCTCAAGGACTCATTTTAAGCCTTGAAATATCAATCACAATCTTTGAATATCCTAACCATCATCAGGACATCATGCAAAAATAAACTAGCTAGTTCATTTATGCATTTTATAATTATGCTCAGAAAGCCTCTCAAGGCCAAAATAAATTCATGGAAATGAAGCTCTTCATGCCTAGATCATCCTATGTAAATTTCATAACTTGATGAGTTGGATATCTCAAGTTATAAATATTCAAATTTATACTTACAGAATGAGACATTCATGCAGATGTCAAGTTTAAGCTCTGTGAAATATCCATTTGACTTCAAATGAGAAAGATCAATGGTTGAAATTCAATCATACCAAAGATATAATGACCAAAAGGTGAGGATAGCATCAATGGGTCCCAAATATCTAATGATACATGTTCAATCATACCAAATATATCAATGGTGAGCATCAAGTCAAAGAGTCATCATAAGTGAAAAGTTAATAAGTGGCAAGATCTTAGATGCCCTAATAGAGATCTAATGGCACATGTAAATCTGATAGGTGTCAGTGGGTCCTAATATCTAACAACACATATTCACTCATATAGATTAGATCGATAGTGAGTAATGAGTCAAAAGGTTAAAATATCTCTAGGGTGAATACATAAGTGACAAGTGTGTTAGACTATTAAAAAATTTAAGGCTTGTGTTTAATCATACATAAGCATATATATGGTATGCAAGAGGTTAAAAAATTAGTAAGATCTTATCGAGTAAATAAAGAGCTAATAGTTGGCATAATATGAAGGGTCCAAATCAAGATTGATGATCAATACTAAAATTTGAAGACAGTAGATCTAAGAAGATCAATGGTACTCATTCAAATGCTAGGAAGCAGATTGATGGTCAAAATTAAAGGTCAAAAGATATGATTTTTTATGTGGATAACAATGGTGACCTAGGTCAAAGTAGAGGTAAATCTTGTAAATAACATCTTGTCACCATTAGAGCTCAACTTAATTTCACAAGCAGACATAATTATATAGTTAGGGGTTATCAACATAAGGTTTCGATGCCATGAACCTTTAGTTCAAAGATTTTTAATACACAAGGTCCATCCTTTTGGGTTGTATTATGGTTTTTTGACTATGATCTATATTATTTAAAGAATACCCATGTATATGGTGATTTCTCAATTTCTATAAATGCCTAGAGACAAGATAGGTCTATTTAGACTTAATGAAAATCATGTATGAAGCTACACAACCTATAGGATCTTTATCAATATATAGTAACTATATAAAAACCAATGAAAGAGATTGGTTTTCAATCTATAATATAGACCTATGATCATATATTTGTAAAGGATAAATATGAATGATTATGGATAAGTGTCTCACATTTCAATATAGTCCTAGCTCTGACAAATAGCTGCCTAGAGGAGACTTGGGCATGACTTTGTTAGGCCTAAGGATATAAGGACCTTGCCCTCATAATGAAACAAGTAGAGATGGCATGAAAAATCAAAACAAATAGATTTAGTGGTCAGAGAAAGCATCTATAGAATTTAATTAATTTAATGGTGTCTAAGGGTTTTCCTTCATAAATAGGATCATGAATCACCACCTTTGACAATATTTTCCTTTAGTTCTTTTCTCTCATCTAATGAGGATTCAAGGGCTATTAGGAAAAGCAAAAGGATAACTTGTCAATATATAATTGGGGCTGATTTGATCTAAAATGTGGAAGCTCAATTAATTACTTCAGTACTCATGCTCCCTCTTCTCTTTCTCCCTTTATGATATATTACCCATTCTTTCCATTTTTGTAGGCTCTCTCAGTTTTTTGAAGAAAATATTTTCTCTCAATTCTGGTAGAGCATAGACTCTCATTTTATAAGGCTAGACCCTATCAAAAAATTTTATAAAAGAGCTCATGAAGAAAATAATATTTCCTTTACCTATCTCTTAATTTTGAACTATGTTTAGTAAGTTTGTGTATGATGGCATTGTGAAGGATAATATTCCATGCTCATTGTCCTTCTTTCTTGACTATTTTAGGGTGTTTTATAATTGATTACAGGTCTACATTTGTGTTCTTTATGACATTAATGAAATCTTGGTGTGAGTCTTAGAATTTTTCCTAGTTTCATTCATTGTTTCCTGAACCTAGTGTATGAAATACTTAGGCAATTAGCTAATTTTTTGAGATTGTGTGAACAAGTGCTATATTGTGCTTCCTTAGTGTATGTTTCATGCTTGTGTGAGTTATTTTTTAATTTGGTGCATCACCATCTTAGCTTCTTAGGATCCCTTTATCTTTCTCTAACCATTTTCTCAATGCAAACATTAGTTTAGGTGATCATTAAGAGGAAGTTGGCCTTCTCTATAGGTTTAACCACACCATAGGTGACCCACAACTTGGGGCTATCCCAATAGTGTAGTTCAATTGTAAAGGGCCTAAAGAACCCTCTCCAAGGGTGAAAATTAAAGATACAATATTTTATGTCATGCTTGGTGGGACCCACATAAATTTCAATGAAGATTTGTCAAAGGTGATGCTAGTTTGATCAGTTTGTAGCAATTATAGATTTCTAAGCAACAAGATCTGGCAACTCTAAAAGAACATTCAACATTGTGGTAGCAAAATAGTGACTTCACCCATACCAAAGGTGACAACAAGGTTAGTTTCAAGAGGTATTCCCTTTGAATTTTTTGAATTACTTTTAAATTTATTCAAAAGGTTAAGGTTTGTTAATACACACCCATATAAAGGTAGCTTTGTTCATAAATCACTTTTAAAGCCTACCCCTACAAGGAGACCTTTGTTACACCCTTTCATATCCATGTTATTCCCTAGATAATTTTCGTCTTTTAATGGCCAAAGTCCTCTATCCCTCCCTCAAATGATCTTATTCTAGTATCATCTCTCAAAAGTGTACCTTATTTTACTCAAGACCTAGCTACAATCCCTTATAAACACCTCATGGATATAGCTAACTTATACAACATTCATAATATAAATGAAGAAAATGTAAAAATTAGGTTATTAACCATGTATTTTAAAGGTAAATCCTTAGAATGGTATAGAATCCTTACTATTAATTCCATTTCCATATGGGACCAGTTAGGAGAGGCTTTGTGTAAATGATTTGAAGATAAAAATGACCATTTGTCACTTATAGATAAATTAACTACAATAAAAAGAGCCCCTCTAAATTCATGCAAGACTTCAATACAAGGTTTTAAAAACTTGGGATATAATCCTAATCTTTGTCAGGACTACCCTTAATTTTGCTTTTCTATACTATTTAAAATCCCATAATAGTGACATTGTAATAATGATCTAATCTGTGGGAGGGAACACATTACCAAATTCATATGATGTGGCAATTAAGGCAAAAAGTTATTTGGTGTAGGCTATAAAATTTACACCTAGACCACCAATGCCTTTATTTCATGAGATCAGACCATCTCCTATTTTTATTCCTCCCCTAAATGGCATTCCTCCTATGCCTATAATTTGTAATATACCCTCACCTAAGTAGGAAAAGTCGTCTACTAGTGGATCTAATGATTCCCAAGAACAAAAAAACTTTCAAGACCTTAAGAGCATGTTCCAATATTTAGGGAATGACCTAGTAAATTTTAAGAGGCAATAATCTTTTAATAGGCCTCATCAAGCCTGATATCAAACTCAACATCAGGCTTATAAAATAAACATGCCACCCTATAAAGTAAACTTCTAAGGCCAAGGCCAAGGTCAAAACTAGGGACAAGGGCAACCTAATTATCCAAATAAAATATAACCTAAATACTGAAAACACTTCTAACACTTTGGTCCCTATTCAGAATAATTTTGCTCAAGAAGATGAAGGAACTATGCCTTAGAATCAATCTTTTGGGGACTCCCTTATCCCAAACACTAACCTAAACCAATATTTCAATGATCAATTGTATAAATCTAAAAATTATGGGTACAATCAAGTTGTTATGGCTCAAAACATAGAGGTGACCATGAAGACAAGACTAGGAGATCCTCAACAAGGTTAAAACCTTGATCAAGGACCAAGTCAGTATACTACTACAATGGTTAACTATGAGCAAAAATAGTGTTATGCACTCAATAAATATGCTAGTTCTAGCCAGACATACATCCCAGTGGAAACAAATACAAGGTTCAAAATAAGGAACATGTATGGTAACCAAGAAGCAGTAAAAAATATTCCTACCATTACTAATTCAATACCAAAGCCAATTAGACCTGATACTATTCCAAGGGTTCCAATTTCTCCAAAGAATCAGAATCAAGGGAATGTTTTGGTCTCGCTAAACTCATAAACTTAAGGTGTAGTTGTGGCTCCCAAAGCATAACCAAAGTTTGGTGGTTAACCCATCAACATTGTAGAAAAAATGAAAAGTTCCAATGTGAGTGTGCCAATGTGGGATATGCTCTGCATGCCTAGTCAGGTAGTCATCCTTCAACAAGGGTCATCAAGAATCAATGTTTATGAGGAACCACCAGTTAAGGAGAATTGGTTCTCACCAATATAGCCAAAAGAATAAATGAATGGAAATAATGTAGGGTGGTCAAACCTCCTCCCTTCTACATTTTAGTAATCATTTTTGACTCTTTAGTGTATAATTTCTTGGTAGATAGTGGGGATAACACCTCAATAATTCCAAAATCTATAGCAGACTAGCTTGGTCTAAAGTATGAGACTCAATCTAAAGGAGTGTTTTAACTTGATGGTTCTACCACCAAGATATTTAGCATTATCAAGGATCTTAACCTGACCGTACATGATTGTCTTAGTGTCACAGTGGTCCAAAATGTGTTGATCCTAGATTTACCTCCTTGTTTTACATTAGGCCTATCTATAGAATTCAAAAAAAATATTGGAAGTTATCTTGTAGGAGACTAGTCATACATGGCATTCAAGACAATATATGGAACCAAGGTATCCATTAAGGTTTATCCCATTCCATAATTATACATAGAGCCTTATGGGCTATATTTCATAAACCTCCACTACATCATCCTTGATGAGGATGACCATATAGTTGGCCAAGATTTAAATACTCATCTTGAGGAGATACCAAACATGTTCTTAGATGAACTATGAAATGACAATCATTTGATTGATCCCTTGGAAGGAATTGAAGAGAGGGACATGGGTGTCTACTATTTTCATGAATAAATTCAATCCATGCCATCCCTCATTAGACCTCAAAAAGATCCTAGTAGCCTATGGAAATTTTTCTATGATGGTTAAAGGAGCAAACATGTAGTGGGTGAAGGTGTAATGCTAGTGTCCCCATCAAGTCACAAATATTTCTCTTCTTATATGTTCCAATTTAGTTACTCTTATAATGTAATATAATATGAAGGTCTCATCCATTACCTTCAATGGGCTAATAAGAGAGGAATAAAATAGTTACAATTTTATGGAGATAACAAGCTAATAGTGCACCAGGTTAGAAGCTAGAATATCACCAAGAATCCCTTGATGAAGCCCTACAAACATAGAGTGTGGGACCTAATTGAGGATTTTGAGGCTTTTAACATATAATCCATACCAAGAAACTAGAATCAACACGATGATAGGTTGGTAGGTGTGGGGGCTTAGTTTGATATCCCCAATTTTTTGAAAAAGACCAAGGTGTAACCACATGTCAAAGTGGTGGTTAGACTATTAGTGTTAGACAATGAAGCTCATTAGTAGGTCTTTGAAAATGATAAGCAAATTGCATGTATTTTATAGCAAGAAGTATAATTCCCTTCAATGAACCAAGAAAAATTTCAACATCAATATGAAGAGAAAATAGTTCAATTAAGATCTAATAATATTCCTAAAAGGCTTGTCACCCTTGAAGGTCTTTTCCATGAGGTATATCATATAAGAAAAGACAAGGTAGTGATGTCAACAAATGAATAGAACTATGAAAGATTCCTTATCTTTAATGATAGGCTCCTCAAGCCTAGAAAGGTAAGCACTAAATCTAAAATGCATGCTTTCATAAAACTTTGTAAATAATATGTAGACATCTTTGCTTGGGAATATAGTGACCTAAGAAGCTTTGATCTCAAGCTGGCCCAACACACTATATAGCTAGAGGCTAATTCTAAGCCTATCAGGTAGAAGCAGAGGCTTATAAACCCCAAAGTAGAAGATCTTATGAGGAAATAATTGACTAAGATGATTGAATTTAATATCATCTTTCCCATTAAACACTCCTCATGGGTAGCCAATTTGGTACATATGAGGAAAAAGAGTGAGGAAATTAGATTATGTGTTTATTTTAGGGATATAAATAAGGTCTCCTTTAAAGATCATTATCTTTTTCCATCCATGGAGCAACTTCTTTAGATAGTTACTCATTCAGAATATTTATCCCTCTTGGATGGATATTCAGGTTATAATCAAGTACTAGTGAGAGAATAATATCAATATAAGATTGTCTTCAACACAAAGTGTGGAACATATGCTTACTAGAAGATGACTTTTGGATTGTAAAATATTGGGGAAACCTTACAAAGAGCCATGGACATGGATTTTTAAGGTTTAATAAATTATATGGTGTTGGTTTACTTGGATGACATCGCAATTTTATCCAAGAAGGCCAATGAGCACATGGATCATCTAAGGTTGATATTTGAAAGATGTAGAGTATTAGATATCTTTAAATCCTATAAAATGTGTGTTTGTCATTCATGAAGGAAATTTTTTATGTCATATTGTCTCAAAGGAAGGGTTATCCATTGACCCTAACAAAAAAAGAGTTATCTTAGCACTATCTCTACCCAAACACAATAAAGGAATCTAAAGACTCCTTTGGAAGATTAACTTTGTGATAAGGTTTATAACTAGTTTTGAAAACTTGGTCAAACCCATCATCACCATGCTAAAAAAGATCCAAGTGTTTGCTTGGTCAAATAAACATAAGGTAACATTTGAGGCCATCAAGCAGGCCATTTCCCAAGCACCCTCTCTCATAAATCTTAACTTCTCAAAGGATTTTATATTGTACACCTTTGATAATATTGACAACATATCATCTATGTTGATGCAGAAGAATGGTGAAGGACTTGAGCATCTAATTTGCTTTTTTAGTGAAGGGCTAGAGGGATATGAGTTAAGGTATACCTTCATAAAAAAATAGGTTATTTTAGCTTTAAGGAGTCTCAATAAGTTTAGACCAATGCTATAATATAATAAGGTTCATCTTATGGTGTCTCATACTGGAGTGAGGGACTTAATCCTCAACAAGGATTTGAATGACAAAAGAGCAAGATGTATTACCAAGGTCATGGAGTATGACATAGAGATAAAATTTACCAAGCTAGTAAGAGGCAAAGGATTGTGTGAGAATATGGTAGATGGCCTTCAAGAAGACAAAGAGGTTGTTTTGGTGACATAAGACAACTCATAATCAGATACACCTCCAATTCAAAATAGCTAGCTCCAAGATATGACCCATTTATTGATGACAAAAGAATTCCCTCAAGGTTTAGATGGAGAAAAAAAGGTATTTTAAGCTTCAGTCCATACTTTATGAATTAGTTAATGGTGTTCTTTTCAGAAGGGGCATCAATGGGGTACTTCTTAGGTACATTAATGACAATCAAGTGATCAATCTATTGAGTAGTTTCATGATGGATATATAGGAGGCCATTTTGCTTTAAGAACAACAATAACAAAGGTAATGAGAGCTATTTATTATTGTCTTAGACTTTTCAAATATGCCTATGCATGGGTAAAAAAATGGAAAAAGTGTCTATTTATAAGAAAGTATAGGTTATAAACTCTTCCACTTAAACCAATCTAGGTGGAGTAACCCTTCATGCAATGGGGGTTAGAATTCATAGGGATGATCATCCACCTTCAAGTGTGGAACATAAATGGGTGATTAATAAAATTGATTAAATCACTAGATGGGTAGAAGTAATTGATTTGAAAGAAGATAATGAAATAATATTATTGGACTTCTATGACAACATAGTGACCAGGTTTGGTGTCCCAGCTACTATAATTTTAGATAATGCATTGGTATTTATTGGTATGAAGACAAGTGAATGGGAATTCAGGATGGGTATCTACCTCAACACATCCTCCAATTATTATTCCCAAGGCAATGGATTGTCATAGTCCAAAAACAAGAACCTGCTATGCATTATCAAAAGGACCATGGAGGAAAATCAAAGAGTGTGGCATACGAAGCTAAGGATAGCCTTATGGGATGATATAATGACTCTTAAATATGTCATTGGTAATTCTCCATATGTACTTATGTATGGAAGGGAATCCAAATTACCCCTTTTTCTTGAACTACCTACATTAGAGCTATCCCATTAGTTGGAGTTGATGGAAAGTGATACTATGATCATGAGGATGGTAGAGCTCATAGATATTGAAAAAACTAAGGACCTTGCAATGAAAACATTAGAGTCACATCAATATCAGGTCAAGAAATCCTTTGATAAGAAATACATAGGAAAGGACTTCAAGGAAGGGGACCTAATCCTCAAATGGAACTCAAATAATGCAAAGCCAAAAAACCATACCAAGTTTGACAACTTGTAGAGTGGTCCTTATTTGATCTATGGATGCAAACAACATAATGTTTTTCAACTTGCCCAGCTAGATGTACATGTATTAGCCATCCTAGTCAAGGGTATTATTTAAATCATTGTTATTTAATGATTTTTCAGCTATTTTATGATATTTTATCATATTAGATAGTTTTATATGCTTTCTTATAAGTGTCTTCAACACATTTCCTTTTAGTTGTGTGTTTCATTTCAATAAGTTCCTTGGGTATAGTTATTTATTTTGATCTTTTATTCCTTTATTTCAAGAGGAGGTTTTAAAAAGGGTCATCCCTCTAGTCAATCCCATAATAGTTTCAATTGATAAGAGAGACTCTAACTCAGTGTACCCAATGGATTAGTTTAATACCACTAAGTCTTTACATAACATGCATGTAACCTGAGGATGTCATAAAAAATGTTACCCAATTTTGGCCTACATATATAAAATTCACCTAGATGGATCAATTTCTAAAGGTCTTGGTATGGAGTGATTAGTTGAGTAGAGTTAATAATTAAAGAGGAGATCAAAGGTTACTTACAAATCTTTTGAAACACTTTTAAGATAATCTTAAAGTACAATTTATTAATCTTTGAGAAATAGGTCCAAGGTTATAAAGTGTAAATATCAGTAAGTTATCATGGTAATCATGACCTTAATGGATGTAAATTATGTTTCATATGTCTCAAGGACTCATTTTGAGCCTTGAAATATCAAGCACAAGATTTGAAGAGCTAGACCGTCATCAAGATGTTATGCAAAAATAGACTAGCTAGCTTGTTTATGAATTTTATAAATATGCTAAGAAATCCTCTCAAGGACAAAATAAATACATGGACATTAATTTATTCATTCCTATATCATCCTCTACAAATTTCATAACTTGATGAGTTGTCTATCTTGAGTTATAAAGCTTCAAATTTAGATTTATAAAATGAGACATTTGTGTGGATGTCAATTTTAAGCTCCATGAAATAGCCATTTAATTTCAAAGGAGAAAGATCAAAAATTTGGAATTCAATTATACCAAAGATCTAATGTTGAGTAGGTGAGTATAGTGTTAGTGGGTCCCAAAGATCCAATGATACACATTCAATTATACCAAATAGATCAACAATGAACATCATGTCAAAGAGTCAGCATAAGAAATAAGTTGATAAGTGGAAAGATATCAGGTGTCCTAATAGAGATCCAATGGTATACATTGATTTAAAAAGTTTTAATGAGCACCAAGATCTAATGGTGCATATTCACTCATATAGATCAGATCAAAGATTATTAATGAGTCAAAAGGTCAAAGGATATCCAAGGTGAATACACAAGTGATAAGTGTCACAAGTGTGTTAGACTATAAAAAAACCTAAGGATCATGTTTAATCATATAAAATTAGATCTAAAGTGCACAAGAGGTAAAAAATTTAGTGGGATATTGTGGAGAAAATAAAGATCTAATAATTGGCACAATATGAAGGGTCCATATCAAGATTGATGATCAATATTAAAAGTTAAAGATAGTGGATCCATGAAGATCAATGGTGCTCATTCAAATACCAGGAAGCAAATCGATGGTCTAAATTAAAGGTCAAAAGACAAGCTTTTTTAAGTAGAGAACAATGGAAACCTAGGTTAAAATAGAGGCAAATCATGTAAATAGCATTATGTCACTATTAGATATTTATCAAATATCACAAGCAAATATAATTATATAGTTAAGGGTTACCATCATGAGGTTTTGATGCCATGAACCTTTGGTTCAATGATTTAGAATACATAGGTTCCATCCTTTTGGGTTGTAGTATCGTTTCATGACTATGATCTTTATTATTTAAAGAATACCTATGTGTATGGTGATTTATTTATTTTTATAAATTCCTAAGGATAAGATAGGCCTATTTAGACCTAATGGAGATCAAAAACAAAGCTATGAAACCAATAGGCTCTTTATCGATATATAGTAACTATATGAAAATGAATGAAAGAGATTAGTTTTCAATCTATAATATAGACCTATGATTAGATATTTGATAAGGGAAGATATGAATGATTATAAAGAAGTGTCTCACCTTTAAATATGGTCCTAGATCTAACAAACAACCACTAATAGTAGACTTGGTCATGACTTCATCAAGCCCAAAGATACAAGGACCTTTCCCTCATAATGAAGCAAGTAGAGATGGCATAGAGAATCAAAACAAAGAGAGCTAGTGGTAAGAGAAAGCAGGTGTAAGATTTAATGAATTTTAAGGTGTCTAATGGTTTTCCTTCATAAAAAAGATCATGACTCACCACCTTTGGCAACTATTGTCCTCTAGTCCTTTTCTCTCAACCAACGAGAGGATTCAAGGGATACTAAAACAAATAAAAGGATAAATTATCAATAAAAAATTGAGGATAATTTGATCAAAAAGGTGGAAGCTCAGTTAATGACTTCAATACTCATGATCCCTCTTCTCTTTCTCCCATATTGATATATTACCCATTATTTCCATTTTTGTAGGCTCTCTCTCAGTATTTTGAAGAAAAGACTTTCTCTCAATTCTGGTAGAGTAGAGACTCTCATTTGATAAGGCTAGACCCTATTAAAAAAATTTATGAGATACCTCTTTAAGCTAATAAGATTTCCTTTACCTATCTCTTGCTTTTGAACTATGTCTAGTAAGTTTGTCTATGATCGAATTATGAAGGAGAATCTTCCATTCTCATTGTCCTTCTTTCTTTATTGTTTTAGGGTGTTTTCTAGTTGATTATAGGTTTTCATTTGTGTTATTTATGCCATTTATGAAATCTTATTGTGAGTCTTAGAATTCCTCATAGTTTCATCCATTCCTTATTGAACCTAGTGTATGGAATACTTATGCAATTAGCTATATTTTTTGAGATTGTGTGAACAAATATTATCTTATGCTTCCTTAATGTATGTTTCATTCTTTTGTGAGTTCTCATTTAATTTGGTGTATCACCATTTTAGCCTTATAAGGAGCCCTTTACCATTCTCTAACCCTTTTATTAGTTCAAAAATTAGTTTAAGTGATCATCAAGAGGAAGTCAGCTTTCTCTTGATGTTCAACCCCACCATAGGTGACCCACAATTTGGGGTTGTCCCAATAGTGTAGCTTGATTGGAAAGGGCCTAAATAGCCCTCTTCAAAGGTGAAAATTGATGCTACAACATATATGTAATGATATTAATCCTCACAATAGAAAGTTATTTTCATCAAAATTGATTTTGAGAGAGTCTATGGTAGAATTGATTGGCCTTTATCATAGATATGATTCATACATTGGGGTTTGGATCCAAATTTGTGAAAGCTATTAGCATGATTTTTTAGGATGCTAGTGTATACAAATGAAAATCTAGTTGACCTATCAATCAATCCTATTTCAAACAGGATAAATCCTACTTCTCATTCTTAATACATTAGATATTTGGGGTCATGACCAAGATGGATCCACTAGACCTAACCAAGCGATCTCTTGGTACAATAACATCACTAGAGAGGTTTCAAAATCCTCTAGTCAATAAAAACTATGAAATAACCCTAAAAAGGTTATATGTTTTCATATTCATGAAGTAAATGATAATTAAAGTAAAATATAATCTAGTGCTTACCAAAGCTAATGGCACAAAGTGAGGGTAATAAAAATAAAAGCTAAACACACATATAATATCTATACTCATGTTAATGTATAGGAAATCCTAATGTATGAGAGAGAAATACAAATGCTAATCTATTTAATCATACAAAGGAGTAACAAAGTTATGAATACTTACCTTTAGAAATGAACCCACTGAGCCTCAATATCTCCCTTGGTTAGGGTGATTCATAAGAGCTTGTTATGGTATGTAAAGATAATAAGGATAAGTCATCTATAGGATAAACAACTTATCTATTCATCAAAAATTCTTCTCCATAAGACAATATATGTAACCCTAAACTATACTCCTCAAGTAGAATGGTGGATAAGTATATGCATAATATATTATTCTTATACTTCTCTTCCATAATAAATGATAGAAATGGATGGGTATATATAGTTGAATCTAACCCTAAAACTTTTTCAAATTTTATATAATAGGTTTGACCCAATCAAATCTATATCATTATTGATAAAAATAAGTTAGGTCTTAGTCTAGGTTAGACAGGTGCTAACCTAAACCCTTAACATGTTTTATAAATTTGAATATAGGGTCAATGGGGAAAAAAGTGTAACATAAACCATCAAAAAGGGTTTTATGATTAGGAAGGGGATAAGTAAGTATTAAATGGTTGGAAGAGTGTTTAAGAGAGGATAAAATTCTTAGGGAAGTATATAAGAGAAGGTTTGATTTATAACAAGTGGTGGTATAGGGGATAAAGATTATGCAAAGAACTAGTGGTCTACCCATCCCTTTCTTGGTGCATCCTTTAAGGTGTGCAGTTAGATATATTAAGACTTGATAGGTTCTTTTAAGAGATAAATCTTCAATACTTGATAAAGTTTAAAAATATTATGTGTATATATATGCCCCACTTGAAGCTCATTACATTTCATGTAGGTGTAATAAGGGATGGTGTTTTGGTAAAATAACATAGCATCACATGAAGTTGAAGCTAAATAAATTATAGTAAGAAGAAATAAAGATAAATGAAAGGACATAATTGAAAAATGCATACCTTTATTTACCATAGTGTTGTAGATAATAAATGAAGTGAAATAAATGTGAAGGTGTCCAATGTAGAGGAAATTAGTCTAACCTATACAAATTAGAAAAAAATCAATTTAAAAAAAATATACATGTAATATGTGGCAAGATTCTCAACAATGTCAGGATTCCAAAATATCTTATGGTTTGGAAACAAAGTTAGTAGAAATAAATATTTGATCAAAAGATAGAATCTGGTGGTAAATATTTGGTAGGTAAATAATTATGAATAGTAAATATAAATAAGGTAAAAATAATTCATTTGTTATTTTTAATATTCTAAGAAAATAGAGCTTTGAGAGACCCAGTTTGAGACAAGAGAACCACTATGGTGAGGAGATGACAACTAAGATGGGGAGGACACCTAGTGGGTGCAATAAGTGCAATATAGGTAAAAAATCATGAATTTCAAATTTATTAAGTAATTTTATTTGAAATTGAGCTAGATATAAAAAATTGATTGGTAGGTAAAATCTAGGAATTGAAACTAACCTTAGAAAATTTTTAGGTAGACTAGGGGTATAATAGAATACTGGGTAGAAAGAATTTGGGCCAATAAATGCCTAAGGCATTTACGGTAAATGGTCAAAAAGTTACTACAGTGAAAGAAAGAGTCGATTTAGTCAACTCAATTTTTAAGGTGAGCAGACGATAGGGGGTAGAATATATATTAGTGGGTTGACATAGTATTTCTAAATTAGGTTGATTGCATAGTAATAGACCAATGTAGTGTGAAAGGAATAGATGGATGATTATGTGCCATAGGGCTGATATAATATGCTAGAGGAAGGGAAAGGGATGATTTAGTATCAAATATGTCAATTTAATTATAAATATAAAGGGATTATTTATTATTAAATGGGTTAATTATATATAATAGGATGGGTACATGACCAATTTAGTATCAAATATGATGCTTGTATAGAAAACATAAGAAATTAAATCAAACTAGCTAATGAAGTAGTTAATTTGTGAATTTTTAAGAATGTATTTTAAGTATTTATGACATGGAGATCTAATACATCCTTTATTATTTGATATTTTATAGAGACACTGGAGATATAGGAGCCTAGTAGATGCATCATAGCTACCAGATTTTCTAGATCATTTGATGGATGGGAATAGAGGTCAATTAGTCACCCTAAATTTTGGTGGAATCATGGAGATGACATGAATCCATTTGAGTCTTGATCTTATTTTCATGTTCCTAAGATCATGGAAATGGTTTACCAATGCTTTCTGATGGGAGGTGCAAGGGGACACCATTGAGGTGAGTATCACTCTAAAGGATATCCATGCATTACTTGGAATTATGATAAGTGGGACACCAGTGATTATTGATAGACTAAAGGATGAGGATGAGAGATGAGTATTATCTCAATGGGAGACATACTTATATAGTATTCACACTAATTTGAAGGTGAGTTTGTTTTATATTTATATGGTGGTCATTATAGACATCTAAAAGTTAGTGATAGAATGTATGATAGAATGAGTGTTGTGTCACAAGTTGAATGATAAGGTACCAATGTATGTGATAGACTTATGTTATTCCATAATACATAAATGATAAATGTATGATTTTATGGTTTTCATATGGGTCTAGCTCATGTATGATATGTATGGGATGCTATTTAGAGGGAAGAAGTCCATCAGGCATATGGTTTTATTGAGCACATGGATATACAAGGTGTTACCCATGTATCAGCCATCTGAGTTTCCCCATTATCTATAATAGGTTTCCTCAAGTCTTGATATGGATACAAGACCATGTAGCATGGATTGTACCCCATGTGATAGTATTATAGATGATCCCATGAGGGGAGATCATGTGGCAGTCTTATACACACATAGTTGTTATATAGCTTAGTTGGGCAACCATTGTGATAATGTTGGCATAGTTGTAGATCATAGGTCACTACATGTTATAATTATTACCTTGATAGTTTATACTTCCCAATCCATTGGCCCATCTAATAGTTCCTACTTATTAGGCATGACATGCTAGATAACTATGAAAGAGGGGAGACATAGGGGTGCTTATGGAGATACTAGTGATCATCCCTCAACATGTTAGACCATGGAGTGGTTGAGTAACAACATTGGAGATAGTATGGGGATAAATGATTAATATGGATGTAGGGGCATAAAATCCACAAAAACAAAGGCAATAATGATCATCTTGTCCTCATAAGAGATAGAGGCACCATCAATATGAGGAGATATAATAATGCATTATTGCATAGGGGGACCCAACAACCACTCCAAAACATAGGTGGTCCTTAGAGTCACCCCTAAGGAGAGGATCATGACATGCTCAAGTGGTGATTCTTAGGTTTGTTCTAGTGTGAAGGAAACCTATAGAGGAGGTGCTCAGTAGGCAAGTAAATAGAGAGACCATGATTCATAACACCAACACTTGTGAGAAGTATTTTAATTTTCATTTAAGTTTTTGATATAAAACACTATTTACATTATGATTATGGTATATAGATGATTTTTTAGATATATATGTGATTTTATTCCTATTTAGTTTTGGTTTTATAGATCTTGTAACATAGGATATCAGATTGGGAGCCCTCACTATGGCTGCACACCATGAGATTTTAGATGGGGTGTTGGAACCACATGAAAATGAGGTGAAAACAACTATAGGAATTATTTTAAAATAATTTTTTTAATGTGGAAATCTATGAGGAAGGCCTAGTCCTATCCATGGTCTTACATTGTAAATCACAAAGGGAAACCCTAGGGGGAATGACCAAATAACAAAATAATATTTCTCAATGGGAAATATTAGGAATGTTTTAAAATGAAAGAGGGAATGTAAAAATCATGATGTATGTATCTATGATAATACCTTAGGAAACATGAGGCATTATAAGTACATAATAAAAACACTGAGTCTGGTGACCATCAAAATACAAAGGATACCCATTAATAATAAACACAAAGTTTTATATGTAAATAAGTGAGATACTAAGATAAACTCATGTTGGTTATATGAATAAGAAAATTAAAATGGACCTACCTTCCCACAACATGTTACCCATTACTCAATACCTCTTATAGAGACATTGGTCTACTGTGAATATTGAGTACTTGTGTGAGAAATTAGGTAGCACTAAAATATATTTTTTATTCTCCTTTCCTAATCTATTATCATACCACACCCCAATGTACCTTGACTCTATCATGAGGAAAACTTTAGATTTTAATCTTTGATTATAAAAAGGAGATGTTCTATGAATCATGTCTTTTAGTGTTATTAAAATTTTGAAATTTGTATGTTGCCTTTTGTATCATTGCCTTTTTGTTTAAATTATTTGGATTTTAAATCTTGAAGATTTTATGATTCCTCATCCATAAAAATTTATAATAACCAACATTAGTGATATAAGTGATCCATATGAATGAGATTTAAATTTGGGTTAAAGAGATATAATTATCCAAAGATATGACTAACTAAACACTTGGGATTACCTATGAACCGGTATGTGATCTCAAGATTCATATGTATGTGTGTTTATTATGTGGAAGGATATAATGAAATAAAAGGAAATCCAAATTAGATCGATAAGATAGGATTACAACAAGATGTATTGTTTTCTAATTGATCACATGGTAAAGAAGGATTATTAAGGGGAGCAAGGTTTGCATATCTAAGTCACAAAAATAATTATTTGTGTTGTTGATATAAGGTAGAAAATAAATATGAGGAAAGATAAAGACATCCATGAAAATAAATGAAATTATATATGTGTGTGTGTGTGTGTGTGTGTGTGTGTGTGTGTGTGTGTGTGTGTGTGTGTGTGTGTGTGTGTGTGTGTGTGTGTGTGTGTGTGTGTGTGTGTGTGTGTGTGTGTGTGTGTGTGTGTGTGTGTGTGTGTGTGTGTGTGTGTGTGTGTGTGTGTGTGTGTGTGTGTGTGTGTGTGTGTGTGTGTGTGTGTGTGTGTGTGTGTGTGTGTGCGTGCGTGTGTGTGTGTGTGTGTGTGTGTGTGTGTGTGTGAAATTATGGAAAGCACAAAAAGAAACCATAAGAAAAGATGAAAAAGAATTGAAACCATATAAAACACACAATGCATAATATAAATATCCATGTGAAATAGATAAGTGAAACCAAATTTGACATATTCAAATGATATAAGATATAATTATTGGACCACAAGTCCAATCCAAAATCATAATGAAGAATAAAGTGAAAGAATGTCATGATGTGTTCACAAATATTGATACATATGTCCACAAATATTATCCATGATGCCTAAAATATCTCCATGAAATTGGATCCTAACAAAAAATAGAGTCTCATGTATCCTCATGTAAGTTTTTAAAAATACCTCTAGATGAATCTTCTCAGAATAAAATGTAGGCATAGTTGAAGGATCATTCTCATGAGGGATATCATGTGTATAATACCCAAGGAGGGTAATTTATGCCAAAATAGGAAAGGTATTTGTGGAAAAATAAGGTGGAACCACCAGTGGAGAAGGAACCATAGGTGGGGACTAAATCACAAGTGATGAAGGAACCATGGGAGAAGAAGGAGGATCCTTCTTACATGGGTGACATATGAAAGGGGGAATAGCATGTGTAAGAATGGTCATAAGGTGATCATGAAGGTAATGATAGAGAATGAAAAAATGATTGGTATGATGGGTACTACACTAGTGCTAAATATAATATAACTCCTTATATTTTTATAAATACTCACGTAACAACTTGAGAGGAGGTATAGCCTTATCTTTGGGATGGGGAAGGGTAGGATGCAATGTGTCAATATATTGCCAAAGCTTTAAAAAATGGGTTAAATAATGATTATCTATGTCATATAAGCAATATATACACTTGTTAGTATAATTTGGGGGTCTAATAATGAAAGAGGTATAAGTGAAAGTTGGGGAAGGATCATATAACTAGCAGTCTGTAGTCTAGTTATTGATAATTTTATTAATATCATATTAAGGTTGATTGATCCATTGGGAATTCAAGGGATTAAGTTTCAATAAAGAAATAAGGTCATCACAAATGGAAGGTGGGGCTTGTGTATTTACTAGGTTAGGATCATTTAAAGGTAAATCAAAATTAGATATAGGATGATGCTTAGCTAAAGGTAGAGTAGGAGTAAGAACCAAACTAGGTTCATCTGAGGGTGAAGCAAAAAGTGTAGAAAGAATCAGATAAATATCTAGCATCTCTAGGGGAAGTAAACTAGAAGGATCTTAGTATCTATCAAAATGATAAGAACTAGTCATATCATGATCCATGAGCATGCCTCTAAGAGGTTCTATTGAAATTGGAGGTGTATTATGTGATCTCTCCATCTCTACCTTTTGAAAAATAAGAAGAATACTAGAATTAGGAAATATGAAAGAATGAAAATAATAAGATGAATGTAAATATTGAAATAAATAAGTATGATATTAAATAATCTTGGTATCTATATCCTGGATAAGTCCTCCTAGAAATTGACCATCTAAAGTATAACCATCATCATAATTGGGTGTATGTAAGTTGGTGGTTCAAGTAGGTAGGATATTTTTATTGGAAGTTACAAGATGAATATAATGTTTGGTCTTGGTTAAGACCATAGGTATATCATCAATAGGAGGATAATAGGAGTGTGTCTTTAAATATGATGAAATATGGGTGATGAGATGAGGGGATAAATCTGAAGTTTTGATTTTAAGGTTGATCTCATTTAGCTCATCATCATTGAAATTGAGGAGGTTAGGTGGTATGTTCCTAATGAGTTTGGGGTCACCATTATAACCTTAGGTAAAATTGATATAATAATTAAAATGTTGAGATTCCTAAAATGGGATACTAGGGAAGGGTTCATGGGTGGGAATTTTAAGGACACCATGTTCTTGGGATTATTTGAAATTATAAGGCATAGTATCTACTTATCTTTCAACCTAACTAAAGTAGAGATTCTATGAAAGATAATAAGTTGATAAAATTACTCAAGTCTCAAGTAGATAGTTCTATATGTACTTGCTTAATGATGACAATATAACTCTCCAATAATAGTAAATGCAAAGAAAACATAAGAATAAAAATAATTTGGAGGAGGAAGTAGTTGATTTGTGGCTGATTAATCATGAAAAATAAGATATTGGTTACAAACTCATGAGATCCTTTTTATAAATAATATGAATGACCAGAAGACTACTAAGAAGCTTGGAATAAGTTTTTAAAAATAATATAATGTATACTTTGGCTTTTTAAAACTTGTAAAACTCCAATCTCTAGCGGAATTTTTAGATCTAAAATTCTAAGAAAAATGAAATACTTGTAAGGATGGAGAAGAAGTTGTAAGTAAGATCTAACTAAAGTTTTACTAGGATCTTGTTGGAATTAACTTGGAAGTGTTCTATATTTAGTTAATCATGACTAAGAGTGTATTAAGGGATTATGAAGTTGAACACAATAGAAAAGAATAAAAAAATCTAACTCATAATCATAAAAATGATTGAAAACTTGTCTTGTGATTTATTTTCAAGAATACTTCTACAAGGGTGAAACCATCACTACATTTATGAGAACCACACTAGTAGTGGCAATAAATGCTAGGGTGGTTGCATAAAATGTTGAAATAATTTCACCATGCCAATGGAGTTTTTAAAACATGAATCCCAAAGACTTAGAAAATGAAAAATTAAAATTTTTTAAGGGATAAAAAGGGGGGAAAAAAGATAAAATGGATAGGACCAAGTCTAAGAATGATTAAAATATGGATATAATTACATCATCACTATATGTTAGAAACTTTGCACCATGTAAAATTTGGATGTATACATACTTCCTACTAAATAATTTCTAAAAGCCAAGTTTTGAACTCAAGAATTCTATCAAGAATAGACTAGTGTTTGAAACATGATTCTAACCAATGAAAACTCTAAAGAGGGAAAACTTAATTATTCATTTCCATAGTTCATTAGACTTATCGGTTCTTTATGATGATTTAAAACATTATTTTGTCCTCAATCATATAATATTTGGATTTTATGTTGTTGTAAATTCATTAGTGTAATAACTATTATTTTTTATTAACTTTATTTATCTTATGAATCATGGATATTTATCATACAAGACATGAATATTCATTTTTTTAACGAAAAACAATCCACCTTAAATCTTGTTGTGTTTCCCTTTTCAAATAGCCTTGGATTAAAATCCTAAAAAATGGGATAGCCAATTTCATAATGTTAACTACATTGACTTGTTATTTGAATCAAAGACTAATATGTTTATTTAGTGCCTAGACATGGCTTGGGTCACTCTAATATAATACATGTACAAAAAGAGAATGAATGATATAGTGTAAAAACATACATATTATTGAATTAAAGGTTATACAAGAACAATTTAATGAGAATCTATAATTATAATATAACATTATATTATCCAAGTTATATATAATAATCAGAGAGATCAGATGTATCAATGACAGTACTCTCCTATCTAACCATCTATTGAATTAATATCTATATTGAAAACTTATAGAAGAGAAAAATATGAATACATGACTTGATAGTTACAATAAATGCAACTGCTTAGATTTAGCTTGTTCATATTTTGTTATTTTGGTTGTTTGTTTATATATATATATATATATATATATATATATATATATATATATATATATATATATATATATAAATAAATGGAATTGATTACATTTTACAAAAAGATGGAAATAAATTATGCATCTAGAAATATAGTTTTCAAATTAAACCCCTACTACAAGGTTTAATGGCCTTTTATTCATTTTTTCTAAGAGTATGTCTAAAATAAATATGAAGATTTTTACCTAAAAACATCTTTCTGATATTCTATGATAATATCTAACCAACATTATACTTGTAACTAAATCTATCATATTCCTCACCACAAATTTCCAAATTTTGATTATTTTTCTTGACATCCAAACACATAGTGACACTACCACTTCCACAAATGAAAGTCAAAACTAATTTCAAGAATGAATTATAAACAACCCTATATAAATTCACTCTATTTCAACTTCAAACTTTCACTGAATTCATAACCACTTAATTTAAAATCACCCATGTTAACCATGACATCAAATTAACTTCATATATCTATTGAATTTTATTGAATACTATTTAAGTGATTTAGAATCTAATAATCACTTGAAATAATTCTAAAGCTTGAGAAAATTCTTCAAATTTTTTTGATAATTCTCTCATTTTTGACATATACAATTTGAAAAAGGATTGGCATAGAATTTTTCTTTCACTATCAAGAAATTTGCTACCTTACCCCAGATAATAAACTTTATCTTTATCAATTTTAAGAGCATTCACTTGATCACTTTGCCTATAATCAAAAGAAATTTAATCTATACAAGATCTCTCTCTCTCTCTCTCTCTCTCTCTCTCTCTCTCTCTCTCTCTCTCTCTCTCTCTCTCTCTCTCTCTCTCTCTCTCTCTCTCTCTCTCTCTCTCTCTCTCTCTCTCTCTCTCTCTTTGTGTGTGTGTTTGTTTGTGTACACAAACACACACACAAAATATATATATATATATATATATATATATATATATATATGTTTTTTTTAAATATTGTTTTTAATTTATTATCTCACTAATGAGATTCATACAAGCAAAAAAAAATGTAATAATAACTCTAATTCAACATTCCACATGTCAACACTAAAAACAAATTGTGTATGCACAATCTAAGATGACCTATAATAATCCTCTTTATCTCAATAGACTAGGATACAAACAAGCCCATAAAAATATAGCCTTAGTATATGTTGAAGAGATATTAATGAATTATAATATTCATAGAAATAGTATATGGTAATCCACACTCAAATTTCAAGAGGATAGGGTTCCAAATCTTATGCCTATGACATGATGTATAACTCTCACTAGGTCTCAAGATATAATAATGGTTTTAAAAATAATTATAATGAAGGGATGTATCAAGGATATAATAATTATAGTGCATGCAAGGAACTAATAACCAAGGGAAACCTAGATCTAAGGAGGCTAAAAATACTAAACTAATAATAAGGTAATTGGTGTGATGGTCAATTAATGGGTAGACTATGCAAACTAAGGTGATAAATATAAAGCCTAAGTCCCTATAGCTATACCATATTATTTGGTATAATGAGGAACATAGGAAAGGATAAACAACACATCTATTAAAACAATAAGAAAACAAATATCTAATGTATTAATTAAATAAAATAAATAATTAAATGATATAGATACTTGTATTTGGGTGGAATTGGTGGTACATCAATCTCCCCCTTTAGGTCAAGTGGCACTCTATAAGAGATGTTTTAGTTTGAAAACCTCAAATGGCAAGAAGAAGATCCATATATTAGTTTGGGACTCTAAATATTAATACATATCTTCATCATGACTCCTCTTGTTGAGATTCAAACACCATAAGTAAGAGTATACCTTAAATATAAGACTCTAATCTATAACTCTTCATTTTATGACTTAAGAGGATAAAGTGAGCATAAGTAGAGCATTGTGTTAGCAAGATTAAATTGAAAGTATAAAAAGAGGTAATATGAAAAGAGACTCAAAGGAATTTATATTAAATTTAATGAGAATATAACTAAATTGTATGCAAACATCTCTCTCAAAGTACTACAAGGTGATCCCACTCCATTATTGATTCACTTATTAGGGAATGCACTTAAAGAGATTGATGCACCAACAATCCCCTATAAGATAAACCAATAGTGAATGATAAATATGTAAAATATTAGGTGTATACATATGCCCCATAAAATATCATCATGTATCACAATAGTGTAACGTGGGATGGTGCTTTAGGAAAGATACATAAGTAACACAAAATAACATAACTAAAAATAAATGCTAAGAGAAATGTTGATGAGTAAATGATTAAAAGTAACATATACATATCTTGACTTACCTTTCCAAAAAAATGATGAAATAAAATACTATAATCTCAATTTTGGTGAGAACATAAATAAAATTTGAGAAACCTTAAGTATATATGGGTAAAAATGGATAAAAATAATGTGCATGTATTAAAAATAGTCAATAGATGGATGTAAATGAAAAATATAAGAAGAATATTTAAAAGCCCAAAATAATTGGTAGGCAAAGATCAATAAGTCTAAATTATAACCAAAATATTCAAGTTAGTAGATAATAAAATGGTTGTAAAACTATTTGATGTAAGGTAGGTGGAACGTAGATCAAACAAATGCAAGAAAAGTGACTATAAAACTTCTTGAGTAAGATAAGTGAACATTATAATCAAAAAAAGAAGATAAAAAGACAATTTTAAATGACTATAAAAATATATATCATAATACAATTTAAAATTTAAATCGAATAAGGACATGTGACAAAGGAAATCAAAGACTCTAATGAGTGAAAATTCAAAATCAATGCTTGTGGTAAATTAAAACATGAGAAGGTACAACAATTTATAAACATAACCATAATGAAAAATATGATTTTAATATGATAAATTATGGGAGTTTGTGATTAATTCTTTGTTATCTTCCCCAAGTTATTATATTTTAACTCACAAATTAAAAATCTAAGAGGTGTTGTAAATGAAAATAAAGAGTTAAATGTGAAGTAAATAGATATAAAATGATAAATTTAAGAAGAGGAACATGGTTAACCAGAAATAATATCCATAAATGGGATACTAGGAAAGATAATATAGATACATAATGAAGTAGGGTGCCAGAAGGGTGATATCTATATCCTTAGTGGGATCAAGACACTCGAATCAGGTGAGCAAGGCTAAGAGCTTTTAGCATCAAAAGACCTAGACAAAAACACCTATAAAGTGTAAGTTTGAGATAATGAGTGAAGTATAAATATAATACCATTAATTATATATGCATGAAAAATAAAAGGATTGTGCCTTCCCATAATGTGTTAATTGATGAGGCCCAAAATTTTCCCTCATCTAGCTACTTTATCATTCCTAAAACACCTCCATGTGTTTCCATCCACACTATTTTGACCTATATAATTTTGATATATGAAAATATTATATAAATAATATATATGAATATTTTTTTATTTAATACTATATATATTTACATAAAGTAATAAGATTTGGTGGATTTAATGTTTATGGTGTTATTGTTGATAATTTTGCCACCATTGGTCAAAGTTGCTTATGTGCAGGTTTTCAAGAAGATTATATTCATGTAGTAAAGATTAAAAATGTCCTAAAAACATAATAAAACATTAATCAGTCCAAAATAATTCTTAGTAACAACTCACAATTCCATATTTTGATAGAGGTTTCTTTTATTCCTCTAACTAGTTATTTGCAAGCTAGTGAAGGCAATTTTTAGATGCTCGGTATATGAAGGTTAAGACGAGTTGGATAAAATGGTATTAGGGTTATTTTTAATCCCTTATTATCTAAATATTAAATTCATTTTTTTTAGGTTACATTAGATTAACTTAATGAACAATCGTTAATAATAACAAGTGCTCTAAAATCCTTCTTAAACCCTCATTTGCTCAGTTTTTAGCAGTATGTTTGCATTTTTGAATTATTTGTTGAATATTAAAGGTATTTTTAGATATTATGGGGAATATAATAACTTTATACACCTTCATAAATCAAAATTTCATGAAAATTTATGGAGAAAGGCAAAGGTTTAAGCATCAATGTTTTAAGCAAACAAGAGATATAGTCATAAAAGTTAAGTTTTGAGTGGTTTAAGTGATTGTTTGGGAAAATAAGGAGTGATAATATGGGTTATTATAGGTATTAATTATAAAATAACTAGGTATTTAGGTCTAATAAAAGTTAATAAAATGATAAAACATAGATCTATAGGCATTCAAAAATGAAATTGAGCAAGCTAGTCAACACCAAAAAGTGCATATTTTGAGTTTTTTTAAAATGAAAAACTCTTGAAATTTTATATGGGGGTATGTTTTGATTTCATTTAATGTTTAATTTTTTTTTTAATTCCATAATATACATGGTTATTATGTTTAAATCATTTTTCTCCTGACTTTTAAAATATCCCTTTGACTTTTAAAATATCCCTCTCTCCCCCAACATGACATTTAAAAAAAATAAGGTTTAAAATATAATATTTTACATTTAAATTTGGTTGAATTAAAAGTGGAGTTCAATTTTGGGTTGAAGTTGAAGTTACAGTGGAGTGAACTTGACTAACATGTGGAACTCTTTCTTATTTTTTGGACCTTTTGTCTTCTATGTCTCTTATTATTTTATATAGTACATTAATTTTTTAACTATTATGGATCATATTATGCTTTTTTATTACAATTTTTTTTTAAAATGTTTTAATGCATCACCTTTAAAGAAATAAAGAGCTGAATTTTCCTCCATTATCAAGCTTTCATGAAGTGTGTGTTTATTATTCATTGATATAACTTAGTGAATTACTATAATTCCTAGGTTTATGTTTGAATAATTTACATTTATTAAGAAAATTATAAATCTTTAAATTCATATAGAGTGTATAAGTCTAGTTTCTACCTAATCTAGAAGTGAATTTGACCACTGTTCATTCCTTCCTAGCTAGTGTGAGTGTTTTCTAAGAGCTTTGTGTGACATATTGATGAAAGAGTAATTGTATAAGAATTAATTAAATGTGTGTAAGTTATTTTAATTATAAAATTTGTTAATTATCTACATAATGGACCCAAACATTGGTGCATCACCCCAACTTTCAGTTTTCATTTCCATTTTCAGCTTTAGCATTGTTCTTTTACCCCTTTTCCTAGTCAAGAAAGCACTATCTTAGAGATTTTAGAGAGAATTGGTTGAATGTAATGAAGGGAACCAAAAATTCATATGGAAATTATCTCTATAATAAGGTCACCCAAACCTTGGAGAGTTTCCATTTTATTAATAGAAGTGAGAATAGGCATAGATTCTTAGCAAGGGTGCACTTTTGAGTGATAACAATTTTTGGCATGCATGGTGGGACACATATTGAAGCTAAAAAAAGACATTTTAAGTATAAAAAGTATCATTTTCATGCCTAAAGTCACTAAAAATGAATATTTATATCCCAAATAATCAAGTATTTGTTCCTTTTATTGATGGAAGCCCTCTTAATTTGACCTACTATGTTGATATTCCAGCCTCAACCCTTGAAATTCTACCATATTTCACAAATGAATATCAAAATACAACCATATAGCATATCAAAGATGTGGCAAACTTGTGTTCATTATACCATGTTACCCAAGAGAATGTTTCTATTCATTTACTTTTTGTGTCCTTTAAGTAAAAGGTGTTGTAATGGTATAGGAACCTTCCCTTTAACTCCATAGCCTCTTAGGATGATTTAGGTAAACAATTTTATAGGCAATTTGAAGATAAATTAGACCATCTATCCCTTGTTGATGAACTCACTACCATCAAGAGAACACCACATTAATTTATGATTGATTTGAATTTTAAATTTTAGAAAACATGGAATAGAATCCCTCCCATGATAAGGCCATCTCCTAAGCATACTTTCATATACTTTTTAAGAGCCTTGAATTTTTATATTTTAATTATAATTCAGTCTATGGGTGGTAGGATAATCCTAGATGCCTATGAGATTGTCATTAATTCTGAAAATAGTCTAATTCAATTTGGTAAACTTACACCTAGGCATCTAATTCAATTTTTTCCAATATTATAGCCTATTCTACCTCCTCAAGCTCCATCAATAGCCCAAATTATAGCCCCTCAAGGTCAAGTTCAAGCTCCTCATAGTCAATATAGTGAGCTTGGTGAACTAAAAGGTATGCTACAATATTTTTGTAGTGAGTTAGTTGAGTTGAAGAGGCAAACATATCAAGCCAATATGCAACCATATTAATCTCAAGGAGCCATTATATCAGCCAAACCATATGTTTTAATTAATCATAATGTTCCTTCCTCAACCAAGGCCCTTATTTTAGTACAAAATAATTTGATACAAGATTCAAGTCAGTTGCCTTTTAACATAAATGATGTGAATAATAAATATTTATTAGCACATAATATGGCAATTCTTAAAATGACACAAGAGGAACCAAATCATGAACAAGTACAACTAGATGTAATCTTGGTGAATTTTCATGTTGATGATCATGTGGTAGTAAATCCAATTGATGAACCTAGCAAATCAAATAACTTTGTTACATATATTAAAATATATAAGATAAGGGATATATATGAGACCCAAGAGGTAATCCATGCTTCAAATATTCCTAATATAGTTTTTAAAAGTGTTAATGATCATATTATTACCCCTTTAGCTCATAAAAATCAACATGTTGAAGAAAATAAGGTTTACCAAGTGTATCAACTTAAAGAGCAGCCAATAATGACTTATATTCCTATTTCACCAAATGGAATATATTACCCTCCAACCATATCCATTTTTGAAGGAGGGCCTATTATATAGAATGTTAAAAGAAGAACATCTAGATGAAAAGGAAAATATGTTAAGAGAGAATGATCAAGAGTTATGTTGGTCAAATCAAATTCAATTTAACATAGAAGGATATCATGTTGTATACCTTTATGATCCATTACAAAATCAAATTGTAGTAGTAATTGAGCCTCAAGAATCCTATCATGAATATGTTTCAAAATAAATAGTAGCATCTAGTGAGATTATAGTAGTGGTTTTACCAAGTAACAAGTCCTAGATATGAGCTAAATAAAAATACAAAAGGAGATGTAGTTACTCATAGTGAACCTCAATAAACTATAATTGGGGATAAATAATTTTTTAATGACTTAAAGTATTAGTACTTCAAGCTGGTTCAAGAGTTTAAGAATCTTTGTAGGCCTACATTTCCTTATGAAGACATTGTAAAGTGGTTGTAAAGGTAAATTAGAATATGGTTACACTGGAAAGATTTCTTCATGTGAAAGAGAAACATGAGATGATTATTAAACCACATGATGAGTTTGTTTATATTGCAGATATGTTTGCTTCATTTTATTTACTTGAAGATAAGCCAAAGAGGTTGACAATGAGGAAAAAATTTGATCCAACCAAAATGGCACTCACACAATAACTTGTTAGTCATCTTTATAAAACACATGGAAAGGAACTAAGAGGGTTTTCTTATCCAAGTGAATTATGATTGTTTTACATGTTTTTAGTGTTGATCATAGTCATTAATGTTTGGTTGTCATTGATGTCAAAAAGAGTGTGGTATACTAATGCATTAATGATAAAGTGATTAGATTGATGATTTGGAGAGATATGACATATTTGTAGGTTTATAAGGACAAATAATAAGTTGTGAGGCATCCATATATGTCTTGGTGAAGCTCTAGTGTGTCACTTGATCATTTGAAAAGAGAAACATGCTTATTTTAGCTTAAAATAAGCTAGATCATTACTTCACATCATGTAGATATAAATGAACTAGAAATTTTGTGCATTTATTTTAGGTATTCAAAAATTTAATTAAGGTCAAATTATTTCATAGAGATGTTGTCCATAGTGTAAAAAATGTACCATGAAAATTTAGACTCTTGAAGTGTTTTCTAGCTCAAGTTATAAACCTTCAAAGTTGATCTTATAGAGTGTGATGGGCCATAGATCATCAAGTTTAACTTCATTGATGTTTGAGGTCACTAGTCAATTGATCTAAAAGTGAGTGTTCATCATCAATATCTTGATCCAATGGTGTGTGTATAGTTAAAATGTCAAATAATCTAAGATTTCACATGTTGGTGACAATTGTCATTGTCTCATTAAGTTGATAGAAGATCAATGGTTCATGGGTGTTTTTATTGACAGAGATTGATGGTACAGGTTGAGTCAAAAGTCAAATGTTTAGAAGGCATGCAAAGCTAACAAGTGGCACAATCATAGGAGATCTGATCCAATATCAGTGGTGAGCATTAAAATATAAAGATCGAGCTACTCATAGGAGATTGACAATGTGTATTTGTCCATAGTTTCTAGGAAGCATGAGATGATATTAAGGTGCTCAATGTTTAGTGTTTTTATAGTGACAATTGGAATTCAAATATTCAAATCTATGAAGGAAAACTAGTTCTTAGGTTTTGAGCTATAAATTTTGATCCAAGACAAATTTATTGATGCAGTAAAAATAAAAGTTGTATAGGACTTCAAGGTACATCTAATGAATCTAATTATAAGGTTTGAATGTTTGTATAGATAATGTTATGGAGATTCAAAGTTTACTATTTATTCATTCATGGTGCTACTGTGTACATAATATTTTTCAATCAATTGTGCTCTAGAATAAGGATGTTTTGGTAGGTGTAATCACTTGGAGATATCTTGGAGATTATACGGAGTGGACCCATATAGTTGAAAGTGATCCTATGTTCTCAATTTTCTTGATGAAGTGTTAAATGGGTGAATAGGTCTCCATGAGACATATAATGGCTACTAAGGCCTAATTGAAATGTTTAGGTACTTAAGTGTGATCCATAGATGCTATGACTGACCTATGAGAATAAGTTTGAGTTATGTGTTACCATGTTAGATGTTTGAAGGGTTAAAGCATGTCTTATGGCCTCTCAAAAAGTTAATATTCATGAAGACTGTAAATAGTGGAGACCAAGGCAATGGTTTATAGAATCATATGTGAGAGTGTTGAGAGAGAAGAATATAGAGATGAAGAAAAGAGATCAGAGTGAGTGTGCTCAGTGGATTGATTGAAGTACAAAACAAATTAAGGATGAATAAAGAAGCCTAAAGAGATCCAAAAAAGAAATTTGGATGCATTGATTATATGAACAAGTTTGAGGGTGTGTGATGAGTTATTTGAGAGAGATAGAAGGGTGAAGAAGATTGAAATTAATATAAGTTCATCATTAAGTGTAGAAGACATTAAATCAAAAGTATAGATTAGATCAAGGTAGCTAAGGGGGTGCTTGGTTGTCCATGGAATTAGTTCCTCCATGTGGGATAAGCTATCTCATTAAATTAAGGGATGGGTGTTCCTTGATTAGTTGGTGTTAGTCTAAATTTAGATCTTATTACTATAATAATATAGTCCATTTTGTAGGTTCCAGTGGGTTTTATTCCCCAAGAGGGTTTCCCACATAGATCTTTT
This sequence comes from Torreya grandis, assembly GCA_037957365.1. Lineage (NCBI taxonomy): Eukaryota > Viridiplantae > Streptophyta > Pinopsida > Cupressales > Taxaceae > Torreya > Torreya grandis. Next base: position 1,754,885 of record JARHVA010001302.1, read on the forward strand.
GTTATGTGTGTGATCTTTTTTATCTTTCTTATTCATTATTATAAATGATGTGCATGCTTCATGAATGATAATGTTATTTGGTTAAGAGTTTTAAAGGATTATAATTGAAGTTTAGATTAACTAGCATCACTGATTCACCCCTCCCCTCTCAATGATTATACATCTAACAATTGGTATCATATCAGGACCTTCTTTTTAAGTTTAACCATTTGAAGGTGATCTAAGGTAAAAAATAATAAGACAATATATACATGGTTTCTCTACAAATTAATCATTGGTATTCAATGGGTTAAATTATTTTTTTTGTAATGCAAGCATGAAGACCTACATCATGTTAATAGGGTTTGACTTTTGGAAATTTTTTATGGATGGATATTTAGCCCCCTTAACCCTTCCAACTACTGCACCTGATAAGAATCTATGTGAGAGAATTTCTAAGGCAATGAATTCCATCACTTGTGGTATTTCAAAAACTAAGTTCACCAAGGTAATCAATTGTAAATATATAAAAGAAATATGGGATAAATTGTAGATCATTTATGAAGGGGATTCAAAGGTCACGATGGCTAAGCTACAAACTCACTAAAGACAATTTGAGAGTCTCAAGATGAAGGAATAAGATTCTATGGCATCCATTTTGTAGAGAGTTGATGAGATTGTGAACATTATCAAAGCTCTTAGAGAGAAGCTTAAATAATCTACTATAGTAAAAAAGGTATTAAGGTCTCTCTCCCTAAAGTTTGATTATAAAGTGTCTACTATATAATAAATTCATGATCTTACTCAAATAAACATGGATGAATTGCATGACATGTATACTTCCTATAAGATGAGAGTTAATGATGACAAACTACATAAAGAGGAAGCAAAATTCAAGATAGAAATGGAGCCAAATAAGAAAATAAGCCAAGGTAATTAAGTCAAGTATGATGAGATATTTGATGATGAACTAATAGATTTATTTACAAGTAAATTAGAAATAAGCTCAGGGAAGTATAAGGGTAAACTACCCTTCAAATGTTTCAATTATGGAAAATTAGGACACTTCGCTAACAAGTGCCCTCATAAGCATAAGAATAATGATAGTGAAGATCTTGGTGAAAACCAAGATGAAGGCAAAAATAATTTTAGGTTAGATAAGAAAGAATTCAAAAAGTATGATAACAAGAATAAGTCCTTCAAGAAGAAGAAGAGTCTATACACTAATAAATATTTTAACTCATCAGATGAGATTGAAGATAGTCCTATAAATATTTTAACTCTATGTTTGATATTAAAGATGAAGTCCTATAAATGGTTGAGGAATAAATTTAATCATATCAAAAGGATTCTACTTGGAGTGGTACATATAATGAAGAATACAAGGAGGACTATGAGACTGAATTGAGGAATGTTCATGAAGAAATGAAGATTGAGAAGAAGATTAATAAGAAGATGAATTCTCAAATCAAGGAATATGAATATAAATTCAATGTTTTTGAGACAAGAATGAATGAAGACACAAGGATCATGAAGATATAGTCAAGCATCTAAGTTATCAATTATAAATCCTATCTACAAGCCTAAAAGCTAAAGAAGATAGTGTTCAAGGTATGTGATTGAAAATGAGTCATTGTAAGCTAAGTTAGAAAAGACATCTAGTAAGATGAAGTCATTTATGATGTTTGAAAAGATTTCAAATGATCTAGAATTTTTTTTGAATAGTTAAATGCATGTTAGTGATAGAATTGGACTTGGTTACAAAGAAGAATAAAATATTACAACTCAAAATAAGGTCAAGACTAATGTGAACCAAGACAATAAGACCTTGAGGATCAATAATCAATCATGGAATGAAGATGCTATTAGAATCAAGACAAATTAGATCAGATAACCAAATACCATGAGGTATGCCAAATTATATGGTTATTATTACACTTGTAATCAATTTAGTCATAGGGATAGAGAGTGTAGAAGACTTGATAAGAATGAGTGGAATTATCTATCAAGTAGTGTAAACAAAATTGAATGATTCAACTATAATAATGTGGGACACTTTGAAAAATGTTGTCCAAATAAAGTAAGGAAAGTTGAGTTTCATTTAAAAGGAGTGGTTTACTACAACTGTTAGAGATTGGTCAAATTGTTAGGTTCTACAAACAAAGGCCATCAAGTCAAAATAAGTTCAATAAGACTCCCCGTATGCAAGGAAGAAGATAAGTTAACTTATGTAAACCAAAAATGAAAAATGTGAGTCATGATGATTCTGTAGGTCCAAGTGATCTATTCGTTATGGTGGAGAATGTTACAAAGGTTGAAGAATGTTAAGATCTCTCATTGTTTTCTCATGTTGTGAATGAAGAGAACAAGCTCAAAGAGAATACCAAGCTATTATTTGAGGCTATTCCTAAGGTATGTATAGATCTATGTGAACATCTTGCTATAGTTTAACATGTTTCATGAAAATAACTTCAATTTTCAATTAATAGTGATGAAGTTCTTTCTTCAGATGAAAAGGTATGTCATGAATCTATGTTATCTCTATATGTTGTCAATCCATTATTAGAAAAAAAGGAGAGTATTATTGTGGATTATAATTTTGATTCTCTTAAACCTAAGAATAAGAATAAGAACTACCGGTATTAGATGACCAAGGAGGAGAAGGAATATGAGGAGTTATGGGAAACTCCTAGTTTCACATTATTCTAGGACATTATTGGTTTGGGTGTCTCTATCTAGGCTTCAAGGAGACACTTGATAGTAAGAGGAAGCATCGTGGATGCTAGTTGAGCTTTGGGTGATGTTCTAGGACAAAAAATTTCATAAGATGTGTTGGTTTATTGAGGAAGGACATGACAAGATATTTTTAGAAATTGTGATCCTAAAGTCAAATTTTTGATCAAATCTAAAGGATGGTCTACTTGGTCAAATGGTGAAGAATGAATTTTTTGGGTCTGAAGGTCTACAGGTAAAGAGTGAAAGTTTCCAAGTGTCCAATCAAATATGGTGAGTTGTCAAGATATTCTATTTCATATAAAGGTATGTTGATCTTGTTCAAATGTTATTAAGGTGTGTTTAAAGATTTTAGTCTTAATGGTAAGATCTTGTTAATTTCTTAAATTGATTGATCAAATAATGAAAATTGAAGACAAGGTTGATATGAAGGGTTATGAGAATGTGTTAGATATTTGATATCATGAAAAAAAATTGAATTATGTAGATGATATTTTCCTGTAGCATATTAATATTCTAGTGATTTGAATGAGGAAGTTTACAATAATGCCCTTGAAAGTTATTTTGAGAATATGTCATGTATCCTTGATGTCAAGATGACATCATAAGATCTTGAAGGAACATGTTGGTATGTTGAGTTTGATTTGAATTGGTTTAGTAGTCTGAGGATTACTTGATCGTAGTCATCATAAACAAGATTCTAATTTTGTATGTCAAACATTTAATATTTATGTTGGCTAAGTTACTTATTTCTTTGAGGATCATATGGGAGTAAGGAGTTAGGGGGAGCTAACTACCTCGAATAGCTTGGAGAAATGTACATAATGTAAGGGGGAACATATGTGAATATGTTTTAGTCATGATAATAAGTATAAATATGTATGTTAAAGTTATTAATTCAAGAAGATTGACATGATGACTTGATCAAACCAAGTCATGTATTTTGACAAGGTATTGAATATTCATACATGAGCAAAGAGAGATCTATAAGTAGTTTATCATGTCTGAGGATCAGAGAAGTTCAAGTTCAGATTGATGCATGTCAAAGGGTAGAAATTTATTCATATGATTGAAAGTATTTAATTATCTTAATCATATTAATAGTATTTTGATTGCATACATAATGTTGAGGAATGATTGTTGGCATGTTGAGGAAGAGAGCCTTTGTAATTAATTTCAAAGGGGGAGAAAGATTAGAATGAAGAAGTTCAAATCAATATGAAGTAATTTTGAGGATGTTTTTTCATCAATGACAAAGGGGGAGATTTTTTAGCATAGTTAATGATGATTTGTTGTCATTGATGTCAAAGAGAGCACGTTTTAAAAATGCATTAATAACAAAGTGATTATATTGGTGGTTTGGAGAGATATGGCACATATGTAGGTCTGTAAGGACAAATAAGAAGTTGTGAGGAATATATAGATGTCTTGGTGAAGCTATGGTGTGTCACTTGATCATTTGGAAAGATAAACATGCTTATTACAGTTTAAAAGAAGCCAAATCATCACTGGACATCATGTAGATATGAATGAACCATTAAGTTTGTGTATTTATTTTAGGCACTCAAAAAGTCACTCAGGTTAAAGGATTTCATGGAGATGTTTTCTATAATTCCCAGAAGGTACCCTAAAAATTTGGACTCTTAAAGTGTTTTCTAGCTCAAGTTATAAACCTTCAAAATTACTCTTGTAGACTGTGATGGGCCAGAGAGCATCAAGTTTAACTTCTTTGGAGTCTGAGGTCACTAGTCAATGGATCTAATGGTGAGAATTCATCATATAAATATTGATCCACTAGTTCATAATTATTCAAAATATAAAATAATATAATATTGCACCTGCTGACAAGTGTCTTTATCTCATTAAGTTGACATAAGATCAACGGTTCATAAGCATTTATACTGACAGAGATCGATGGTGTAGGTCAAATCAAAATTCAAATGTGTAGAAGGCACATAGAGATACAAAGTGGAAAAATAATTAGAGATATTATCCAAGATAAATTATGAGAATTTAAAGATAAATATTGAGTTACTCAGAGGATATCGGTGGTGCGTATTTGTCCATAGTTTCTAGGAAGCATGAGATGAGGTTAAGATGCTCAATGTTTAGTGTCTATATAATGACCATTGGAATTAAAATTTGGTATGGAAAAAAAATGATTAGTTTTTGATATATAAATTTTGATCTAGATGAATTTATTGATGTATTAAAAATCAAATTTTTAGAGGACTTCAAGGCACATCCAGTGAATCTAGTTATAATGTCTGAATGTTTGTATAGACCAAGTTATGGAGCTTCAAAATTGATTGTTTGTTTGTTCATGGTCCTACTATGTACATAATATTGTTAAAGAAATTTTAATTTATAAAAAGGATGTTTTTTTTGGGATAAATCACTTGAATATGTCTTAGAAATTATATGGAGTAGATCTATATAGTTGAAAGTGATCCTATGTTCTTAATTTGTTTGATGAAGTACTAAATGGGTGAATAGGTCTCCATGAGACCTATAAGGGGTATTAATGCCTAATTAAAAGGTGTAGATACTTAAGTGTGACCCATATATTCTATGGGTAACCTATGAGAATTATTTTGAGTTATGTGTTAACATGTTAGATATCTTGTGGTTTAAGGCATGTCTTATGGCTGACCAGGAAGCTAATATTCATAAAGACTCTATAAATAGTGGAGACAAAGGAAATGGTTTCTATAATCATATGTGAGAGTTTTGAGAGAGTATAATATATATATTAAGGAAATACATTAGAGAGAGTGTGCTTATTGGATGGACTATAGCACAAAACAGATGAGGATGAACAAAGAAAACTAAAGAGATCCAAAAGAGGAGTTTGGATGCATTGCTTGTATGAGAAAGTTTGAGGGTGTGTGATGAGTTATTTTAGAGAGATGGAAGGTTGAATAAGATTTAAAGTAAGATAATTCCATCATCAGGTTTAGAAGACATCAGATCAAAGGTAGAGATTAGATCAAGATAGCTGAGTGGGTGCTTGGTTTCCAAGGGGTTGGTTCCTCCTTGTGGGATGGGTGTCTCACTAAATTAAGGGATGGGTGTTCCTTGATCAGTTAGTGCTGGTATAAATTTATATATTATTATAATATAACTATATCTCATTTTTTAGGTTCTAGTGGGTTTTGTTCCCTAAAAAATTTTCCCACGTAGATCTTGTGTTATGTGTGTGATCTTGCTTATCTTTATTATTCATTACTATAAATGATGTGCATGTTTCATGAATGATAATGTTATTTTATTAAGAGTTTGAAAGGATTATAATTGAATTTTGGATTATATATCATCATTTATTCACCACCCTCTCAATTATTATACCTCTAACATTTAGTTTTCACATTCTTCTAAGTGTTATCTTATACATCTTTCAGTTGGTAGTTATTCTAGTTTTCAATTCAATAAGTGGTTATGCACAAGTGATGTAATTGATTAATTAAGAAATTTTAATTTTAATATTTGGTGATATTTTTATTACTCCATAAAACAATGGATATATATATAATAGTATTGATTTTTTAGCAGGTAAACATCCCAGCAAAGTCATCAAGAATGTTGAAAATTTTGCTACCATTGGTCAAAGTTGCTTATGTGTAGGTTTTCAAGAAGAATCCATTCATGGATTAAAGTTACAAAAAAATATTAAAAACATCATAAAATATTAATCAATAAAAAATAATTCTTAGGAACAACTCATAAGTCCAAATTTTGACAGAGGTCTCTTTTATTCCTCTAATTAGCTATTTACAAGCTAGTGAAAGCAATTTTTAGATGCTCAGTACATGAAGTTGAAGAGGAGTTATATAAAAATGTATTATGGGGATTTTAGATCCCATATTCCATAAATTTTAAATTTATTTTTTTATATTACAATTTCTTAACTTTATGAACAATCATTAATAAGAACAGGTGCTCTAAAACCCTTCCTAAACCCTCATTTGCTTAGTTTTAAGGAGTATGTTTGCATTTTTGAATTACCTATTGAAAATTAAAGGTTGTGTGAGATATTATTGGAAATATAAGAAATTAATAAACATTAATAAATAAAAATTTTGTGAAAAATTATGGATAAAAGTGAAGGATCAAGCATCGAGGTTTAAAGTAAGCAAGAGAGATAGTCAGAAAAATCAAGTTTTGATTGGTTTAGGTGATTGTTTGAGAACATAAAATTATTGTAATGATAATATGTATTGTTAAATATAAAAATTAAAAAATAATTAGGTATTTATGCCTCATAAAACTAAATAAAATGGTAAAACATAGATCTATAGGCATTCAGAAATGAAATTAGGGCAAGCTAGTCAACACCAAAAAGTGCCTATTTTGAGTTTTTAAAATGAAAACTCTTAATATTTTATATGGGGGTATATTTTTATGTAATTTAATGTTTAAATTTGGTTTAAATTAATTAATATACCTTATTATAGATAAAATTTGAATATATAGGTATGATCAAGAAGGGAATGAAGGTTTCTTCACATTTTTACTCATAAATGGAGTTTAAAATGGGTGCTCCAGGTCCCTACAATAGAAAAAAATGCTTTTAAAGTATTAATAATTCATTTAAATGTATAAATAAATTATATTTAAACTAAAACTAATTCAAAATAGGCTCATATCATTGAAAAACATCTCTAGGTCATCCCTAGGGCAACAAGCAGGCACTTTTTATGAATTTTTCTTAAGGAGTTTGGTAAAGCATTTTAGAGATTTTAAAACTTATACATGTATAAAACATTTATAACTATCCAAAAATCATATGAATAGTGTTTTTTCACTCATTTAACTCATTTTATACCCCCTAATCTATTTAGGGTTTCTTGACAACAAGATATCATATGAGAGCATAAAATGGTGGTTTTTAGAATTTTACATGGAATTTGGAGCTGAAATTTTGTTTGAATGTATGATAAACCATGATTTTTATGTTAAATTCATATTTTTATCATTTTATATTCTAATTATGAATATCCATAAAGTTTCTATCTCTCACAATGCATTTAAGAAGCTTGTCAAAATTACACAAGAGAGGTATATGGAAGAAGAATCAGTTTGGAAGGTTGTTTTGGTAATCATCAATTTCAAACTTATTAATAATATTCAATTTATAATTAAATATTTAAATTTTACCATATCTAAATATAGTTCCCTATTTTTTGCTAAATTTAGCAAGTTCAAGTCAATAATAAGAATCTTTAGTTAGCCCTAAGAAAGTGGAGTTCAAAACATGCAAAAGTCGAGAAGTTGAATTTGAGTTTTGTTAAATATTTTGGGTCATATTTTCATTAAAATAATAATTATAATATCATAATTCAATATCTCTCTTACTACTCCCCCTTTTGGTCTAAATTTAGAAACGTAAAAAAAGTCATGTTACATGCAAGATAGCTCAAGTTGAACTCTAGGTGTGAAGTCAAGATAATTTCAGTCAAATCAAGATGTAAATGGTGGTAAGTTAATTATAAATATAATATTCATGAAATACCAAGAGGAACTAATTTATAGATAAAAAAGAGTTAATTAAAGAAGATCAAAAGTTACATGCAAGATCATAGGGAGTTAACTCAAGATTCAAGATGCATGAATAGCCATTTAAACTATTAAATCTACCTCTTTCCCCTATCACTCCATTTTAAAATAAATAAGGTTTAAAATAAAATATGTTACATTTTAATTTTGTGGAATTAAAGGTGGAGTTAAATTTTGAGTTGAAGTTGGAGTTGTAGTGGAGTTCACTTGACTAACATGTGAAATATTTTCCTATTTTTTGGAGCTTCTTGTCTTCTCTCTCTCTCTTATTATTTTATATATGTATATTCATTTTTTAATGATTATGTATCATATTATTATTTTATATTAAAAAAATCTTTCAAATTTTTTTATAACATCACCTTTAAAGAAATAAAGAGTTGAATTTTCCCCCATTCTCAAGCTTTCATGAAGTGTGTGTTTATTATTCAATGTTAAAAATTAGTGAATTACTATCATTTATAGGTTTATGTATGAATAATTCACCTTTATGTATAAAATTATAAATATTTCATGTCATATAGATTTTCTAAGCCTAGTTTCTACCTAATTTGGAAGTGAATTTGACCATTGTTCATTCATTCCTAGCTAGTGTGAGTGTTTTCTAAGAGCTCTATGTGAAATATTGATGCAAGAGTCATTGTATGAGAATGAAGTGAATTTTTTTAAGTTATTTTACTCCTAAATTTTTTTAATTATCTAAATAATTAACCCTAACATTGATGCGTCACCCTAAATTTCAATTTTTATTTCCATTTTTAGCTTTAGCATTGTTTTTTACCCCTTTTCCTAGTCAAGAAATCACTATATTAGAGAGTTTAGAGATAAGTGGGTGAATGTAATAAAGGTAAATAACCCTTCATCTTGATATTATCTCTATCATAAGGTTACTCATACCTTGGATAATTTCCATTGTATCAACATAAGTGATAATAGACATAGGTTCTCAACAAGGGTGCACTTCTAAGTGATAATAGTTACTAATGTAAAGTGAAGAGCACATAATACAGTTAATATAAGGTTTTATGTAACATTAGATATGAATTATAATTATCCATTTTACTTGTTGAAAAATTTAATCATTTGTTCTATAGCACATAGCAAGTAGGTTGTAACTGCAATAGTTATACATTCTCTCTTGGGACTATGACAACTGGATGGTGGTTTGGAGTATATTTATTATATATTTTAAGGAGAATATATGTTATTAAATTCAAGTTAAATATATGAATTATGTTTTCTTCCAACCTACATAAAGTGGCTACATGCATTTTAAGGCTCAAACAAAACTATTTTAGAACAGTGAAAAAAATGAAATCAAGGATTTTCTCAAACCTAAATTTTATTGCATAATTGGATTCTTCTTGAAAAGTTATACACTTTATAATAAATGGCACCTCATTTATATTCCTTATGAAAAATTTATAGCTCCTAGAATTAACCTATAGAAACTATTGTTCGAACCAATAAAAATTAGTGTTGTAACCTATAGTAAGTGTGCCAACCTATATCAACCATTGTGTGAACCCTTAACAACTCATGTAGGGAATTATTTGATATTTTCAATTAGATGACATATTTTAAAAGACTTTTAACAAAATCATCTAAAGGTGTAAAATAGTTTTAAAATTTGGATCATGTTACAACCACTTGTAACTACTTCATTTCCATTTGTTCATTACATTTATATTTCTTCGAAGATTATTGTAGTAATGGAACAAATAAACTTATAATTTATGTTATCTATTACAAAAAATATATATATATATATATATATATATATATATTATGTTATCTTAGTATTATTAATAATATTACTATAATTTAGGAATAGCCATATATTATGGTTATAACATACATATTTTGTATATATGTTAATAATACCTTGCCTTCTCTATTTAAGAGAGAAGTTACAGGTTATAAAGATTTTTGTAAGATAATAGAATGTAAATAAGCAACAATTAATTAGAGGAGAAGTAAAGTTCAGATAAAATTTTAATCTATATTTATAAATTTAATTTGGATGAATAAATTGATTTAATCATGTCTTAAATAAGGATGGGAGTGAAGCTTCAATCTAATTGAGGTAGAGCCCACTCACACAGATTTGGTTGTCTATTTTCATATCCATTAGATAGTTTATTTATAATGTGTATATTATTTATTTCTTTTAAGTTCATTAAAGTACTTATGTGTGATATTTATGTTCAACAACTTAATTATTTATGTGTAATTTAATTCCATGTGGAAAGCTTTCAATACCATGTGGAAAGCTTTCAAAAACATATATTTATATTTAAGTTTTAAAGATAGATCTAGATTTCAATTCTTTCAATTTACTTTCATGCACTTTAATTTAATGAAATTTATAGTTTATAAGTGTGTTTCCCCATACACAACCTTTTATCACCTTAACCTTTGAATAAGACCATTGTTATACATACAATTTCAATATTTTGCCAAAATATATGCTTAGGGTTGACAATTAGTGACTATAGCAAGATTGATAAACCAAGTGGTTTCCTTTTCTGATCATTGGTTAGAAATGTCATATAAAATCATTAGATGTGTTAGCTTTAATTTTTAGTTTAATTATGTTGGTCATTTTGGCATTATTGTCAGGGATAAGTATCTTAGGAGGTTAAGATATATTTCTTAATTTATTATCTTAAATTTTCTAGGTTTCCTATCTTAAATTTTCTTATTTTCCTAGATTAATATTTCCTACTTTATTAGTTTAAAATTTCCTACTTTCATATATTAAAATTTCCTAGTTTCTTATAATTACTTTCCTACTTGCTAGTTAAGAATTTCAATTTTTGAAAATTATATTTAACAAAAATGGAGAATGTGTGTTTCAAACTAACCCTATGTAGGGAATAAAAAAATAATCAAGAGGAATATTGAGTGACTAAATGAAAAGTGAGAAGTATCACTTGGTTATATAGAATTTTTCTAATGGGAAGCATTCAATAAAAAACTTATGTCAATGAACCCACAACTTTAAAATTTCCCATCAACATCCCTATAGTCTTTCACCTATGAAGAGAATTCCCCCTTATGTATTACCTAATGTTAGGGGATTATTGGGTGAGGACCCTAACATATTTATTTTTAATTTTGACATCTTATGTCATAGTTATGACTACAATCAATATGCATAAAAGCTAAAATTAATTCTAGCCACTTTTAAATTATGTAACTTTCTTATGGTTCATACAGTTGGGAAACATTGAAATTATTAACTGAGAGGACTTGAATAATAAAGTAATTTTCAAACACTAGGGATATTTAAAATGGAAATATTACATTGGATATGACATCTTTTGGATGTTTCAAAATTAAGATGAGTTGCCGAAAGACTACATATAAATACTCTTGCTTAACTTACAAACGTCTAAGTAAAAAAAGTTGGACCAAAAGACCATTGAGTTGAAATTTTTTAAGGGAATAAGTAAAGAATTCCTAGAATATTTATATTTCATGAGTATATTATATGTCTCACAATTATCATTTGAATATATCACCTTTATATGTATAAACTACTCAAGGTCTATGATGAAGAAGACCTATAAAAATAGGACATTACCATAATCATTTTCCAAATATGGACTCTTATAAATAGAAGTTAAAAACCTATTATTAGATGTGAATTAAGACATCTTCAATCATATGTATACATAATTGGACACAATACATGAATGAAATAGGTGAGAAGAGGTAGAATAATGTTTGGTTGAAGATTATCTTCACTAGTGGAGAAATAAAGCATATTGTATATGGCATATTGCTCATGTAAAGATGGATAGTTTTCAAAAGTTTAAAATCTAGTCATGGTAACCATAAAATCAAACTTATCAGTGGTACCAACCTTCCATTCAAATTCATCACTAGTTGTGGGAAGGAAAACAATCATGGTTTAAATAAAATATTGGGGTTTAACGACCACAAACACACTTATATCAACAACAAAATTTAATGCCAAATAATCTTTCTCAATATTTTGATAATGTCAGTATATGATGGTTGAATAATATAGAGTTTGTTATTATATACCAAGATATATCATCCCTTAAATTTATGACTCAGGATCTAAAAAGAGAAAAAATATGCTTGCAAAATCTATGGATGAGAAATGACCACTCATAAAAAATTCTCTTGAAGTTGTGTATTAGAAAGGGGTGCTTATAAAAATATCTTCTATAAAAATGCTTGAAGTTTTTGAGGATACAAGGCTACCTACACTTGTGCCTATAACAACTTCTCATATAGAAAGGTTTGTCTTTGATAAAGAGGAAGGGTCATCTATACCTATGTATGCATAGATAATCAAACATGTTGATGCAGGAGGACTACCTATAAAAAAATCTCTTGTATCAACATTTACACCTATTGGTCAAAAACACCCTATATAAATTCCTACTTCCACTAATGAATATAATTAACCTATATTAGTTACTATACACAAAATACATAATGTTTTTAATACACCAATTAGTAAAAATAAACATATAATAATTTCTATAGGTTGCTTACAAACTATTTATGCACAAGTTTGTACAAATTAATTTGTAGTAGTTTTTATGGGTTGGCTATAGACATTTTCTCATGCATCAGATAGTAAAAATGACCTATAATGTTTTTTTTATGTTATCTATAGACTATTTTTCATACACTTGTTGGTAACCAACCTATAATAGTTACTACATTCAACTTTCATGTTGTTTGTCATTCAAATTTAGTTAAATAAAAACAAGATGTAGCATTTCTTAGTTATGATAAATCATACACATTTGACAAGAAATAAAGGAAATCAACATTTTATCTTATATCTACATGTGATAAAATGTGATTTTTATTTATTTCTATCATGCATAATGAACCCATAAATACTATTGGTGGAGGAAATCAATGAGAAAAAACTCAATCAACTCATTTTTATGGAAATTCAAATATACACCAAATTGAATAATTTTTTATATTTTATTGAATAATTTGATGGTCATAGAAGGTTAAAAATGTGTATGGACTTGGGGGATCTACCACTTATCCTTTATCTATTTACCCTTGACCCTATTAGGGGGTTTGGGGACAAAACCAACACTTTAAATTTTTGAAACCAAAAAATGAATTAGTGTCAGGATCTTGCTCCACCAATAGAGCACATATGATTACTTCTTGTATTAGCAACTAAACACAGAATTTAACCAGAATCAATAAGTAACTAGAAATATGAAACAACACAGGAATATGAGAAACAATACACAATTGTATTAATAATCACTCAGAAGAATATACAATAAAGAAGATGCCACTTCTTCTTCCACCTCAAAGGCTCACCACACCTCAAGACCTTCTTCCCTCTCTCTCTTGGTCCCAATAATCAACCCCAATATAGAATTGATGTTCACCTCTCCAACCAGTCAGTAACACGTTGCCAGTACATCAAGTACACAACCATACTCCAAGTAGATCTCCTGCTCTTTACTACTACCTGCAAATCACTAGACCTTACTCACCATTGTAGATCTCCAAAAGAAGCCATGCTCACCTACTGACTAAGATCATACAAATATGAAGAACCCTTCTGATTCTCCAAACCAGCACCCACCTTGGTATTGTGGCACTAGGAGGAACACACCATTGCTCTCCTCTCTCAGAAGGAGCTTATTTGCTCTCTTACTCTCTAGCACACTTTTACAATATAGCCCATGAGTCCATATATAGATCTCATGCTTATAATAATTAGACTATCTTAATTACAATAATTAGAACATAACTCAAGACTATGACTAGCCTTTAACATGCAAACTAACAGTCTAAAAATAGACTCTCCAAAATCAACATGCAAACTACATGTTCACATACAGGCTACCGACATCGGCTCCTCCATGATCGATGTCGGCCAACTGGTGACTGACTCGGTTACTTCTTCACTATTGTCTGATTAACGTCGGTTGATCAGACCAATGTCAGTTACCATGCAACTCATTCTGCAACTCTCTGCAACCTCTGCAAGCTCCGTAACTTCTCTTGTTTGCATCTTGGTGAAGCTTTTAACTCCACAACCTAACAATCTCCCACTTGGAGATAAACAGTTGCACCTGTACCTATACCTGTACACCATCTAAATTATTTCCTAGCTTGTATCCCTCTTCAAGATTAGTCCTGAAGACCAACCACCACACAACCTGTGATGCTACACCTGTCATCCAAGTAACCTGCCACATCTGAACCTACATATCCATGTAGTGAAGACCTTGACCCTGCATAACAAGAATCCCTACTGCTGATCCCTCTTAGATACCTGAGAATCTACCGAACTGCCCTCCAGTACTCCTACCCCGAATCGGCTCCATACTTTCTGACAACTCCCACTACTTGGGAAAACTTAGGTCTACACTAGACCTTATGTGATTTCAAACCTTGTTCTAAGCTAAGCTTGAGCTGTCTAGCACTTGGTGTGCTTTCTGATTCTACATCCTACATCATGAACCCTGCCAACACCATCTTCACACCAGCTCCCACTAGAGATAAAATCTCCATGTCTCTTATGCCAAAGAATTTCGCTGCTCCAAATTCTTCATGACATACCTCTGAACTAACCTTACCTTTAGCTCAGCAAAACCCTGTATGCACAAACCTGCTCCAAGCTCATCCTCCACATACAGTAACAAGATAATGTTGTGACCATCATCCACCTGGTAAGATAAACACAATAGTTATACTGACATTGACAAAAGCTCTGCTTTGTCATCTCCCTGGTACCACCTGTCAGCTCTATACGTAGCTTCCTTAAGACCATATACCTTGGCCTTCCGTCTCACATATCCATCCACTCTCTTCTTTAACTTGGGAATCCATTCCATCTCTAGTGCTTACTTCCAACTGATAACTCCACCAACAAATACCTGTTTGGTTCTTCTCCAAGGACTCACACTCCTCATCCATGCCAAGCTTCCACTGTATCTAGATTCTACCTGCATTGCCTCTTCACATCTTCCTAGTTCTTAACCATCAATAAGCAATATAAAGAAGGTGAACAATGAATATGAGGTTCACTTACCCTTTCTGACCTCCATATGAGTGTTTGAGACTTGTTGACACTTGTTGTCTACCTAATATCCATTTTAGTGACCGATCTTAGCCATCTCCCAGTCTGCTCCTGACTGATGTCAGTTCCCTACACTGACCCTGACTGCTGACATCATTTCCCTAGCCAACACTGATATTCCTTCTATTGACATCAGTTTCGGCATGACCAGCATTGGTCTTCCTATTGCCAATGTTGGTTACTGTCTGACTGACATCGGTACCTGTGTTCACCTGTGAGTGATAACTTTTTACCTATGAGCTCTCCATGGATCAAAATCCTATTTAAATCAATACAGCTCTACTCAGAATAATTCAGTTCCCTCAGCTAATCTCTGTCCATCATCTCCTTTATGAAAACCAAGGCTTTCTAGTTCTTTAGCTTGTCAAAAACATTTGTCTTTGCTTAAGAATATGCATTCCCCTCCTACATATGTGACCAAGCCTACGAAGCCACATCTCTGTAACAAAAGGTGAATCAGTAATATAAGTAGATAGATAAAGGATACCTACTTTCTTACCACCATCTAATTAAAGTGCATCTGCTATGAGAGTTATAGTGCATCTCCCATCACCCAAATTTCTTGAAGAAATTAGACTCATCCCCAAGACTAGTACCTGCTTGACTTCCTTCACCACTTGTGTGTCATCCATCTACAATTTCAGCTTCACTTCCCCTTTGCCAATAATTTGACAAGGCTCTCCAACCCCTAAATAAATCTCTCCAAAGGCATACCCATGAAAAGATACTCTAATTCGGGCTGCATGGAAAGAGGCAAAAGAATCTGTAAATAAATATTCTACTTTATCTAGAGCAACTGTGTAATGTCGCCTGCAACATCTACTTCTACACGCTGATCTTCTACTGACCAACAATCTCCCTTTACCTGCTCTTTCTTTCCATCAATCAGACCATTCGTGCTATTCAGTTTCTCCATTTGTAGCTTACTTTCTTCTGCCATTGCTATACTCCCTCTCAATCTGAAACCCCTGAGAGTGACCTATAATCAAAAACACTACCAGATCTGAAACCACATGTTAGTCAACCCAACCAAAAGCTCTGATACCACTTGATGGTATTAGCTCTTGAACCTACAACCAAGGCTCTGATACCAACTTGTCAAGATCTTGCTCCACCAATAGAGCACATATGATTACTTCTTGTATTAGCAACTAAACACAGAATTTAACCAGAATCAATAAGTAACTAGAAATATGAAACAACATAGGAATATGAGAAACAATACACAATTGTATTAATAATCACTCAGAAGAATATACAATAAAGAAGATGCCACTTCTTCTTCCACCTCAAAGGCTCGCCACACCTCAAGACCTTCTTCCCTCTCTCTCTCGTCCCAACAATCAACTTTAATACAAAATTGATGTTTACCTCTCCAACTAGTCAGTAACATGCTACCAGTACGTCAAGTACACAACCATACTCCAAGTAGATCTCCTGCTCTCTGCTGCTACCTGCAAATCACTAGACCTTACTCACCATTGTAGATCTCCAAAAGATGCCATGCTCACCTACTGACTAAGATCATACAAATATGAAGAACCCTTCTGATTCTCCAAACCAGCACCCACCTTGGTATTGTGGCACTAGGAAGAACACACCATTGCTCTCCTCTCTCAGAAGGAGCTTATTTGCTCTCTTATTCTCTAGCACACTTTTACAATACAACCCATGAGTCCATATATAGATCTCATGCTTACAATAATTAGACTATATTAATTACAATAATTTTTAGCTCCACAACCTAACAATTAGTAGGGGAGTTGCATTGATAAAAAGTGTTATTTTTCTTTTTATTTTTATTTTTCCTCATGGATATAGTTTAAATGCATTCATTCCTCCTAAGAAATGTTTTAAACCACATGTATGTATTCTTTGTTATACCTTTAACCTAGAGTGGGGCATCACTCTATTATATACGTGATACATAGCAATGGTCCACCCCACTCATATAGTCTATTGATAACTCATATGTATTATTCATTAAACATACCATCTATATAAAGAGAGGGGATATCCCCTCTATATAGGCCACATATAAATTAAATTAAAAAACTATATATAGTTGGGTCTTGGATAAGGATCTATATCCGAGATGGAATAGACTAGACTTGGGAGTCCAAGGAGCCTACTCTATGCACAACTAGTAAAGGTCATTTATCAATTAGCATGTATAGGGATATGTGCGACCAACTTATGGATTCCATAACCTTTATATTAACATGTCACATTTATCTATGTTCTTATATTGTTAGTAAGTTTAGCATATGAAATAACCATGGCTTAAGTAGATTATATATAGGAGTTAGTGACTAGTCTTTAGATATCATATTGTTAATTCTAATCTTATTACATTATTATGTAGGTTAGACCCTCAAAGTGGCTCATTCATATTTATCAATTATTCTTGTCTTTAATAAATTATTATTATTGATATACTTATTATATTATATATTATTCCATTTGTTTGAATTATTTAAGTAATTTCTTTACAAATGGTATCATAACTTTTATTTGGGCAAGTTCCTACGACATATTTTTTAGGTCTGACATAGTTTTTTTTTTGAGAGATGAAGGATTAAAATAACATAACTTATGATCTATGAAGAAATTATTTTTCATCACCACAATATTATTTGAGTTTTTCAAGTCTATAAAAAATTCTACACCCTTGTGTAAATTATCATTCATTAGATTCATCTCAATGAGACAATCTCAATGGTATAATCCTCTAATACAATTTTTGGGGGCCTAAAACCCTAGTGTTTGTGCATGGTTGAAAAAAACACTCATAGTTATAGGAAATGGTAAGATGATCCACAAAAAATGCCTCATAAAGAGGGCATGGAGTCTAAAACTTTAGATTATGGGGTTTGTAGTTTGGTTTACTAACTTCACTTATATATTAAAAGCATGTTGAATAAATATGATCTCAATGTGGTAAAAGGGGACAAGGATGATTTGAAGTCTCAGTTGGAATTTATCAATGTGACATTAACCACTCTTATAACTTGTATTACGTAGATAAATATTCCTTCATATTTAAATTCAAGTTATCCCAATTAAAAAAATTAACACTCAAATATTGGATCGAATAACATGCTAGCACAAGTGGAAGTACACAAGTTTGATGGTAAGGATTAAATCACTTGGATCAATCAAATGGAAAAATTATTTGATCTACATCGGACCCCATTACATAAAATGTGTTCATGGCATCTCTATATCTAGAACCTAATCAGTTCATTTGGTATAGGTGGTTATGTGCTAAAAAGGAAAATAAGGGCATTTATTTTACTTGGTTAGTGTTTATTGATGAGTTTTTGATGCACTATCATAATAGCATCATAGAGAACTAATTTAGTTAGTTATCAAAGTTATGAATAATAGGGCATGTCAATGATTATATTTATAAATTAAAGAATCTATCCTTAAACATGGATGACATCAATGAGGAAAACATGAATTCCATGATCTTGTGTAGGATTAAGGATAACATCTAAATTAATGTTTGCATGTTTACTCCAAGTTCAGTAGTTAATTACATTGTATTTATGCATAGGGTAGAGGAAATATATTTGGTCAAATGAAGGGATTGCATATAAGGCCAAGAACATAATTCCCCAACTTAATCATTTTTTTAGCCTACCAAATTGACCCCTTAAAAATTTGAAGATAATTTCATAAAAAGGTTATGTTTTAGTTATGATTAAAAGTGGAACAAAGGACATAAATATGTTAACAATAATCTGGTATAAATTGAAGTAATCAATGAAGATTAATAATGTGATTATGCCTCAAGTGAGGTTGAGGAAGATATAAAAGAAGAATCCAAAGAGTCCCAACCTACTATCTCTTATCATTCACTTTTAGGTATTATCATTCCTCAAACCCTTAAGGTAGTGGGTTTTCTCAATAAATAGAAGGTGATAATGTTGATTGACTTGGGGAGTATACATAATTCCATTAAAAATAAGTTGGCTAGTTGTTCAAACTATTTCATTTACCCAACTCCATAATATTATGTCATGATTTAAAAAGGTGGCACAACCAATTATTCTTGAAAATTCCATAGTATTAAGCTTATTATGGGAGAATACAAGTTATATTATCCTATGTTTGTTATTCCCATGGGTGGGTAAGAAAATATTTTGGGAGTCTAAAGGCTCATAACCTTATCCACAATAGAGATTATTTTTTAGGAACTATATGTTGGACCCTAAATTTTATATTTATATATTATAAAGGTTTTGGAGCCATAATGCAGAAGAGTAAGGGAATGATAATGACATGAAAAAGAATGGCATAGAAGAGAGATAAGGAAGATAGACATGAAAAATAAGGGCATAGGGGACCTTGCCATAGAATAGAGACATTTGAGAGACAATGGTACAGAGAATAAGGAGAAATAAAAGATGCATGACTTGGAAAATATTGAAATACTTGGAGAAGGGCACGAGAAGAAGAGACGGTTATGAAGTAGCTCATAAAAGTATTGGAGGATACTAGTCAAGCATGAATATAGAACCAATTCACAAGGGAATAGGAGAAAAAAGATGAATATATAGCATGGAAAGAATCTATAAGGGTTATTAGTCCTGAGACAAAAGTATTTTAATGTAATGGCTTACCATGACTTCTTTTTTTGAAACAATCATTATCTAGTCATCCCTTTTGTATTAATGATATAACCTAAGGAGAGGTGTTGGATTATGTATAGATACCCCTTAGTTTTTTATAAATATATAAGTAGATGGATAGAGAAAGAATATTAAAAATAAAAATGTTTTTTAAATATATTTGTGATATTCTTCAAATGAAATGAATGGAATCATGACTTTTATCAACAAATTACAACGTGTTAATCTATTTATTCGGTATTAAATAGAAGTATGTGGAATGTATGAAATAAATAACATGGATAACCACAATATGATTTTTTTAGTAATGAGAACTAAATGTAAATAACCCAAACACCTAGCTTTAGATAGAAGTTTATCTACCACCACACAGTGAAATTGATAGGAATCAGTCTTGGATGTGTGCATGAGGTCACTACTCAAATGATATGTCATTATGCTAGCTCATTGCCTTACTAATTTAATTTAGGTGAATTAATAGTATTTATTTAATAAAAACTAAGTATAAAAGGAAAATACCCCAACATTTTGGTTTCATGATCAAGACCCATTGTTATTTTTATCATGAAGGTAAAAATATGCTTGAGTGGCTTTCTTTGTAGAATGTTGAGCATTGGATTAACATATTAAAAGATAACTTTACGCTTCAACATATTGGATCAAGATTTTATGAATGCTATTAGATAGAGAAACACATTATGATTCTTTATATGAGACATTATTTTTAGAACTACTCATCCATTTGTATGCTTTTCTTTTAGCATATACACAAGACTACTTGAGAAATTATAGATAGAAAACTCCCTAGTTATCAAAGCATAAAACAACCTTGGAAAAATTGAGAACTACTTGGATAGATGTGGTGGACACTTGGTGGAAAGGAACACTAAATAGCTACATATTAGAATATGTTGTGTCTATATATTCTTGTCTTGAGGCAGCAAAACTTAATTTCTTAAGTGAACCACGTGGAAGATATCTAAGATATTTTCCCTTAGAAATTAAGGCATTTATGGTTGACTCTAGACTTGATAAATTCCCCATGGATGTCTAAAATGCTCTCATGTATGAGAAGCATACCTAGTGGGAAAATTAAGGGGTATACATTGGAATAAGATTGGTAGTTTAGCATGAAAGTCAAATAAGGAGAACTATAGAAGCGTAAGTATGATGAGGCTAGGCATAAGGCCATGATAGGTAGTGATCCCAAGGTAAAACATGAGGATATTATAAATGCCTCAAGAATATGCAAGAAGGTAGAAAGTCATATTGAATACTAACAACCCATAGATATGTACCCTTTATTAACATAGGTATGCATGAAATATGAAGGACAAGTATTGGTGATAGTGGAACCAAATCCATATATGCCATATTCCCCACCGTATTACATGATCATGCATCTAAGTTTGATAAAATTATTATAAGATATTAGGATATTTATGGTGTGGAGTCTAAAGTTGAGTTTAAAGTTGAATTCTTAGAAGAGACTCAATGAGTACAAGTTCAAAGTAGAATTTCACATCAAGGCCATATAAATGTAACATTAACATTTAAATTTATATTACATTTAATACATTGTCTAACCTTGGATTTCTAATTGGACCAAATATAAGTAGTTTGCAAAATATAGGCCCAACTCTAACTAATCAACTTCACTTAATACCCAATGTTTTAGGTGTTCCTATTATTACAGGAGGTTCAAGAGGTATTACCAATGATGGTTCTATTAGAGGTGCTAGAGGAATAGGAGGTGGTTCGGGAGGAATTAGTGGGCCTATACCATAGGTCTCAAGAGGAACTAGATAATCACCAACATAGGGTCCACTATAACCACCTAGTGTACCTATAGTTTACTATGAGATGATACTTCATCTTCTTGAGTATTAAGGTGTTCAGAATGCAAATGAGCATGTTCAAAAGTTTGAAATCATTTAATGGGCATGAGGCATAATTTATATTAAGTGGAATTAAACTTAGTTTACCACTACCCTATTAGATTTCTTGCATAAATGGTATAGAAAATTTGATCCTTAAAAAAACTATTGTGAACTATGAATTATTGAAAACTACTTTTCTTCAAGAATTTGGCATTATTGAGTTTGAGAAAAAAATTATTAATGCTTTAAAATATATTAAGAAATATCTCACTAAGAGTGTGTGCACATATGATTCTCACTTTAAAAACCTTCTTTCTAATCTATCATTTGAAATCAATTCAATGCATCATGCTCAATGATTTTTAGGAGGGTGATTACTTCCTTTTTTATGGGCCTTATCCAAAAAGACCTTTATTGAACTTCATGAGGCACTGAAAGCTTCTCTCCACACCAAATAAATGGTAAGTATATACATGGGAATTATCCCTTTTATCAAGGCCCAAATTTCTATCATGGATTCTCGATTGGAGAAACTTACGACCAACAATTCTCATGACATTCACAATGGCTTGTTGTGTGTTGACTATGAAGTAGAGGGTCATAAAAAGAACAATTTTCCATGAACTAATGTTCATGCCATGTTAAAATTTTCCTATGAGATATGTAAATAATTTCATGGAATACAAAGCTATCATTTTCTTTAACATACCACCCAAGACAAAGTGTTACTATATTATAAGATATGTGATGTATATACTCATGATACTAATGAGTATCAAGTCATCAATGATATTAATGAATCATGCACACAAGGTACTCACTAAGATTTTATAGCAAACATATAGTAAATTAATGGGATTCAATCTTTCAAACATTGAGAGTATGGCAATGGATGAGGAGGTGGTATCTTTCCACACAAGACATTTTACAAGTGTGGATATTTAGACCACTACCAGTGTGATTTCAAGGTCTAATATATTTGTGCCTTTTGTAAAAATGAGCATAAAATAGAATAATTCCTTAATTTATATGTTGATATTACTAAATAATGGAATGAGAAGGGAATTGGAATGATATGTGTTGAAAAACCCTAACTATTTAGTATTAAATGTACCTTATCACTCCTCTAGTTGGACCCAAGGTCAATATCACTACTCTAAGTGGTTATCATTCTTAACCTATTATTTCAAATCCACATGATAAAAATTTTCATCATGAATAACTTGTACACAACACTATCTAAATGACTGACATCAAAAAGAGGTGTTACATGACACAATGGCCTTGTTATAGGATCTTCAAGGTAAATTTGAGTTCTTGAAAGATAAGGATGTTACCATGCATAATGAGATACAAAATTTTATGGTACCCATGGACTCAAGGCATGATGAATTTCATGAGCTATGCAAGATATTATAATTGGTTGTAACAATAAATAATAAAGTATTTGTAGTATCATAATTTGAACCATGTGTGTAGATAAGAGACTCATGTCTAAATAAATGAATAATGTGACAAAGAAGTACTTTTAAATGTATATTTTTACATCAAGATGATCTTTGATAATTGGTGGACACAAGCATATAGGCTAATGTTCTAACAAAGGATGATTGGAAAAAATGGGAAGCCCCACTTTTCAACCTTCCCCAAATGTTTTATTTATGGACAATAAGACCCATGTACTACCTATATACATTATTAAATATGACATAGTTAACTTATTAAGTGTCATGCTTAAGGATGGTTTTTAAGTAATTGATATTTTTAAAGATAATGACTTTCTTTCTCTCTTTGGTAGACCTTGGTGCTATACTAACAATGTTGACTTACAAAATAAAAAGCATTAAATCAACTTTGAGAATGACACTCAACATGTGGTAATTCCTATAAATAATGACCAAGGACCTCCCTTTGTGTAAATTTTTGATGTTTATGAGGATCTCAAAACAATTTATAACATCACTACCTAAGGAAATGAACATGTGGATCCTACTCCTGATGGCATATTGTAATGGGAAGATACGTAGTCCAATTTAGATACTTCCACTATTACTTGTGAGTAATGGGATCAAGGAGCATATGATATTACAAGGAGTGTTTATGGTTTTACTTACATCCACCTAATTTCTTCCCCCAATTTATCTCATCACCACAAAAATGTCCACATCATTGATCTACCACCCTTGAGGTTAGAACATGCACCTCAATTCCATGGTAAAATTGAGGTCAATGAGTGTTTATGGTAATTATAATATTATTATGTCAATGGATGTGAAAATTTATGTGTGATAAAATTTATTTTTCAAGTAACATCTACTTGATAGTGGTCTACTCATCGATACCAATTTCAAATATGGGAACAAGTATGCATTGTTATGCACTATCACTTCCACCATAACAACTATGTTTGCACCACCCTGAGTTATGATGGTGTTACTTCTATAGAAGACCATCTAAAAAAATTTGAAATAATTTGGAGAACTAAATAAACATTTTGACCAAAAACTTTATGGATTCATGAATTTTATGGTACTTTATGTGCCTAGGCTAGGGTGTGGTACATCCATCAATAAAATCATAGGAAAATGACTACCTAAAAGTATATCACATGTGGTATGATTTCATTTTTTTAATATTATTCTCCAAAAGATTATTTATGTTTATCCTTGGAAGTAATATATTATATGGTATTAGTATATCATGCACTAGTTGAATAAACACATGCATCACATGAATGACATACCTAAGGATAAATTGGCCATATCTTAAAAACTTGATACTACTATCTTGTCTCTATTAGGTTCCAATTATTAATTTGAATATGTATATCAAGAACAATAAATAGAAGGTAAATCAATAAGTTATGTATTAGGTTGATGAGGGTACTATCTCTGATCTATCTAAACTAGCTTTCAACCACTTATACCTACACAAAGATTATTGGGCATATGATGTCATAGATACTATGTAGTCCAAGTAGAAACCATATTATACACCACTACAAATGGTTTATCATAATTTTTGGATGGAAGACACATCCAAAATAACCACTATGGTAAATCATTGGTCTAATGTTGAGTTAACCAAAAAAATGAACTCTTACAAGAATATCAAGACATTTTCCCATACAACTAAACAAAAATGAATAGAGTGCATCCATCATTGGGAATTATGCATATAAATTTGGTTAAAGGTGATTGACCAATGAGTAAATGAATGTATAAAATGAATAATAATTTATACACTAAAGTTAAATAATAAATTTATAGTATGTTTCATGATGGATTTATCACTCCCATGGATTAATCTGAGTGGGATAGTCCTATGGTGATCAACATCAAGAAAGATGGTCTAATTCACATTTTTGTGGATTACAAGAAACACAATGTTGTGTGTTTCATTGACCCTTTCCCAATGCATTTAATAGATTAAATTTTGGAATGTATTACTAGATGTGATATCTACACTTTCACTGATGATTTCTATGGCTATCACCAAGTGTAAATTGCTAAGGAAGACAAGGTAAAAATAAAATTTTCAATTAAATGGGGTTATTTTACATTTAATGTTATGCCTTTTAGATTAAATAATGCACCAATAGTATTTTTTCACATTATGGTGTAATCCTTCAAGGATTTCATCCATAATTTACTTTAGGTGTACTTTGATGACTAAACCATATATGGTTTTGTTCAAAAACACTATGATAATTTATGCCTCATGATCGAGTGCTATCATCAATTTTATATCTCCTTAAATATTAAAAAGTGTATATTTTCCACATCATTTGGGATCCTATTAGGAAACATTATTTTTTGGGATAGATTACTAGTGGATATAGCTAAGATTGTAGGCATTATCCAACTTCTAGATCTAACTACTCAACATGAAGTCTATGCATTTTTAGTTCACACAAGGTAATATCATAAGTTAATTTGGGGTTATGATAAAATAAAAAATCTAAATTAATAACTACTGAAATATAATGGCCTATTATAATGGATCACTAAACACTAATAAACATTTGAGGCTCTGAAGTAAAAATTGTTGACTATGCCCATTCTCTAGTTCCTAGACTAGACAACCATTTCATGTTCATGTTGATGCTTCAAGAATGTTAATGGTAACCATCCTTGCACCAATAAATAAAGGAAACATTTATCATTCCATTTATTTTATTATTAGAAATTTCACACCAGTTGAACTAAATTAGTCTATTATAAATTGTGAAACCCTATCCATGGCTTATACACTCCATAAGTTTTTCCAATACTTATTGACCACTCCATTTATCTTTTACACAAATCATTAAACATTAAAGAATTTGGTTAATAATCTAGTTTTGCACAAATTCATTTCTCTATGGATTGTCTTATTTTATAAATTTTAGTTCTTTGTGGTCATAAAACCAAGAAAATTTCATTTATACCAAAACCACCTCTCATGTAATCAATATGGTGAAAAACACATATAATAAAATATGATTTACCTAATGTTTAACTTTTTTAAGTTATGTGTGTGCCAAAAAACTTAGAGGAAATTATTTATTTTTGTACATTAGGCTTAGTTCTAGACCACCTTAGTACCCAAGAGAAGTTACTAGCTATCTACGCTACCCCTTGCCAATTTATTAGGGGAGACCTATACAAGATCAAAATTTTCACTTGAGTTTGAAGAGTGTTACTTGAGGCCACCATCTCTAAATTATCCCTAGACCTATCTTAAGGCCTATTTAGACACTTATCTAGCTTTCATGTGGACCATACACATCCCTAAACATCTCAAAGTTAATCCCAAAACCTTACTTATTCATCTATACCCATACTAACTCAAGTTATACCACCTAGACACTAGTGCCACAATGTTATTTCGATATCTAGGTGATATTCTCCTTTTCCATCTTTTTTATCTCTAACATATATCTTTTCAATTCCTAAGACACCTAAGGTCAACCTATTCCTATTTCAAACCACACACAAGCACTAGATCAAAATATATACATGAATTTTATCCTTTTATCCACTAGATGGAAATCATATGCAAATACACATAAACTTAGAATAAGTTATGCACAATTACAGTTATTAATCCTTATTCTGCCCTACTTCTATATATAGTCATCTATAACCCTCCTAAACTTAGAATACATATATTTCTAGTCTCAAGCCTTATTCAAAGCACTCAAACCATCATTCATACTAGTTTCACTTTCACTTTCACCAATTCTAATGTGGGGATAACTACATTGATCTTGATCCCTCCTTGGAGTATTGGTATGTTGGCAATGTTAGAAACCCAAGTTTCACCCTATTGAATTAGACTATTCATTTCTCCTTCAAACTTGGACTAACATTGGATTGGTCTAAGGTTATGGAAAACCTATAGCTAGACCAAACCTCTATATTATGAGGCTAGCTCTTCTGATATATAAAATTTCAATCCTCTTCCTAAATCTACTTTGCTTTGGGCGTGAAAAGATTTAGAAAGATAACTGAAAGGAGAAACCTATACTAATGATGTTGATGCACCTTATATTGCTTATCCATTCAAATTGAACTCTTAATTGTAGAGATGGAATCCAAAGTGAGTTAGATCTTGCATTAGTCAAGAAAACTCAAATAATCATAAAGAACATAACTTACTAAATCAAATCGTTTATGGATTTTTGAAAATGGAAAATAAGAACTATCAAAAAAATGAATATACCAACAAACCTTCCCAAGAGCATCTTTCCTCCAAATATGGCTCAAAACATTATTTTCCCCTTTTGATTTGGTGTTCAAAGTCTTTATAAATGATGAGTGGATTGCTCCTCCATCATATCTCAATTCACCAATGAAATTAGGGTCATGATATTGATCAAATGTATACCTATAGTGAAGCTATCCTATTACAAATTAAGCATAATAACACTACAAAAAAAGAGCTTGTGAGGATAATTTTGCATAATAAATTTAAACCAATGAAGCTTAAAAATATGAGTGAAAACCCTTGTATTTATATATTTTTGGAAATGATCAAAATCAACCATGACCATCCATATTGAGATCAATATGTGTGGCCATGAATCAATTCAATTTTGGAGGCTCCAATCATAAATACCCTCATTAATATTTGGAAGAAAGGGGAATTAATGAGGCATGAGAGGGATTAAACTAGATATTTATTCCATTTATGGCTATGGATACCATCCCACTAATGATGTCATTAATGATGTAGATATTAGAAATGAATTTCCAATTAAAATATATTAAATAACTTCCATGAATTTTCCATTTAATCTCTTAATTTGGTTTTATTTGCTTAAGTAAGGTTAATTAGATTTTATACAATTCTTTGGAAATTGGTTGCTCACTTAATCAAACTAGCTAAAATGTTGAGTTAGTAGACAGTAAGTTGGTTGGAGTATAATTAGAAGATGGTGTAAGTTTTATATAGATTAATACCCCAATTAGGACATTATCGACATGAAATAACACATGCATATGTTGTGTGCTTCTAAATTAGAAAAAATCAATTATTCAAATCATCAAATTGCATTTTTGGAATCTTGACTTCAAATGATTTGGTAAAAACTAATAATCACATAAAATATATTGCCCCATTCAGGGATACATTAGCTTAAATCAACACTTGTATATGACAATTTATAACTACTTAGTGTATTTTAGTGATTTTGGCCCAATGTGTGCATTTGTTAGAGAAATATGAGTAAGATCAAAAATTTAAACATAATGGTGTTAGGAATTGGATGTTTGCATTTTCCCCCTATTTGAGAAGGCATGATGAGACATTATATTGAAGCAACATCTTTTCAAACAAAAGAGTTGTCAAGTAGAAGTTGGAAGGAAATTACCCATGATGCCCCCTTGAGAGGACATATGAGGATGAAAGAGAGGGATGGACTCTTGAAAAGATATAAAGAGAGTGAAATTAATCCATGGATGAGATTAAATCCAAATGAGCTAATGCTTACACACATTGATTTTTAATGATAAAAATATAATAGAATATAATGGGCCCCAAGGTAGGGGGAAGTGGGAAGGATACATTCCAAAAATATAAGTGACACACTTGATATATCCAAAATAGGGTGAAGATTACATGCTTAGGGAATGATCAATCTTAGAACAAGTTACAAATTTTAAAATTACCAGAATGAGGGCAAAAGTTGTAGATCTTAGAATTAGAATAAACAATAGAGTGTTTCTCTAGAGAAAGGAAATAATAATGTGCCCAATAGAGTGGATTTAATTGGTTGATAAATTGATTTTTCCCCAGTAGGGATGATCTTGATAATTGATAATTAATTTTTCCATAATATGGCTAATTTGATCATTAATTGGTCTAAATATTATGCTCCAATAAGGTAAATTTTCAAGTATAACTCGAGGATATAACCTAATTCATATATTAAATATGAGTGTGTGAAAATGTAGGTGTGATGGTCTAATGACTAAATAATCCACAAAGAACCATGCATACAAGGATGCATAAAGTGATGAAAGAGATGATTAGAATAATGAGGGTGGCAGAGCTCACTCAAGATAGGTCATGTATCCAAGCACTAACTACATAGTCTATATGGACTTAAATCTAATGTATTTTACCTAGAAGTGGGATAAAATGGAATGAGGAATGAAGGAATAGAAGAAAAATAGACCATTATTAGATTAGACTCATAGTGTATGCCAAGAGATGCACATCTTGCATAGAGTCTCGGTGTTAGGTATGGTACATTGAGAGCTCATCTTTAGATCTGCATTGACTTTTGGACTTAGATCTAAATCACATAGTGCATACTATAGCAAAATTTAAATTATTCATCATAAGTATGAGTAACCTATAATGACATTGCATTTCAATTGTGAAGAACCAGTTAAAATGTGAAAATTTATAACTAAGGATAAGGATAGAATCTACTAATGCTAAAGTTACAAATATTTACATTTAAACTAAAACTAAAAAATAAAGAAAAACAAGACATAGATGACCTAACTTAAAATCAAGATATGGACAATCAAGATTTAAGTAGGAATAAGAATTTACAAAAGCAAAGCAAGAC
Source organism: Torreya grandis (assembly GCA_037957365.1). Taxonomy (NCBI): domain Eukaryota; kingdom Viridiplantae; phylum Streptophyta; class Pinopsida; order Cupressales; family Taxaceae; genus Torreya; species Torreya grandis. The sequence goes on from JARHVA010001302.1 coordinate 1,784,852, forward strand.
CATTAAACAACATGAAAGCAATATATGAATAATAAAGATCCATGTGCAGTAACAAGATGTACTTGAAAAACAAATAAAAAATAACAAGACAAAAGAAGAACACTAAAGACTAACACAACAAAATACCAAGAATAAATAACAAAAGAAGAAAAAGGAACAAATAAGAAATAAGAAATCAAAATAAATGGAGAGATTAAAAATCACAACAAAACAATAATAAAATTCAAATAAACACACACAAATAAGAGCTAGTAATAATGTTAGTGGAAACAAAGGAAAATTCAAATTGTTCATGTAAGTGTAATAGATGCATTACTCTCTATATATTAGCACAACAAAATAAGAATTAAAAATAAAAAGTTTCCCCAAAGTGGATATAGAAATAATAAGACAAAATAGGGTGAAAAGAAGAAAAGGAAGGGGTGGTCAAGCTAAATATAGATGTATGAGACAAGTGGATACTACCTACATAGTTCCATGGATGTTAAATCCAACATGAACTTCAGGCCAAACGTAGTTCTCCCAATAAATAGGATAGAATAAAAGTGATGATAAGAAAACATGATTGCGTTGTATAATAAATAAGGAAACTTGGCTCCCAAAATGGTGAGAGCATTCAAATGATTACTTTCAAAATGGCAAGAGCATTAGATCAAGACAAAAGTGTAAGATAATGTTTTTGTGTGTTTTGTGGATCAATTTTATGATGCTTTTGTGTTTTTGGGATAAGAAATAGAAACAAAATATTTACAAAAGGTCTAGGGAACTACCTAACTAAGGAGATGCATGTCCACATATAAGAGTTCAAACAATAGATAAATAGGCTACAAAAGGGATCATGAATATAAATAATGGCACATAGAAATAAATAATCAAGGAGATGCACATCCCATAGTATAAGTTCCAATAACATCTAAATCCAAATACAATGGTCCATGCTCATAAATTAGTGAGAGAGAGGATACCCTGCTAAGGCAATAATGCCTACCAAATAACAACAAAATAAGAAAAGAATAGTATACAGTGTTAGATAAAATTGAAGAACTAGTCAATAAGCAAAAACCATACATTGATTTATTTATGTTCACTTATCTGTAAGAAGAAGTTGTAAAATATTGTTTAGGATGAACTACTTTATAGAACTAGCATTTGATGTGTCCAAAATGCCTATGAGTCATAATTAGTTAAGGGATAGAATGGTCTAGGTTAAAATGGTCCAAGTTATGAAAATAATATGTTTCTAAATAGAATAGTCCAGGATAAAATAAGATAAAATGCATAGGGTCTAAGATAGGACAGTCTAGGGTGGGAAAAAAGGGGTAAGATGGAATATAAATGATCTAAAGTGCCAATGGTCCAAAGTTTCAACTATCCAAAATTATAAAATAATGTGGTTCTTATGATAATCTTCTTGTTTAGATCAAGATAAAATAAATGTGATCCAAGATAAGATGGTCCAAGATATAATAGTAGGATAGTTTCCCCCAAGTAAGGGGTCTTGTAAACAATGGTTCAAATGACTATCAAGCATATAACTACTTGAGATATACAATCTTCATGGGATCTATAATTTTATCACTACCTAGAGTAGCCAACTAGTATGCCTCTGATCTATAGTTTACTATGATGATATATGAGCCCAACCAATTAGGTTAAAATTTACCCTTCTTATGTTCAACATTTGTATTCTTTTAATTATCTTTCAAGATCAAATCACCAATTTTAAACTCTCAAGGGAGAATACACTTGTTATAGCTTCTATACAATCTATTTTGATAGGCTTTTAAGTTATCTAGGTAGACAAATACTTACCATCAAGGAGTTATAGCTCTTATAACCTAGAAACTCTATAATATTTATCATCTTCAATATTCTCTAAAGATACTCAAAATAAATTTAGCTCTATCTCAATTAGGATAATAGCTTCTAGCCATAAAAAGGGATTATCGAGTGGCTCCTATGGGGGTTCGATGACTAGTGTGATAAGCCCAAAGGGTAGGAAAAATTTGTAAGTGCTAAATACATTCAACATCATTGACAATATTCCTAAGTATGGTGACAATGGTTTTGTTTGATGCCTTAGTTTTTTTGTTGCCTTATGGGTTTTATGGTGTGGACTTCTTGTGCTTGATTTTGAATTTTTCACAAAGATCTTTAACATCTCAATTTATAAATGATTGGCCATTATTGGATATAATACAGGTTAGGATACCATATTGATAGATGATATGGTAATGAATAAACATGGAAATCTACTTCTTAGTGATGTAAGTGAGAGGAATAATCTCAATCCACATAGTAAAATACTCACTAGTATTGAGAATATGTTTATGGACATTAGAAGATGTTGGGTTCATTTTCTTGATAAGATCAAGGCCCCAAGTAGAAAGTAGCCACAGTGTAGTAATTGGATGCAATGGTAAGGAAGGTGTGTGTATCAAATTACCATGTTGTTGACAAGAAACACACTTCCTTACATAATTTCAAGAATTTGTCTCCATCTTGGGCCAATAGTAGCTAGTTATAGGGAGTTTTTAAGCTAATACTACACTATTGGTGTGTGCCACACACATATTTTGATGAACCTCCTTAAGTGCTAACTTGGATTCTCTCAAAGATAAATAATAAAGTAGTGTTCCATCATAGCCTTTATGATAAATCATGTTTTCAAGGAGGGTGTAATGTGTTATGTGATGAAGGAAAAGTTTTTGATGATTATTGGAAAGGTCAGGTGGAAAAACTTGGTTATGAAAATAATTATAGATGTCTTGAAACCAAGGTAGTTCAAGTGGGAGATTGGGACTAAAAATGGTGTATACCCTTTATAAATTTGGCAAGACATGAGAAGGCTATAAAAAAATCTCAAAGAGAAACTGATATTGTTTGGCACTATTATCAATATGTATCATGAGCTTAATTGTTGACATTGTATTAACATATTTGTTATTGGCCAATGGTACTTGTTCAGAGTATAGGGATTTTAAAAGAGTTTTATGATTATCCACAATGTGTTTGTAGGGTAAAATCTTGTCATCTTTAGTCTAATATTGATCTGTGGTTTGATTGATAATCAATTGGTAATCCCCATAGACCATTAAGTATTAGATATCCCACTATACTACAAGGCAAAGGATTGCAATAAATATTTCATACTCAACCATATTATTGGCATAATGAAAATTGATATGAAATTACTTGGGAATCAGATCCCCTTCTGGTTTAATCAATAAAATGTTGACTCCAGATCCATGAGAAGTGAATAAAACATCAGCATATAGTTTCCATTATTCAATTGTCATAATAGAATCATCTAAAAAATCAAATCTAAGAGGTTGAGTGTCTCTAATAGGGGCTTATGCAAGTTGATCAATAATAACATATCCATTGATAGCTTTCTACTTTTGGTACTCAACATCAAATTCACTTAAAGAGCATGACCCATTTATCCATGCGACCTATGACAGTTGCTTTGGATAATAAGAATTTGAGGGTTTCCACTTTAGTGATAATAATAATTTTATTGTTCAACATATAGTGTCACAAATTTTGGGACTCGAACACCATAACTAAACATGTTTTATCAATAGATGCATAACTATTTTCATAATCCACCAATGTGTGGATTAAATAATAAGTTGCATGTTCCTTGCCTTAACTATCATGACGGGCCAAGATTGCCTCTAGTGCATGTTTGGTTGCTGAAATATAAAAAATCAATGGTTGTCCTAGTGTTGGTAGTCTCAAAACTAGCGGGTTGGCCAAATATGTTATGAGATTCACAAATGATAATTTACACTCTTTGTCCCATTGAAACGTGACCCCTTTCTTTAATAGATGGGTAAATGGGTGGTACTTATCTACCAATTATGAAATGAACCTATGAATAGAATGGATATTTCCTTACAAGTTATATAGTTATTTGAGATTAGAAGGTGGAGGCATTTCAACAATGGACTTAACCTTAGCAAGGTCTACTTCAATCCCTCTTTGTGATAAAATAAACTTTAAATTTTTTCCTGAATTCATACCAAAGACAAAATTTCTTAGGATTCAAACATACTTTATACTCATGAAGTATCTCAAATATTATTCATAGAATGTCAGGATGTCTAACATGTGTTTTTGATTTAGTTAGGATGTCCAATAGATGTTTTTTATTACATAGTCTGCAACAATATCACACATCATGTCATGGAAGATGATAGTCATAACATACCTATAAATGGCATGACTTGATAATATAATGTTCCCCATGGTGTGGTGCACATAGTTTTGTGATGGTATTCTTAAACTATTTTGATTTGGTTGTATCCATAAAATCCCTCCATAAGGATAACATCTCGTACCAAGTAGTAAAATCAACAATCATGTCAATTCTGGGTAGAGGAAAATCATATTTGGGGCATGCCTTGTTGATATATCTAAAATTAGTACAAAGGCATATACCCTATGGCTTTTTACTGACTAGAACTATGTTTGATATCCATTCAGAATAGTCCAATGTTTTGATAAATTCTACTCCTAATAATTTCTTCAGTTATGCTTCTACCAAAAGAGTGATTCATGGATGCATCTTCCCCAATTTTTATTTGACTGATGTGGCATTTGGATGGATAACAAGTTGATGCACAACAAAGTTAGGGTTTAAGCCTGGAATGTCAAAGTAAGCCCATACATAAATATCAACAAAATCCCTCAAAATGGTGATAATATGATCATGATCTTCATCAATGAGAGAAGCTCCAAGGTACAACATTTTGAGATCATCAGATGTTCCTAGGTTCACTTTAGTAGTGGTTTTTACAAGGAGTGTAGAACCATCTTCTAGAATAGTAGGTAATGTTTAATCCTGATCTTCTTCTTCTTCTAAAATTTCTTATTGTTCCTCCCAAAGCTCTAGATAATATGAGGAATCTAAATCTTCTAGTTCAAGTAATGAATGGCCAACTAAAAAATATTTTAGGAAATTCAAGAGTAAGATGCTAATAGACTTGTGGTTTTTTGGAAGTGATTCTAGTATTGGACATCAATCTAGTACTTGATCGGTCATGTGCATCATTTGGGGATGAGAAAAGTTTCTCATCCAAGAGTGCCTAAAATAGGTTTCCACTCAAGGGATTGTCTTTTTCTTTACTATTTCCATGACCAATGAGAAATTCAAAGAGGTTTTCACTTGATGATCTTGATGTTTTTTTCTTTTTTATGACCAAGAAAGTTTGCATGATCTCCAAAGTAGGCAGAATGATCCAAATAAAAATCAAAGTCTTGCTTATGATCACTAATTAGTAAGCCATTCCTAAGACCCATGTATTCTAAAATAGATTCTTCATTCTAGAATTCATCAAAGTGTATGACCAAATTTTTTTGGTCCCAATCTATGAGTTTGATATGGTGAAGGAAAGGGAATAATGGGATGTGATAGTCATAATGGATTTTGAATCAAATAATTCTATGTAAGTAAGCTCATCATAAATACTATAATGAGACACTACATCATTACCAAGATTTACATCATTAGTCAATTTATAAGAATCACTATAAAAAATATGAGGTCACCCCCAAGTGATATAAATCCAATACCTTGATTCATTTCAGGTTTATCAGCTGATAAAGGTTTCAGGGTTCCTTACTCTTATGGTCTATGTATTTTTCCTATATAATCAAAATTATCCATCAATTTTATTAGGGATAGGATATTTTAGATTATGAAAATAATCATTAATGTCATTAGAATATAACCAGTTTCCTTTAATAAAAGCTTCTATATCCTTATTTGGTGAAGTAGTAGGTAAAAATACCGTGAGTGGTTTCTATGTATCTTTCTCCTTTTTCCAAATCATATTGGGTATACAAAGGATTTTAGAAGGTTTGGGTTTGTCAAATATTTGGGATACTTAGAAAACATAGAAATATGGAAGGCATCCTTAAGACAGTATGTGGAAATTCCTGTATTTTCTATAATAACATGTTTTGCAAGGCTTGTAAGAAATGGATCAGCTGAAGTGGAAGCAAAGTCACTAGGGTTGATATAATTTGATTTGGGTAGATGTGAACCTATTTCCTTGTTCTTATTTATAATGAATTTAGAACTAGGATAATAGTTATAATTATTAAATTCTGCCTTTAAGTGTTTGCAATACTAATATGGATGAAGATTGGTAGGAATGGTGACTTTAATCCCCTCATGGGGGAACTTGAGGCACTGACACAAATTGGATGAGATGTCTTGTACTTCATGGATCTAAAGATGACTAATAAGTATGTTTTAAGAAAAATCAATACCCATAATATGTAACAAGGTATGATGGGACATAGACCGAATAATTATTAACAAATAGATAATACCAATAGATTCCCTTTTGGCATTGTCATATCCCTTGATTGTAGTTATCTCTAGATAGATGTCCTTCATAGTATAACCTAATTATTATACCAGTTTAAGAGACACTATATTCAGCCATGAACCATTATTTATAAGAACCCACTTGATTTTATGGTTTTCAATGATGACCTCAATATACAAGGGGTTATTATGGCTAGGACCAAGAGTGGACATGTCTTTTTGATCAAATGTCACTTATTGAAATGAAGACAAATACCCGATAAGTGTTTATAATTGTTTAGGGTTAATGTCTTGGGAATAGTGGATTGTTAAAGAAGGTAATTCAAAATAGTTCTGTAAACTTTAATTGTATGAAAAAGATCTAAAATAAAAATTTGTGTAGGGGTTTTACTCAGTTGGTATCAAATATAATAAGGCTTTTAAATAGTAGGAAAAGATAGTTTAGCCTTGACTAGTTTAGTGTTCAATTTTAAATTCAAAGAGTTTGAAGAGGGAAAAGGGCCTTAAAGAATAACTCATGAGCATCTAGTTATGATTTCAAAATCTAGAGGGCTCAAGGAGCCATTATAATTAGAATATGAAGGCAAAGGGCCTTGGAGGGTGACTTTTAGGTATCTAATTATGTTGGCACATTTTTGAATCGATAGGGAGCCATTATAATTAGAAGAGGGGTGTACAAAAATAGTATCCTAATGAAACTAAGGTGCAATTAAATTATTTGTAATTGATGTGACATTAACTGAAAGAGAGGATTTTGACCCTATAATAATGTGTCCATTACTTCAAGAATCATAGGATGGTTCATGAGTTTTGATAGTGATGGTGGAAATGTGGTTTGCATAAATATGCCCCATGATATTATTATAGTTGTAAGGCATGTTATTTTAACCTAGGTTATTAGCATGGGTTTTATGATCCTGATTATGAACATGTTGATTATGATTCTAGCCTTGGGACTATTGTCATTGATTCTATCTTTGGTTCTAATTATTTCTTACTAGTTGTTGATTATGTCTAGTGAATGGATCTCCCATATCCTAATTAGTGTTTTATGAAGTTAGTTTGATTTCAACTTCACCACTTCCAATCAAATATTCAATAAGATCTCACAATTGAACACATCGATAAGCACCATGACCAAAAACACAATGAAATTTGTAAAACTCATCTTCTCAATACCAATCAGGATTGGGTTGATCTTTAGAAAATGGCCTTGGTATAGGCCACATAATCAAATTAGCTATTATGAGATTTTGGAACACTACCTCAATAGGCTCTCCTAGTTTGCTAAAGACTCTATATTTTCTATTAAATACCCTTCATAGAGGGATTTTTGTAAAGTGGTTGGTGGATTAGGTGGAGCTAATTGCACATTTGGAGGTGATGGATCATGCACCATTTGTATATGCCTAGATTCAATTAATCCATTCTCTACCATGTTCTTGTTCTTATTGAACCCCTTAGGTTTATTTATTTTAATAGTTTGATTAGGTTATTGGTTATGATTTGATGTTTGACCCTATGAATAAATATTGACAAGGTCTTTGGTAATAATCACCTTCTTAATCTGTACTCCCTTGTCTATAATTTCTTTAAATGTATTTGCACAAACAAGCCATAGATTATGTGCCACCTCAGGATGTAGGTTTTGTACAAATATATTGGACAACTATTCATCTAGAAAATTATGTTGAAATCATCCATATAATGCTCTCTACCATAGTATATGTGCTACAAAGCTTTCTTTTTCTCATTGTTTATCTTTACATAAGTCAATTACAGTTAATTTGTGTTCAATATTGAAAGAGAAGTGGTTGACAAATTTTTTAGATAGATCATTCCAATCTATCACTGATCCCTTAGGTAACTTAAGGATCTAATTTAAATATTGCCCCACTAAACTTCATGGAAACAAACAAAATAAATAAATGTTGTTATAAGCTACCTCTTAACATAATACAAAAAATGCCTAATTATGTTCATGAGGGTCATCCTTCCCTTTGTATTTGTCAAATCTGGATGCCTCAAAATAAGATGAAAAAGGAACTTGGAGAATACTCAAATAAAATAAATATGGACATATCTCATCAAATTTTTACTTATTGACTTGATTTCCCATCTCCAACCTTGATACAAGTTCTTTCAATGAATTCCACTCTTATATGTTTGGTGCACTGGTAGGTGGAATATACCCTTGTGGTGTTATTTTTATGGATATACACCATATGATCCATAACTTTATTATATTTTACTTCTTGAGTCAATTAAGTGAGCCACTAATTTTTGGGTTGGTAAACATTTCATGAAATCTACTGCCTTGAATTGTATTTTTTTGGGGTGGAGTCTGTGGTTGATTTACCAAAGTATGTGTTGGTTGGGAAGATCTTTCCAAAGTGTTTTGAATAATTTCCTTAATACATACTATGTTTTTCATTATTTGATTATGTTAAGGAACAAGAGGCTCTTAGTGATTAAAAAATGTATGCTCTATGTCTAGCTAATCATGTTGAGGAACCTCTTGAGACTTATTTTTTTAAATTGAGACCCATGATTCATCATAGGTGTGTTCTCAACTAAAGTTTGTTACAATTGTTCTATCATATTCTCTTGCTATTTAGTAACATTGTTGTGTATTGAAGTGGTAGATAAAGAGTTAGTCAAGTCTGTAATAAGTTGGTATGCATATCATTGACTTATCTTCTTAATCTTGGTGGAAAGATCTTGATCATTAGGTGTTGACTCTATGAGCACTTCCTTTATTTTTCTATAACAAGCAATGTTTGATTTTATAATATGAGTAAGGGATTATTCTTGATGTTTCCATTCTACACTAACCAAGATATGTAATTTTTCCATAGGAAAATTAGATGGAAATCTAGCTCTAGATTTAATCAACCTTGGGAGAGCTTCACCTTTATCCTCTAAGGGTTGATGTTCAAAATATTCTTCTTCTGATCCTAAAGTCATGGTAATGTCCTCAAATACCACAAAAATGTTTTATCCATCATAAAAGTGCTCTTCATCATAGATAGGGACATAAGAGACCCCACTAAGAGTATATCTTTGCATCATGTCTAGAAAGTTGTTCTTTACATGTGCTAAGATTTTTAAAATGTTACCAAGGTATGTTTTGATTTCTCTAAATAAGTGATAAGGTGAAAAGAGACTATAAAAAAATAAGTGGCATAGTACCACACAACTAGAATAAATGGTTATAAAATTACTCAACTTTGGTGGGTTGAAACCATCAAATTGCAAGAGGGCATGATAAATGTATAACCTAAAGTGCAAGATAGCACAAAAAAATTAGGTCAAAGATAAATCAATACCATAAAATATAGGTAAAACTTCAATGATTTGAAACTATAAAATAAGAAGAGAGTCTTTCTAATGAAGAAAGTAGCAATGTGAATTAAGAATCTCAAAATGTGAAAACACATAAGAACTCTTAAGTATAAAACTAAAACCAAATAGGAAGCACAATGTCACCACATGGTAATAGGAAGTATAACGGTTCTATAAGTTAGAGCATGAGTGAATGCAAAATAACCTAGGTTCACAATGATAAAAAAGGATGATGAGTCTATATAAAAGCTTTCAACCCAAATGGGAAATCATACACAAATTAAATTCAAACCAAGTGTAAATAGAAAGCTAATTAACACCTTAGGCTAGAACTTAGAAAGGTGAGATCATGAATTTGAATTAAACATGAAGGAATTAAATATTTTTGAAAAATGGTTTAAACACAAATATGCAGCATAAAAACATTGTTTAGATAAGGACAAACAAAATGTTTCAAATGAGGATTTGAACAAGGCAAAGAGAGGTTTTGATTTGGTCAGAATAACACCTCCTTATTCAAATAAAATGGTGTATAATAAATGTGTTTTTTATTATGTGTTTTGGTTTTAAAACAATTTTTAGACTTGATAAGACCAAGCAAGTAAAGGATAAATAGATAAAATACAACTAAGTATAATTTTCAAAGTCCTAAGACTAACAAGGTTGTTTCATACAATTAAATTTCATTTATATAAATTATCTTAGGAGGATTTTAAGTGTTTAAAAAAAAATCATAAATTATTAGGTTTTTACACCCCTTCTCCCTAAATATTTTATGATGATATGGAACTTTGGGCTACTCACCCTATATCAATAATATGTTCATGATAAGTGGGGTTGTTCTAAAAATAAATTTTCATGCGTACCTATATGGTCCCAGGTATGGATAACATTAGAGATTCCTCACATTAATTGGATCCATGCTAATCACCTTGTTGTGAAAAGGTCTTGTCCTTTTCAAAACCACTACATTCATCACTTGTTCAGTATAGTGTGATGTTTGAATTTCCCCAACGATCTGAGTTAGAGTACCACTAATGGATTTTATTCATCACTCAAGAAAATTTCACAATGGGTCACCCTCAATTTTTATACCTGATTGTGGAGTGGGGTTGAAATGATGCCAAGAGATGAATTCTTGGGTCAATGCTTCCTTAGAGAACCCATGAGGAGGGGATGAAATCCCACTCACAATCCAAGTTGCATAAAAATAAATGATAAAGTGAAAAGACTATAAGGTTGTGTTAAGATCATCCAAACCATATAGATTTGAGGTGATCCTTAAAAAAATTATTTTCATTCCTTTGGACAAGGTAAAAATATAAAGAAAAATCACTTTTGATCACATGAGTTCCCTAAAGGGGATGGAGGAAAAGCATACACACATCCTTCATTTTATGAAAAAACAAACAAGTATAAAATATATAACATAAAACAAACAATTGTTTACTTTAATTCACCAAAATGGAAGTGTTTGTGAATTTTTGGCCCCTTGGCCTTAGTTGAAAATTTGTAAAAACTTTCAATAAACAACTTAAATATAAAATACCTAGATTCCTTTTAAGCACCAAATGGATGTTTTCAAGAGTTAACCATTTGAAAATTTGGTACTTTATCTAGCTTATGAACTAAAATTTTGAGGGTTTATGTCTGACTTGAAGCACAAATATCAATGAAAAATAAGATTTGAAAACTTTTTCTTGGGTTTCTCTATTTTTGTTACACAAAGATCGATGTTAGTTACAATAAAACTGATGTAGGTTATAATAAAACCAATGCCAATCAACTTAAAACTAATGTTGGTTACCTATAAACCCATAGGCAAAACATAATGATTTCATAAAAAATGTTGTTATCCAAAACAAGCATAAAAATAAAATAAGTCTTTGTATCCTACAAGAAAATAACCAGACAAAGACTTTTCAAGTTTTAAAATGAAGAATAACAACCTGCAACTTTCAAAAAAACTCAAAAACCAAGTTTTTTTTACATTTTATGCCCTACACACAAGCACTAATGTTCATTAGGATAGGACTGATGTCAATTAGGCTAAACCAATGTCAGTCACTATGTAAACTATGTGTCATTAGAAAACATAAAAACATGTGAAAAAATGAAACAAAACTTGATTTCTAGAGATTTTTAAGTATTTTACAAAAGATCTAATAATTATAAATTAGTCTCCTTACTTTTATAGGATGTGTGGTCCCATCATGTGTGCTAAGATGTAGATATAAAATCCAAAGTGATCTATATCATGCATTAGTCAAGAAAACTCAAATAAGCATAAAGAACATAACTAACTAAGCCAACTCATTCATGAGGTTTTTAAAATGGAAAATAAGAACTATTGAAAGAAGTAATATACCAATAAACCTTCCCAAGACCATCTCTCCTCCAAATACGACTCAAAACATGATTTTTCCCTTTTGATTTGGTGCTCTAAGTCTTTAGCAATGATGAGTGGCTTGTTCCTCCATCATCTCTCAATGCACCAATGAAACTAGGCTCATGATATTGATAAAACGTATGCCTATAGTGAAGATATCATATTGAAAATTAAGAATAATAACACTCCACAAAAAGATCTTGTGAGGATTATTATACATAATAAGTTTACACCAAAGAAGTTTAAAAAGATGAGTGAGACCCCTTGTCTTTATAGATTCTTGGAAATGATCAAAATCAACCATGACCATCCATCTTGAGATCAAGATGTGTGTCCATGAATAAATTGAATTTTTGAGGTTCAAATCATAAATACTCTCATTAAAATTTGGAAGAAAGGGGCATTAATGAGGCATGGGAGGGCTTAAACTATATATGTGTTCCATTTATGGCTTATGGATGCCACCCAACCGATGATGTCATTAGATGATGAAAATATTAGAAATGAATTTCCAATTAAAATATATTCAATAACTTCCATAGATTTTCCACTTAAGCTTTTAATTTGGTTTAATTTTCTTAAGTTAGATTATTTAAATTTTATTCAATTCTTTGGAAATTGGTTGCTCACTTAATAAAACTAGCCAAAATGTCAAGTTACTGAGTTGTAATTTAACTTGAGTATAATTAGAAGACAATGTCATTTGTGTATAGATAAATACCCCATTTTGGAAATTATTGACACAAAATAACACATTTATGTGTTGTGTGCTTTAGAATTAGAAGAATTTAGTGATTTAGAGCATCAAATTGCATTTTTAGCATTTTGAATAGAAATTATTTAGGAAATAATAATAATCACATAAAATGCATTACCTCATTTAGGGATACATTATCCTAAATTAGCATTTGTATACTACAATATTGAACTATTTAGCATATTTTAGTGATTTTGGGCCAAATTGTGTATTTGTTACAAAATTTTAATTGAGATTGACAATTTTAACATAATGGTATTAGGAATTGGATGTCTACACTAATAACACTAATGAACTAAGCATGGACTAAAATACTATATCGTAGGCATCCTATGAAATAGTGTTTTACATGGAGGTCATGGTGAGTGTCTTTAACTTGGAGGTGATGGGTGAGAGGTCTACTTTGAGATACTTCCAACCAAGTTACACTTCAAAGCTGATCACCAACCTTTAACACTTCATATAACCTACATAAGACAACTCATCAACATATAGGTATGGTAATTACATGTAAAGGGAAGATTCATACCACTTATACACATCTGAACAAGAATATAAACACTATATGTCAATCATAAAGAAACTAAAATAGTCTATTTTATTAATCCAAGAGGTTACACAGTTTAATCTTGGCAAAGTTTCCTCATGCCCAAGAGAGGGATCTTAAAGCAAGGCCTAAAATTCTAAATATATAAAATATGAGAGAAGAAGATATAGAATGGCATAGATGAGAGAATAAAAGATCATCAATATATCTTTAACTCAACATTACTTCAATTACAACTAGTCATAAACAATCTTTTAAGAAATCTCTCCATGTTTGGTGCTCCTGCATGATCCCTTATACATTGAGATGAGGTAGTTGAACATGTAGTTTAATAACTCCACATTATCTTGAAGCATGCTACACCTTTAATTGTCTAATAAATATTTTACTTTTCCACTTAAGGGTCATTCATGCATGTGATATCCACTTAAGACAAGTTATGTATGGAATTGTTATTTAAGACAAGTTATGCATGGAATTGCCACTTAAGACAAGTTATACATGGAATTTACACTTAATGATTATTTATGTGGCATGATAAATATATCAATGGTCAAATATGCATGTAATTGCTATTTATTAACTCGTGTAACAGTTTCCCTATGCCATTCTCAACTTTAATTGATTGACCAAGTAGGTTTATTAGGCCAATTAGGCCTAGTATCTTAGATACTTGCATTTGATGTCCATGAAAAATTTCATGATACTTTTAAAACTTAAAAATAACTGAGTTTTAGGCCTGAAACAATTCCTCAAATCATAACATTGGTCATCTTAGGCAAGAAACACCTTTAAACTTGTCAGACTAGTTGACTAAGTCACCTTGTCTTTTACTCCTTTAGACTAGTTAATTATAAAAGAGTTTTAAATGAAATTAAAATTAAGTTTTTATACATCAAATTTCTTTATGAGATATAAAAAGTGTCAATATTCACTCTCCATTGATTTGCATCTCCTTAAACTACCTTATACCTCTATTTCTACACTTTTTCCTAAAAAACCCCTTTTTGACAGTTTTGTATAGTTCCATACAACATGGTACCATGTTTAGGACCATTTATAAGTTTAATTAATGATTCAAGTGTTTATGAGGTTATTCATGGGTGTTTGGGTGAAAGAAACTTCACTTTTCTTAAAACTAGTCTATAATAGGGTTTAGGGAGGGTTTTGGAGGTCCACCTTCTTAATGATGGTTCATAAAGTATAGACCTCCAAACCAAAACTTGTTTTCATGGATATTTGGTCCATATAACACTTTAAATTTCCTAATAATATTATGTTACCATGTAAAATGTGTGTAAATAAACATATGGAAGGAAGTTGACCATGAGCTCTCTACATGAATTATAGATTTGCCTATAGTCTTAGCAATGGTTCATAAACCTTAGATCCTCAATAATACTCAATCCTTGATTTATTTAACTTTTTATAGGTTTCCTAACTCCTTATAAGATAATTTTACTCATTTTTTCTTGTGGTGAGAGATTCAATCTCTTGATTAGGCAACTCGTATTGAATACTAAGGGCTAAGTGGTTTGAGTTAGTTCTTGAGACCCAAATGACATTTTATATATTTATCTCTAATTTAAAATATTTTTTTTGGACCTTCAAAAAATTATCACACATTTTCAAGTTCTAATTTTTCTTTATGGATTCTACTTTTGCTTTAATGATGGTGTGGGTCTTCTAGGCCTCCAAACTAGTTTTTACGCCTAGAAAGCTTGAGCTAAGTTTTGGATTCCAAGGTGATATATAGGTGAGTTTGGGGTAAAAAATCCTCATATTATCTATATTACACTTTTTTTAACCTTATTTATCTAAATTCAAGTGACTCAAACTCCAACTATGCTCCTCTCTCATGACTATGCCTATAGGTCTCACTATTTAGACTATGTGTTTAGAAGGTAAGGGTCAACATGGTTATTCCTCCCTCAAATGAATTGTTAATGGATTTTTAACTCATTAAATATGATATATTAATTATAAAATTTCTTATCTTGAGTGACCAACCACATAATGCCCTGTACACTTTTCATCTCTCTACCTTAAGGTTTCAAGCAGTCATAGCTTGTATAGCCCTTATGACTGAGTTTTATGATTTTCCTATTTAACATGAGTTATTTCTCAATATAATATGTTAATAATCCTCTCTTATCCTTATTACCTTCCAATATCTATCTTATTTATTTAAACACCTCTCAACCCACATGGATGCCACCAATCTTAGTGCACATGCCTATTTTATATCACTCTTTTTTACTAGCCCTCAAGGGCATGTAGCTTGAAAAAATAACTATTTTATACCTTAAATATAATTTTATGACACTTAAAATCACCTTTTCATGTCTCAAAACCCATTAATTAATTTCAATCTATTTGTCTTATCTTCACACCTTTAATTATGCACCTAGTCTCATCCATGACTACTAGCAGACTAGGGTCTATCTATGACAAAAAAATTATTTTTTTCACCATTAATATGGCTCTTAAAATATAATAATAAGATTTACCTACTCATAATGACTAATTTTACCAATTTTTAAGTCTTAATTACACTTTTAGATGCCTCAAAATTGTAAACTCCTCCAAAACTATTTATTAGGCATTGATTGTGTCTGTATACTGTGTATGTAAATGCATGAATATTCTCTTTAAAATCCTTCACACTCTATTATTGGACTCAACCTAATTTAAGATACTATATGAATTTTTTAAGATAGAACCTAGTATTCATTATCTCACACTAGCCTTCTTTTTAGGCTTAATTACCAATCTAGAATTGTAGCATATGTATGCCAATAAGGAGTGACTTTACTATATTTTATGCTTCTCTAGGATTATGAGCTTGAATTAATCCTTTTAAAATTATTTTAACCTACTATAATATTCAAAAATATCTTAACACTTCAAACAACCTACAACTCTCACTCTTCCCTTGGTAATTTGGCTCTTTAAGGGTACTCTTATGTTCCCATAGTCTTGATTCTATACACAAGCCTATGTACCTTCATAAGTTTGAATTTTTTTTATATAATTCATTATATTGTTAAAGTTTTGAAGATATAAATCTACCATTTGAATATGTATGTGACTTTACAAGCTTCTTCCTTGACTGAATTTTACTTTGAATTACATTTGACTAGGGTACGTGGATATGTCCACACAATTAACCCTAGTGTTGACTGTGTGTAGCCATTTCAAGGTTAACCTTGGAGTGAAATTTACTTTGGAAAATATTCTCCATACCCTTACTTATTCCAAATTTTCATTAGTGTTATGAATCTTTTATTTTATCATGTTCTTCTTCCATGGAAACTTTGTTCGTATCCTCTTTACAACTTGGAGATATACTTGTCTTAGTAAGGCTATAAATGATTTTTTATGAGGTAAATGGCTATGCTACTTCTAATTTGGATCTCATGGACTTTCACTATTAACTATCTCAAGTGACTCTCAAACCTTGGCATAGTCCTAATTGAACTTAAAGACATAATAATAGCTTCCTCACAGTCCATACAATTTACTCTAGTATTGGCATAGTTCAAGAGAAATCCAAACACTATTGTAGGTGAAGTTTCACTTGAATATATGTCCTAATATGAGCTCTCCATACTCAGGGTCTTCCTCTAATAAAATTTTCATTCCCATCACTTTACCATAGTGTTCTCCATACTCATCACTTTATATTTTGAACATAGACTTTTTTTCATTATAGGTCTGGCTATGTATGGGGATTTGACCCTTGTACGAACTGTGTTCAAGTATTAGGTCTTGAAATTGATACTAACATACTTAAAATGTCGCTATAATACTATTACCATTCCTTTAAATTATATTTTATCTTAAATTTCCCCTCAAACATCCAAGTTTCTCATTGTTTTCATCTTTGGTTTCACCTCTTCTTAGCATGATTGTAGGTGATGATCATTGTGTTGCTTGTATAGACTGAGGTGAATATCTGATGTTAAAAGACATTGAGGAGGTTACCAACATGAACATGGTATCCTTTAAACTAAATTATATTGAAAACCTTTGTTTATAGACCTTAAACCATAAGCGTCAATAAATATTGACCTTAATAAAATACTATAGATATATTATAACCTTGGTTGTAGGTGGAGGTTGACCTCTTAAGTAGGTTTTTAAGGCCTAGAAACATATATTCATGAGCATAATGCTTTATAACACACTTTAATATTCTTTTATAGTGTATCAATAAGGTGGAAGTAAATAAATATGTAATGATATGTGTATGGATGATGGGATATATGTGAAACTAAAACTAGAGTGGAATGATAAGCTTATAGCCATGGTGAAATGTTTGTAATAAAGACTATGAAAGTGAAATGAAACATAAGGAGGTGGAAATAATTATAAGTCCAATTTAAATACCATATTTAATAATCCTAAGAAACCTTAATCATATACCTTAATAATATATAATAGTTTGGAGGCTCTTAAAGGAGGTATATATAGTGAAAAAGAAACCTAGGATTCTATTAATAACCTTAACATATGCTAAACTGAGAGTATAAAGATGATTAAAGATTGATTAGTGATATATAGGATATGAATATTTTTTGAAATTTGAGAAACATAAAATAGGACATATGGACATGAATGAGATCTCTCATACAATCACCAACTGTGTTTTGACATCCTAAAACCACCATGAATTATGCAACATTCAAATTACCTGCAAACTACAAATTTGGCATTAATTTATCTTCTATAGATATATACACTTCACATGTTTGAGATGAGGTTATAATATTATATGATAAGGTTTATTATACTTCTTAAAATCTACAAAAACTTCAATTCCTTTGTCATCATGCTCAAGAGTGGAGAAAACTCAAAAAAAATGTTGCTAATATGAATGAAGAAGCCATTTTGAGTGCCTTAACTTGTAAAGTATTGTTCATAAAAGAGAGAGATCCAATATAAAACCAATTACCAAATATTTAATAAATATTATACCCTTTCCTATACCCAATATTCCAAATCTTGATATTCTCTCTCATGGTTATACCATCTGAAAACCTGAAGGGCTCTCTTGAGATGCAAAGGAGCTCAATGATGCTTGAAGACTCATTTTGAGCCTGTTTGAAATAATTTTTCCATGAATATATTCTAAAACACATATCATGAAACCTTAGTCAAATTTATATCCTCTATTGTATAGAAAATTCTATATAAATCTGTACTCCCTGCATGAAACACATGAAAATAGATTTTCTCTTGCATTTCTTCAACACTTTAAGCTTTGAACTGCCAAGTTAGGGAAACACAAAGGAAAATATGAGTCATTTGTAATATAACAACATTAAATAAGTCTATTGAGATCACAATGGGGACATATTTCACATGTGGGAGCTCTTTGGAGGCCAAACTAGGCTTTAGACTTGTGTGAGGAGATACTTCCAAAGCATAAGACATTTGAATTAAGCATTGACATGAATATGAAGGAGATTAAATATATTATGAATTATTTAGTGGATTTTTTACTCAAAATTTATCATTTAAATACTTAAAACCTCTATTTTAGGCAATCTACACAGCTTCATAAAGGAGATTTACCATTGAATGTCATAAAAAGTATGGTATATCCTTCTAAATGGTTTCAAAAAGACTTATATGTATTTTGATCACACTTAAAATATTATATCCATCCTCATACCTTATATGTACCAAATATTATTATATAATTTCATGATGATTCATCATCTTCTACCTCCCATACATCTCCATCAAGGCATTTTACATCATAAAACCACGTGAATTCCTTGTTGAAAACATCCAAACATTCTCAAATATAATAATGACACTTGAAACTAATTAAAATGAGACATGATAATTAAAATAAATTGATACTTATTCCATTGATATAAAAATCAAATACATCATAATGATCAAGCACATCACATAAGGACCAAGGACATCTAGGACATATGGTGATCACAAACAGACTCAATGACACCTCTAAGAGTGTTGAATGACTTCAGAAAGAAAATAGAAGACATAATAATTTAGAATAGCACCATGTAGGGGCTTAGGTTGGTTCCATGAAAAAAAATTAGTTTTAGAGGTTGGAATTTGGGCTTGATAGGCTAAATTGCCAACATTTTTGACAACTCACAAGGGTTGACTAGCTTAATAGTTAAGAGAACCCAATTACTTTTCATGACAATGATTGTCCTGAAACATAAAAAAATGGTTTTGATGAGTACCTTGGACTTCTAAACATATTTTTTAATTTTTGAAACCTCTCTTAACTACAACAAACAATAAAAATCAATAGAAAAAACATAAGAAACACCCCTAAATATAAACAAACACACCTAACCTAAGGAAAAAATAAAACAAATGAAACAAGGTAGTAGACTATTGATCGTGCTAATCACTTATTGAAACAAAGACAAAAAATTAAAATAACTAACCTAAGAACAAAATTTGTCCTCCACGGTCAAATGGAAAACTTGATTATCTACTATGGCACCATTAAGTATGATTGTCACATCTTAAAAGCTCTCACTTGTAGCTAGCAGAATTAACATATTCATGGCCTCTTGGGTGGGGGGGGGGATTATAGTTCTAATTTTATGTGCATGGATTGTACATGTGAGTCAGACACCTAGTCATACTCCTCCCATATCCATACACTTTACAAGAATAATGTTAATTCTACCTCAATCATGAGATGTTGATGGTCATGTTGGATAGTTTGAAGTGGATCTTGTGTTATAGATGCAAGGTTGTATTCTACGAGATATGCATCTAGTTTCATGACTTCTTGAGGCCATTTGAGTTCATTTCCACGTTCCAAGAGTGGAGAGACATCTAAATATGTAATGAGGAGTTGATAACTTTGCTTGAAAATCTCAAACAAGTCATCTTCTAATAAGACAACTTCTTAGAATGGTGTGCTTGGAGAGCTGACTCCTTGCTTGATGGGACTATTTATCTCAACCTAAAATGAATCACCTTCAGTAAATAGTAACCTAAATTTATGATATCAAAACAATTTACTAATTGGTTCTCTTCAAGTTAAATAGTATAAGATGCAAGAGTAAGCATATCACAGTTTGAAATATCACTTTCTTGATCATGATCATGAGGCTGTAAATCAATCTCTACTATCTTTGATTGGTCATTTGAAGTTATTTCATCTTCAACATCAATGTAATGATTTATCATTATTTCAAATTCAATTTTTTCCTCATCTTCATTGGCTAGATTCTACTTGTCTATTATAACTTCTACAAGTTAATTTGAGTTATCATGATGAATAGAAGCTACCATATGACCAAGGAGTTCTTGGGGACTATCTTATTCTTTCTCAATTGACACCTTTTTATCTTGTGTCTCATTTTATATCACAATAACCTATTTTAACTCATCCTTTTTTTCATTATAAAATATAGATTCACATGTATCATTGTCAATGGTTGTCCCAATGATGATGTCCTCATCTTGATCATTCTACTCACTTTCATCATCTATTACCTCAACTAAATCTTCTTAATTTATCTCACAAAGGAGAGGATACTTATCAAAGAGTGGTATGGTGGAACCTTGTAAAATATCAAGAATATGATACAAATCCAATGGTGTTGCCATGGATTATTCTTCATATTCATTGGGCTACTCAACTTTGACAACCATCACTTCCTATCTCTATTGCATATTATCTTGAATAGCCTTCCATGAGAGGAAGGCCTTGGGCTCTTGAAGAGGGAGGGGTGGGGAATAAATTATTTCCTACTTGATTTTTATAACAATAATTGGTTTTATACTTAACTAATCTTCTCTCTTCATTGATTGATGAATTTTTCTCCATGTCATAAACTTGGGTTTAGGGATTTCTTCTTTTACACTTGTTGCAACCATGGGTATGAATGGAAAAACTTCCTACTGATATTGTGTTACTTTTGTAGTTTCTATTGACTAAAGTAGATGTTAGTTTATAATCTCAACTTATTTAGCAAGGTGAGCCTCAAATTTAAACACCATCTCATTAGAGATCTCTCCCTATTAATCAGAAGATGAAGGCCCTTATATGATGTTGTGAAACATGTAACTCAATCTCCTTAAAACACACTGCTTACACCTTTTGAGGTTTCTCTTAGATAGACTTCCAAGTAGGAAAAGTTGGCAAGGTTTGATAGGAAATTTGAGGGTTTACATTTTTGTTTGACATTATTGAGATGGAAAAGGTATTTCAATAGAGGACTGATGTGAAATGAAATAAGGAGCATGATGTTGGTTATAGTGAACCTGGTGTCTCTCATGGACTACCAACTTATCTTCAATACCTTCAATTAAACCACCAATGTCCAATATATCATAACTAACTTTTGAATGGAATTATCTTATTAAATATGCCCACTCTTCCTTATCTTGTTTCAATTAATCTCTCATACTCTCAATATCATGCATAGGGATATCTTATCCATAGCTCTTCTATGTGTTAATGATCACTGTGTGTTTTTCATAGCCAAACAAGGTTTGTTTAAATCTTGATATGGATTGTCTTGGAACTTGGTTGAGCTAATTAGGAATGTCATGATATTGTCACGAATAATTACATTTATAAGTATGCTACTAAGGAGGTGAATGAGGTTTACAAGGAGGGTTACAATAGTGTCCTTAGTATTTAAAATCCTAATAAGGGATCTCATATTATTAATCAAGGTGAATGAGGACTGATAGGAGTCATAATGAGATAGATAAAGATCACAATATAATGGGGATAGATCATAGGGTTGTTGATAATGTAGTAAATCATAATAATATTCCCCATAGGCTGCCATAGTTCATCATAATATAAGTTAAAATCAATGAACTATGAACAAGAATCCACTTTACCTCAGAGATGATGACCATATGAATGTTTGAAACTTCTTGTGAGGACCAAAATTCTGATGTGAATGATCCAATGCTTGAATCTTATACCACTAAGCATGCCATAATTATTAGTAACCCAATTTACACCATGTTAAAGTAGATTTTTTAGTTCTCCTTCAAACCTGGACTAACATTGGATTAGTCTAAGGTTGTGGGAAATATATAGCTAGACCAAACCTCTATATTATGAGGCTAGCTCCTATGATATATCAATTTTGAATCATTTTCATAAATCTAATTTACTTTGGGGGTGAAAGGAGTTAGGAATATAACTGAAAGGGAAATATATAATAGTGATGGTGATACACCTGATATTGCTTATCCACTCAAATTGAACTCCTAACAACACTAATGAACTAAGCATGGAATAAAATATTATCTCTAATGCTTCCTATGAAACATTAATTTACATGGAGTTCATGGTGAGTTGATTTGACTTGGAGGTGATGGGTGAGAGGTCTGCTTTGAGATAGTTCTAATCAAGTTACACTTCAAATATGATCACCAACCTTTGACACTTCATATAACTTGCATAAGATAACTCATAAACTTATAAGTGTAGTAAGGACATGTCAAGGGAAGATTAATACCAATTATACACATCTAAAAAATCATATACACATTATATGTCAATCATAGAGAAGCTTCAAGAGTCCATTTTATTAATCTAAGAGGTTACAAAGTTTAGTCTTGGTATATTTTCCTTATTCCCATGAGAGGGATATTAAAAAAAGGTCTAAAATCCTATATATATATATATATATATATATATATATATATATATATATATATATATATATATATATATATATATAAATAAGATGAGGAGAGAATAATATATATAATGGTGTAGATAAGAGAAGAAAATATCATCAATCTATCCTTAACTCAACATTACTTTAGTTATAACTAATTAAAAATAGTCTTCAAGAAATATCTCCATGTTTGGTGCTCCTACATGACCCCTTATGAATTGAGATGAGGTACTTGAAGATTTAGTTGACTGACTCCACCTTATATTTAACCATGATATGCCTTTAATATTAAAATTACTTGTTTACCTTTCCACTTAAGCTTCATTCATGAATGTTATTGTCACTTAAGACAAGATACACATGGAATTGTTACTTAAGATAAGTTATGCATGAAATTACCACTTAAGATAAGTTATGCCTAGAATTTCCACTTAAGGATTAGTTATTTTTCGTGATCACTATCTCAAGGGTCAGTTATACATGTGATTACTATGCATTAACTAATCTATCAGTTTCCCTACACCATTCTCAACTTCATTTGATTGACCAAGTAGGTCTACTAGGCTTAGTAGCCTAAAAACTTACATTTGATGTCCATAAAACCTACATGAAACATTTAAAACTTGAAAAGAAGTTATTTTTAGGCCTAAAAAATGCCTCAAATCATAAAATTGGTTATCTTAGCCAAGAAAAATTTACAAACTTGTCAAACTAGTTGACTGGGGCACCTTGTCCTTTACTCCTACATGTTGGCTGATTTTAAGAGAGTTATAGAGGCACTTAAATTAAATTTATTTGACATCCAATTATTTTAGGAGATATAACAAGTTTAAATATTCACACTCCATTGATTTTCATCTCCTTAAACTACCTTGTACCTCTCTTTCTACACTTTTTCTTTAGAAAACCCTATTTTATGATAGGTCCATATAGTTTCATACAACATGGTACCATGGTGAGGACCATATATAATTTAAATTAATTATTAAATTTTTTATTATGTGATTCATGGGAGTCTGGGTGTAATAAACTTCATTTTTCTAAAAACTAGTCTGTAGTAGGGTTTAGGGAGGGTCTTGGAGGTCCGCCTTCTTAAAGATAATTCATAAAGTACAGACCTCCAAACTAGAACTTATTTCCATGTATATTTTTTCCATAATCCCCTTAAATTTTTTTATAATCTTGGGTTCCCATGTAAAATATGTGTAAATATATGTATATAGGGAAGTTGAACATGAGCTCTATGCATGCATTCTAGACCTACCTATAGTCTTAGAAAAGGTTTTTAAACCTCAAATCCTTAATAAAAATCAATCCTCCATATATTTAAAATTTTATATGGTGCCTAAATATTTCTAATATAATTTGACTCAAGTCTTCTTGTGGCGAGAGATCCAAGTTCTTTATTAGGTAACTCAAATTAACTGTTAGGGCTTGAGTAGTTTGAGTTAGCTATTGAGACCCAAATTACATTTCCTCTATTTATTTATACTTATATAAAATTATCACACCCTCTCATTTTCTCATGTTTATTTAGGGATTCTACTTTTGCTTTAATAATGGTGTGGGTCTTCTAGGCCTCAAAATTGGTTTCTAGACTTAGAAGGCTTGAAATGAGTTTTGGAGTCTAAGGTGATATATAAGTGAGTTTAGGGTTAAAAATACTCATATTATCTTTCTTACACTTTTTTTAAACCCTATTCAACTACCTTAAAGTGACTCAAACTCCAACTCTACTCCTCTCTCATGAATATGCCTATAGGTCTCACTATTTAGAATATGTGTTTGGAAGGCAAGGGTCAACATGGTTCTTCCTCCATAAAATTTAAGGTTAATGGAGTTTAAAATACATAAATATGATCTAGGTATTATAAAATTTCTTATTTTTAGTCTCTAACCACTCAATGCCCTGTACACATTTCATTTCTTTACCCTAGGGTTTCAAGTAGTCATAGCTTGTATAGCCTTTTTCATTGAGTTTTGTGATTTTACTATTTAACATAAGTTATTTAATATAATAACATGTTACTCATTCTATCTTAACATTATTTCATTCCTATATATATTATGTCTTGAAATACCTTTCAACCCACATGGATGCCACTAATCGTAGTACACAGTCTTATTTTAGATTACTCTTCTTTAATGGCCCTCAAGGGCATGTAACTTGAAACCCTTAATATTGTATACCTTTAAGATAATTTTAAGACACTTAAAATAATATTTTAATTTCCCAAAACCCCTTAATTAAGTTTAATCTATATGTCTTATCTTCACACCTTCAATTGTGCACCTAGTCTCATCCATGACTACTAGCAAACTAGGGTCTATCTGTGACAAAATAGTGATTATTTTCACCATAAATATTGAACTTATGATATAATTTCATGATTTAAGTACTCATAATGACTACTTTTACCAAATTTTAAGTCTTAATAACACATATAGATGCCTTAAAACTATAAACTCCCCCAAAACTATCTATTAGGCATTGACTATGTCTGTATACTATATATGCAGATGCAATAATCTTCTCTTTAAAATATTTCACACTATATTCTTGGCCTGAACATAATTCAAGATAATATATTACTTTTTTAAGACAAAACCTAGTATTCATTATCTCACACTATCCTTCTTTTTAGGCTTAATTGCCTATCTAGAATTGTATCTTGTGTATGCCTTTAAGGATTGACTTGACTATGTTTTATGCTTCTCTAGGATTATGAACTTGAATTAAGCCATTATGAATGATTTAAACCTGATAAAATATTCAAAAATATATTAACACTTAAAACAAACTACAACTCTCATTCTTATTTTGGTACATTGGCTCTTCAAGGGTAATCTTAGGTTCCCACAATCTTGATTCTATACATTGGCCTATGTACCTTCTTACATTTGTAGAAATTTCATAAAAGTCATGATATAGTTAAAGGTTTTAAGATATAAATTTAAAATTTGAATTCATATATGACTTCAAATTCTTCCTCCTTAAATAAATTTTACTTTGAATTGCACATGTCTATGGTATGTGGATATGTCCATGCAATTGACCCTAGTGTTGAATATGTGTGGTCATTTCAAGGTTAAAATTGGAGTGATCTTTGCCTAGAAATATATTATCCATACCTTGACATATTCCATGTTTTAATTATTCTTATGAATCTTCTATTTGACCATGGGCCTCTTCCATAGATACTATGTTCCCATCCTGTTTACAACTTAGAGATATACTTATCTTGGCAAGGATGTACATGATATTTTATGAGGTGAATTTCTATGATAATTATAATTTTTAACTCATGTATTATCACTATTAACCATATCAAGATACTCTCAAACTTGGGTATAGACTTCATTAAACTTAAAAACATAAAAACACCTTCCTCACAGGCCATACAATTTACTCCAGTATTGGCATACTTTAAGAGCCATCCAAACACTATTATAGGTGAAGTTTCACATGAATATATATCTTAATATGAGCTCTCCATACTTAGGGTCTACCTCTAATTAATTTTTTTTCCCATCTCTTTACCATAATGTTATCCATACTCATCACTCTACATTTTGAACATAGATTTTTCTTCATTATAGACATGATTATGTATGAGGATTTAACCCTTGTATGGATTATGTTCAAGTCTTAGGTATTGAAATTGACACCAAAAGACCTCTAAAATCACTCTAATGCTCTTACATTTCCTTTAAATTATTATTGATCCCAACTCTCCCCTCAAAATTCCTAGTTTTTCCTTGTTTGCATCTTTGGCTTAACCTCTTCTTATCATGGTTATAGGTGATTATCATTGTGTTACTTATACAGACTAAAATTAATATTAGATGTTATAGGACCTTTAGGAGGTCACCAACATGACCATGGTGTAATTTAAATTATATTAGAGTTTAAACCTTCATTTAAAGACCTCAAACCATAGACCTAAACAAATATTGACCTTAATAAAGGACTGTATATGTGTTATGACATTGGCTATAGGAGGTTGGCCTCTTAAAATAATGCTTTCTAACATTGGCTATAGGGTTTTAAGTCCTAGCAACATTAATTCATGAACATAATGCTTTCTAACACTCTTTAATCTTAATTGATAGTGGATAAATGAGGTGGAAGTGAATAAATAGGTAATGATATTTATATGGATGATTGGATATATGTGAAAACGAGAATGGACTGGAATGATAATCTTATATTCATTGTGAAATGGTAGTAATAAGGACTATGAAAGTGAAATGAAACATAGGGAGGTGGAAAGACTTATGAATCCAATGTCAATAACATCTTGAAGATTCCTAAGTGAGCATAATCACATACTGTAACAAGATATAACATTTTAGATCCTCTTAAAGGAGGTATACATAGTGAAAAAGAAACATAGGATTCTACTAATAACCTTAACATATGCTAAAATACCTTAACATATGCTAAATTGAGAGTATAAGTGTATTTGAAGACTGATTGGTGATCTCTAAGCTATTAATATTTATATAACCTTGAGAAACATAAAGAGAGGATATATGGACAAGAATGAGATCTCTCATACATTCACTGATTATATTTTTACATCCTAAAACTACCGTGAACCATACAACCTTCAAACTATCTATAGACTACATATTTGGAATTAATTTGTATTCTATAGCTCTATAAACTTCACACATGTGATATGAGGTTATAAAATGATATGTGAAGGTGTATTGGACTCCTTAAAAACTCCAAAAACTTCCATTCTTTTGTCATCATGCTCAGGAGAATAGATAACTCAAAAAATTAGTTGCTAGTCTGAATGAAAAAGCCATTATGAGTACCTTAACTTGTAAAGGATTGTTTAAAAATGAGAGAGATCCAAATTTATAACCAATTCCCAAATATTTAATCTCTCTCAAACCCCTTCCTTTTCCCAAAATGTGAGATCTTCATATTCTCTCTTATGGTCATACCATCTAAAAACTTGAAGGGCTCTCTTGAGGTGCAAAAGAGATTGGTGATGATTAAGGACTAGTTTTGAGCCTATTTGAGATCCTTTTTCCATGAATATTTTCTAAAACACCTATCATGTAACCTTATTAAAATTAATTAACTTTTTTATATGTAAAATTTTAAATAAATCTATACTCCTTGCATGAAACACATGAAAATAGCCTTTCTCTTACATTTCTTCCACACTTGAATATTTAAACTATCAATTTAGGGAAACACAAGGGAAATTAAAAGTAATTTGGAATATTAAAACAATAAATAAGCCTTTTGAGATCAAAATGGGGCCATATTTCACATATGGGAGATCTTTGGAGGCCAAACTATGCTTTAGATTTGCATGAGGAGATACTTCCAAAACATAATACATTTGAATTAAGAGTTGACATGAATATGAAGGTGAATAAAGATATTATGAATGATTTAGTGGCTTTTTTACTAAAAAATTATCATTTAAATACTAAAAGCCTCTCTTTTATGAAATATACACATAGATTCACAAAGGATATTTGTCATTGAATGTCATAGAGAGTATGTTATAGCATTTTTAAAGGTTTCAAAAAGAATTCTATGTATGTTTATCACACTTCAAAAATTATAGTCATCCTCATACCTTATATGTACTAAATATACTTAGATAATATCATGATGAGTCATCAGTTTCCACCTCTCATACATATCCATCAAGGCATTTCATATCACAAAACCACTTGAATTCCTTGTCAAAAACCTCCAAACATTCTCAAAAGTAAAAATGACACTTAACCCAATTGAAACGATACATAAAAATGATAATACATTGATAATTTCTCCCTTCATATGAAAATCAAAGACATCATGGTGATCCAAGGACATCACATAAGGACCAAGGACATCTAGTACATATGATGATCACAAACAGACTCAATAACACCTCTAGGAGTGTTGAATGGCTTCAAGAAGAAAATAGGAGACATCATGACTTAGAATAGCACCATGTAGAGGCTTAAGTGGGTGCCATCAAAAATTTTTAGTTGTAATGGTTAGCATTTGGCCTTGATAGGCCAAATTTCCAACATTTTTAATGACTTATAAAGGTTGACCAACCAGATGGTTAGGATAACCCACTCATTTTTCATGACAATGATAGTCTTGAAACATAAAAACATGGT
Organism: Torreya grandis; assembly: GCA_037957365.1. NCBI lineage: Eukaryota > Viridiplantae > Streptophyta > Pinopsida > Cupressales > Taxaceae > Torreya > Torreya grandis. Next base: position 1,814,042 of record JARHVA010001302.1, read on the forward strand.
TTTGATTACTACCTTGGATTTTCAAATAGATTTTTTAATTTATGAAACCTTTTTTTTATTACAACAAAAAACAAGACTCAACAAAAGCAACACAAGAAACACACCTAAATCTAAACAAACATGCCTAACCTAAAAAACAATAAAACAAGACAATCAAAATAAGGTAATAGACTACTACTTGTGTTAATCACTTATTAAAACAAATACAACTAATTCAAATAACTAATTTGAGAACAAAATCCATCCTCTAGGGTTAAATGGAAAACTTGATTATCCACTATGGCACCATGAAGTATGATCACCACATCTTAATAGCTCCCACTTATAATTAGGAGCATTAGCATATTCATGGCCTCTTGGGGAAGAAATTGGGCCTTATAGTTCTAATTTTAGGTGCATGGATTATACATGTAAGGCCAACACCTAGTCATACTCCTCCCATATTCATCTACTTTTTGAGAACAATACTAATTTTGCCTCAATCATGAGCTATTGATGGTCATGTTAAATAGCTTAAAGTGTTTCTTGTGATATGGTTAAAAGGTTGGATTCTAAGAGATATGTATCTAGTTTCATGACTTATATCCCATATCAAACATGCAAAAGCACCAGATTAGTATACATACATGAATCTTAGCCCTTTATCCATTAGATGGAAATTAAATGCAAATACACTCAAACAAACTCAAAACAAGTTATGCATAATCAAGGTTATTAACCTCTATTCTTCCCTACTTCTATATACAATCATATAAAACCCTCCTAAGATTATAATACACAAATTTATAGTCTTAAGCCTCATTCAAATCACTCAAAATGGAATTCATACTAGCTTCCCTTGCACTTGCACTAGCACCTAGGTATGGAGAATTACATTAGTCTTGATCCCTCCTCAGAGTATTAGTATGTAGGAAACTCTCATCATAGCAGGGTGTTGAGGATGTCCATCCTACCCCACTAAATCATTTTTATCATGGTGTTAATTCAATATCTATCAAGCATGCAAACCTAGAATTTTTATAGTAAAATAGAGCTAAAATAAAAATGATTGATCGAGTAGACTTGAAATTTGGACTAAAACTAGAAAGAGACCTAAATTACAAAACCCATAAATCATTTATTAATATTTTTATTGGGAAACTAATACAAAAATTGGAAAATCGTACCACAACATTATTTTTTAAGGTACAAATTTATTATCTAGGAGGATTTCTAACACACGTTTCTTATTTTCAACACTCAAGCTAGCTCTTGTAATAGTTTTCAATTTCCATATCCTTCATCTCAAATAGTTTCTATCTAGGTATTCATTTGTGTCATTTATTTATATTATTATAAATATTATATTAGATTAGTTCTTTCACAAATTAGTGATTAGATTAATTTCATATTTATACCTTGATTTACTATATTCAACCCCTTTAACAACCTAGGGATTACACTATATAAAACCTAAAAAAATAAATCAATGAGGTATTACAAAGGTGCATAATGCATCATAAGTGCACTAAAGTCCTTCATGAATTCCATGAGGGTGTTACAAGATGAAATTATGTGAGTTATGTAATAACAAGAAAGGTTTTACTAGCTAGGTTATGGTGGCCCACACTATTCAATGATGCCAAATCTTATGCATGACAATGTGATATATGTGAGTGTATAGGTAAAATAAACTGATCATATGCCATGCCCCTTGATCTTATGTTTGCTCATGAACCATTTGAAAAAAGGGGTATTGATTTTTTTGGCCCTATTCAACCTACTACAAGATGAACTACCATGCATTATATCATTACTACCATGGCTTATCTCATATGTTAGGCTGAAGTAGTACCCACACAATATTGTATTGTTGCTATCATTACTAGATTTCTATGCAAACATATCATCATATGATATGGATACCCATTAAGAATAACTAGTGTTTGTGACACTCACTTTATCAATGTAATAGTGTGCATCTTCTTAGCTTAATTCATGATTGCACACTGTAAGACCACACCATACCACCCTTAATCCAATGGTACAGTTGAAGCCTTCAACAAGGTCCTTGGTAATACACTGACTAAGATTTGTAATATTGGTTTTACTGATTGGTATGATCATGTTTTCTTAGTCTTATAGGCTTACTAGATTACATATAAAAGGTTGAATAAATTTACTCCCTTTAACTTTGTCTTTTGTACCAAAGCAGTCTTATCAATGAAATTCCTTATACCCTCCTTGTATATTACATGTGTTGGAATATTAAATAAATAAGAATACCTCAAGGTTTTACTAGACATTTTACTATAATTGGATGAATCTCACACAATAAATTTAAGGGGTTGAGAAGTGAAAAAAAAATCATGGCATGACCGACATATCAAAACAAAAGTTTTCATCCTGGTATGCATATATTGGTATATGATTTGAAGTTTATGAACCATCCAAGAAGACTATGGATCTATTGGAATGGTATTTTTAATATTCCTAATATCCACCCAATATTCACTTATAAATTAAAAGGCTAGATGGCCAATTCCTTGCAAGTCATTTCAATGGTAGTCATCTTTGGCCCTACCATTATATGTAAAACTTTAAGCTTGGTAAATAAGGCATATACCAATTATTTAGCATAGGAATTGGTTTTGTTTACAATAAGTGTGGAATTGGTTGCATGTCTTTTTATAGGTTTAATTTATCACATTTTTTGCTCTCTTGTATTCTCAACTCTATCATTTATCACTATTACCTTTGACACATGAAGCTCACTAGGTTATGTTCTGGAGGACCATTCACATATTTTAGTGTGGGGTAAGTTTGAAGATGGATAATATAATTAAGATAAAGTGTGTAAATAAAAAATTATGAGGAATCATGTGTGATTAAAACAATCTTAAAGGAAAATGAGGTATGCAACAGGTGACACAAGGTGCATAAGAGGTGGCACATCATAGAAGTGAGTAAGAGGAGGCATGTGACCCAACAATGTGAGATGAATAAGGCAAAGGAAACAATATTATAAAAATGGTTAAAATGGAAAAGGCAATTCCCGTGAATAAAATTGGAAATTTGAATTGTCCTTTATAATTGGTATGCATTACAAGAAAGGCACAACAACTTTCAAAGGAAGGATGGAACATTATTTTATTGATGGCATAGTGGCATAAATGGAAAACATGTCAAATAGATGAAATGGCATGTTGTTTAAAGTATTAATTATTAAATTGATGTACAATAGTGTGGAGGGGTAGTTAATGAAAAAACATCTATATATAAAAGGATTAGAGGGCTCTCATTCTTATTTTTACTATTGAAAACTTTAAAAGATTATAGAGCTTGAATAAGTGTTTAAACAAGCAAAAAATAAGGTGTATTTATAGAATTTTAGCGGCATAAAGTGAAACAAAATTTAAAGAAAAGTTCATTCAAATAAAAAGGAGTGAAAATGTGATCATGATAGTATGTGTGAGTGAGTTTCAATTTATATACTCTATGTCTACCATTTAAAAAGGTTAAAGTAAGATGGTTGAAGTATTTTAAGTTTGGAAAAAAAGGAAAAAAAAAACATATTCATTTGTAAAAATTGGTAGGGCATGTGTTAACCTTAGGTCACCCCTATTAATTATGTATCCAAATCATAAGTTAAATAAGGGAAGAGATCCATTACTATTCATCCATGAAGTACAAGAGCCTGAGGGTGCATAAGAAGGCAGTCTTGTTTTCATCTGAGAAGAAGGTTCTAGTGTACATGGCTCACAAGGCAAGAACCTAGTAGAGATGGAAAAAGAAGAAACATATGTCAGAAAAGCACCATATATGGCATGTGTAGGGAAGAAGGTTGACATGACACCACCTCCACCTCCAATTTTGATAGAAGAAATGTAGTACCCTGAGATAGTCTTGCACATGGATAAATGGTAATCTAAGGTTTCATTTATCAAGTAATTGACTATAATCATCACCAATTCAATAATGAAGGTGAATTATAATAAGACTATTAGATTTAGTATCAAAATATAAGGAATGACATCACTTATGATCTCATAATTAATAATTTACTAGAGGATGCATGTGTACTTAAACATTTCCAACTACCATACTTTGGGAAAACTCAAAAAGTAACTTATTTTCTAACTTCATGCATTTATGAGGACTATATTTCCCTTGAAGGGTGTAGAATGAGGATTAACCCTTAAAAAATTATTAAAGTAATAGGGTTACTATGTTTAGGAGTTGATGATAGTGTCAATCTTAATAATTAGGAGATGATTAATAAAATTACAATGATGTTGAAGTATAAAAAGGAAGGCCACATCATATACAGTATAAGTCTTTTAGATCCTACCTTTCAAGTAGTTGTGCACTTTGCCATGATAAATTTAGGGGGTATAGATCAATGTAAGGGGGTGGATATGGCACACCTTTATGTTTCATTTAAAATGGACAAGGGGATTAAATACAATTACACCCAATATTTTATTGAGAGAATTGAAGGAGATGTGGATAAGGCCCAATGACTCCCTAACCATGAGTTTCCCTAGGGTAAAAGTTTGATTTTACTTGTTTTAGATTAGATTGGTATTCTAGAGTATTTTGTAAAATAACTTAAGTGCGGTTACCCACCAAAGCACAATCCCTTTTTCAAAAGGTTCAAATAATTTACATGTTCAGGCATCATCACACCCTTTTACAAGATAAATATGAAGGTTTAGTTTGAGGGGATGAAGTAATATTTTGGGAATTAATGGCACATACCTAAATATTTTACCATGTATATGGGAAACCAAGCTATGTTTTTTGTTAAGCAACATCATTTGCTTACATGTATATGGATGGAGAGCATTGATAAATTATCAAGCTATCTCAATTTTCCCTATGACTTCATTAAAAAATATTTCATGGCTTCCATTAATCATATTATAGATGCATGATCGATAAAAATTAATGATAACAAGATTGATGTTAAGTTTTACACTCTTCATAATTTGTATGTCTATCCAATAAATGAAGCATAAACATAGCAACATGAATCAAGAAAACATGATATTAAACCTTTTAAGATAATCATGAAAGTAAAAATAGTTTTTAATTTAATATATGCTCAATCCTAAAAATAATATGTTAGGAATTAGGGAGGTAGATAAATAACCTTTCCCCCTAACCAAAAATATGTGCAGAAGGAAGGGCATAGAAAAAGGAGAAAAGGCCAAGACCTGAAGTCACTAGTTTTAGTAGTGTGTAAGAATAAAAACTTAGGGTCAACCCCAAATGACAAAGGCAAGCCTCGTCACCAATAAAATCCTAGGGGTTACCTATAGAACAAATAAAGGATGACATCACTTCCTCACAATAATTAGTTGTCCATTCAAGGATAGAGCTTTTAGTGCTCAAAGTGGTAATATTTAAATCAGGTGAAACATCTACAAAATTTTAGCCTAAAAAGGAACCTAACCTTGAGCCTAATAAAGAGATTAATGTTTCTAATGATCCAAAAATGGACATTAAGAGTCAAAAATATTTTGAGGAGGAAATAAGAATAAGGGCAGTCCCCAACATAAAGGACCTTGACACCAACACAAGCAATGCATATCAAAAGAGTCATGAAATTTTAGATCTAGAGTACTACCCTCACAAGGGCAAGGATCCTATAGAATAAGTGGAAGAGAAATAGAAAATAAATAAGGGTTATTATGTCTTCCCACTCGCTCCCTATTCCAACAAGGTATTCTAGATGAGTAACTGTATATGTGGGATTATTTCCCCAAACATGAGTCCACCATACAAAATCAATGTGAATATTATTTTGTTATGAATATATATATAATGATGAAGGCTATTTTGAGCTCCCTAAGACCATAAGTGATTTAAGCCTATAAGGGGAAGATATTCTATAAGTGCTCTTGGTGGATCTCCTTAAATATTCAATAGCTTAAGTAGGTATGACCCTAATACAATTTTCCCTAGAGGTCACTAGGCAAAATATCCTCCATATCAAAGATGTTTGAAAGCTTCACCATAAACATTAAGAGGTTATTTAGATGTGCATAAAGGATCATGAGAAAAGGTGCAAGATTGAATTGAAACTAGAGGGACTCAAATGACAACATGATGTAACCAAGGCATCTCAACTAAGGACACTAGGCCTTTTTTAGATGATATTTAATAATGATCTAACACTTTTTGATGGTATTCCTCTCATAGATAAATCCATCAACAAATTGGAGACACTAGTGGACCTTTTGCTTTAAAAATTCAAAAACCAAGTGAATCCCCAACAAGAGAAGTTATGGGCAATAAAATAATTTATGGAGGCCATAAATGAATAAAAAAACCTTTTTTACCAAATTAGACACCACTATTTACATCATTGATGGGGTTTTTGTAAAGTTGGTACAACCAAATAAAAATTTTGAAGCATGACTTCAGCCCAAAGAATAATAGAATCAATAGTTGGTTGATGTTTAATACCAAGGATAGAGCCCAACATGCCAAGGTGCTCTAGGACATAGAGGAACTTGAGAAATTAATAAGCACCCATTTCCAAGAATTGAATACTGTATTTTTAGCACTTTGGGGGTAATTTTTGGTATAAGTTGGGTTGCTCAAGGATGCCCACAAGGCTAAAAATACTCAACTTGAAATTTTGATGACTCAAGTAGATTATTTTATAGATAATATAAGGGAGATTAAGTGATTACGTGGTAATATTTAAATCATTACTTCCAATATTTATACTACACTCAACCAATGGGAAGAACTCAAATATCAAGGGCAGTAAGTGGGACCTAATTTTTGTTATCTGAGGAATATTGAACATAGTCTAGGATGTACTATCAATTTAGTATGGGGTGATTTTGGACCCCAAATTTTTTATTTATATATTCTAAGGTTTTTAGATCCATAGTAGGGAATATCAAGGGTGAGAGAATGGTGCAGAAGAGAACAGTATGGAAGAGAAAGACACAAAAGAGAGGCATGAAAGAGAAGGGAACAAAAGACTTTGACATGGAAGAGTGAGTTTTGAGATAAAAGGATAAAGAGAACAAGGAGAAATAAAAGACATGAGACTTGGAAAAAAGCATAATGCTTGGATAAGGGTACAATAATCAAATATAGTTATGAAGTAGCTCATGTAAGCATTCGAGGAGACTAGTCAAGCATAAATCTAGCACAAGTTTGTGAGAGAATAAGAGCATAAAGATAGATATCTAGAGTGGAGAGAATATATAGGGGTTGTTAGGCATGATGTGGAAGTATTTTATTATATTGTATTACCATGACTTCTTTTTATGAAATAGTCATTAACTAGTCATCTCTTTTGTATTAATGATGTAACCTAAGGAGAGGGGTTGGATTATGTATAAATTCCCCTTAGTTTATTAGAAAGAGATAAGTAGATGGGAAAAGAGATAATACTAGGAAGGAATGTAGTTGAAATATATTTTTGATCTTATTCAAATGAAATGAATGGAATCACTACTTTTATCTATGAATTATAATGTGTTAATCTATTTCTTTAGTATTAAATAGATGTATGGAGTAAATAACATGGATAACCATAATATGATGTTTTTATTAAAAATAAACAAATGTAACTAACCCAAGAACCTAAGTGTAAATATAATTTTATCCACCATTGCATGGTAGAATCAATGTGAACTAGTCTTGGCTACATGCTTTGGGTGAGTGCACAAGGTCACTACTCACATGATATGCTAGAATGTTATCTCATTCGATTACTCATTTAATTTAGTCACATGATTAGTATTTATTCAATAAAAAATAAGGATAAAAATAAAATACCCCAACACTATTTATGCACCTTCATTTTAAAGGTAGGACATTTGAACTATGTAGACTACATGATAAATCTCCATAATTGGTTTATTTGAATTAGATGTCAATGATTATCAAAAATGTGATGAAATACTTATAGTACAATTATTTTCCATATAATTTCAACCAAGAAATTAATTTATACATCTTGATCTATAAATTATTATCAATGACCAACCAATTATTTTTTTCACCATGCCAAAAGGACTACCACCAAGAAGAGAACATGATCATGTTATTCAACTAGTTTTAGGGAGTCAACCACTAAACATCATACCATATAGGTATAAATATGCCTAAAAGAGTGAAATTTAAAATGTGGTACATGAGATGTTGGAGGAGGGTATTATCAAACATAGCCAAAGTGAATATTCATCCTTGGTGGCCATGGTGTGTAAGAAGGATGATGCTTAAAGGATGTTCTTAGACTATAAATAAATCAACAAGTACAACATCAAATATAATTTCCCTATTCTAGTAATTGATGATTTTATAGATGAGTTACATGGTGATGTTTATTTTTAAAAACTAGATATTCATTCTAGATAGCATAAAATTGGGATTAGAGATGAAGATATCCCTATATATTTAAGAACTCATGAAGGCCATTATGAGTTTTTAATAATACCTTTTTGTATCAAAAATGCAACATCCACATTTTAGAGTTTAATGAACCCTATTTTTAATATTTTTTAAAGAAATTTGTGTTGGTTTTTTTTAATGACATCATAATGTATGACAAAACTTGGGAAGTACATTTGTAACATGTAAAACAAGCATTTTTAGTTCTAGAACATTAGCTTTATGAAAAAACTTCAAAATGTGTTTTTGGAGTAAATGAGGTGGAATATATGGGTCATGTAATTTCACATTAAGGAGTCAAAGTAAACCCTAAGAAGATAAATACAATGATAGAGTGGTAGGTGCCAAATTTCCTCAATAATATCTAAATACTTTTGGGGATAAAAACTTACTATATTAAATTTTTGAAAACTTATGGTAGCATATCAACACCAATAAAAAATTTATTGTAGAATAATTCCTTTCATTATAATGAAACAACTACCAATGCCTTTTATTATATGGAGTCTATGTGTACCACTCTATTTTTGGCTACCCTAAATTTTTCCAAAGATTTTATTTTTGAATGTGATGCATCAAGATATGGCATGGGGACAATACTCATGTAGGAAGGAATACCCATTACATTTAAGAGGCATCAAATCAAGGTTAAAAAATGAATATTATTCATGTATTAAAATAATGGAGACCTTATCTGATGGGTAGACACTTTAAGGTAAAGATTGATAATGAAAGTCTAAAACATATTTTGGGATATTATCATTAGAAAAGAAAAAAAAATGGTTGAGTAAAATTTTGGGATATGAATTTGAAATCATCTATAATAATAGGAAAATATAATGTTATAGTATATGCACTATCCAGGAAGGATGAATCATCTAAGGCATTATTATGTACAATGCCCATTTGGAAAGTAGATTGGTTGGAAGAGGAAATATTAGAATGGGAGAATGATATGGATACACATGTTTTGATTTAGCATATCCAAAATATTATCAATGATTATAAAAAATTGAGTGTAAAGGTAAAACATTTTGGTATAAATATAAATTATACCTATGTAATAACTCTATCCTCAAGCACAATATCCTTAAGGAGATTCGTGCATCTCTAATAGGGGGTACTCAAGATTTTTGAAAGCATGTCATAGAGTCAAGAAATATTTTTTGGGGAAGGACACAAAGATGACATTATGGTTGAATTCATGGTTTATCAATAGGACAAGGGTGAAACAATTAAGACAACTAGGTATTCTACAACATTTATCCACTCCTATCTAAAGATGGGAGGAGGTTTCCATGGATTTTATTACAAGCTTGCTAAGGTCTGAAGTTAAAAATGTCATCATAGTAATTATGGATAGGATCATAAACAATTATCATTTTCTCTCTTTTTCACAACCATTTGTAGTCAGTACAATAGGTTTTGCTTTTTTGGATACAATTTAAAATGTGTATGCTATTCCCAAACATCATTGTAAGTGATTATGATCCCACCTTTATCAATAATTTTTAATTTATTTATTCTTGTGTTTGGGTACTCAGTCAGATCATGTCTCATTAGATCATCCTTAATTTTATGGGTAAATAGAGGTAGTCAACAAATTACTATAAATGTATCTCTATTTTTTCATTAGATAAATAAGAGTGGTGGGTTCATTGGATACCACTAGTATAATTGTGGTACAACACTTTATTCCATACCTCTCCCAAAATTTATACATTTGTTTTGATTTATAATTATTAGCCCCCATCTATCACTTCATCCTTGAGGGTGAAACCCAAGGTTTGAGTTTTTGAAGAAAACAATCAACATCAAAAAGAGGTATTCACTAGTCTAAGAGAGAATTTGGCAATAGAACAAAATATAACTAAGCAAAAAGTGGATAAGTACCATAGTGAGAGGCATTTTAACATGAGTGATTAGGTATTTATGCACTTTAATCCATATAAGTAGATGTATCTAAAATAATAGGAAATAAATAACAAACATTCTCCTAAGTATTATGGCCCTTATAATATCCTACAAAAAATTACTAGTGTTGCATATAATATGGAGCTACCATAGTCCACTCACATACATCTCATATTTCATGTATCTTTCCTAAAGAAGGTAATTAGAGAAAGAGTTTTTTCCTAGACTAAGTTACCAAAATTGGATGAAGAAGGTAGATTCATTCTAGAACCCAAGGAGATCCTTCACACATGCACTAAAAGGTTGATAAAATAGAGATTAATGAGTATTTGATCAATTGGATGAATTTGAACCATTAATATGCAACATGGGAGGATGAATATTACTTATAGTAATATCCAAAGTTGTTCAACATTGAGGACAATATTGAATGGGAGGGGAATGATACTCCCTTAACCTATTGAATTTATAAGGATATGTATAACTAACATGTGGCTTACATAAACTTTCATAATAGATTATCACATTTCTCTTTGTTTTTATATTGGTAGTAGGGTTGGCCTATGGAATAACCATGGCTTAAGTAGAGTATATATAGGAGGTATTGGTTAATATTTGGATATCATATTGTGAATTATGATTTTAATGCATTTTTTTTTAGGTTTCCTCCTTAAAGTGGCTTAGTCATATTCATCAAGTATTCTTCTCTTTCATTAATTATTTTTGTGGATCTACTTATTTTTCTCATATTTCTATGACATATTATTTCATTGTTATGAATTATCTAAGTGATTTCATTAAATTATTCCCTAAATTGAGTATATAAGGATAATGAAATATGTGACAAATATAAGTTACATGTTACATGACAAAAATAAATAATAATTTTTCTAACTTACATATGCAAATACAGATTCTCAAAGGTCACTAGCTACAAAGGAGAGTCAAGGGAAAGAGGCCAAAAGAGTAATTTGTACACCAATAAAAATAAATATAAGTATGCATCATGGATCTTTGGTATTTCTTTCCTATTATGTTATCCATAATTACTATACATTTCATGTTTGGAATCTCATCCCACCTCCATCTCAGCTTTGGAAAAATCATCCATGTATCCAATGGTTGAGGTTTCAAGGCCACTCATGGAAACCACCACCACCACCTTGAGATTAATAATCAAACAAGCTTTGGCTTATACACATATACATCCACAACAAGTTTTAATGTCTCAAATTCTTAATACCCCAGTCCAACCTACCCCTATAACACCTAACAATCTATGCTTAACCTACACATAATCCAATAACAAATCAGCCCACTTAGTTTGTTATAAGAAACGATGACATTCCCACCTGCTAAATTCCATCCACATCCAAGTATTTTAGTGGGCCCAACCACATTACTCATAATAATTAAACTGCTCTAAGGAGGTTTTTGAGGACACAATAAACATACTATTACCAATAAAAATCCAATACTTGAACCACATCCATTCACCAAGAAGATTGTACCATATTTCAACATTTTCCTTCTCAAAAATTACCAAACATGGAAGGAAAAAACCTTAGTGAAATTTTGAGTTTGTAAATAAACTACAACATTTTATTGTCTATATTCCATTTTTTTTATCAAGACTATGTCCCTCCATACAAAGTCCATCTAAGACCTATCATTAAACACTATTTTGGATATACACATAATTAGATTGATCATCAAGTACATGCTTAAGATCATCCATAACCAATAAGACAATGGAATAATAAGAAAATATAATACCTTCATCTCACCCTCTCTCTTCTAAATGTTGGTGCATCCAACTATCAAAATTGAGGGGGTTGTAAAAAATTTATAATAGTAATAAATTCATGGGAATAACTCATAGCTTGCATGATAATATAGCTTAAATCCCACTTGGGGAGGCAACCAGTAATTATTTGAAAGACCTTAGTTTACCAATAACTTGTCAATTATTTTTCTTAGCAATAACTTATGTAATTATGGTATTTTTGTGTTCATCCATAGTTTTTTATCCATTTTTACACATGGTATATATGTTTTTATGATTTAAATCTCTTAATTTTATTTTATAGTATTACCCATGTTTAATTTTCTATGAATAATATATCAAGGTCATATTGTAGTATTCTTGTACCAAAAACTATTTTTATCATCGAGCAACTGCTAAAATCTTGTGACAACTACTACTATCCTATTGAAATGTTGCTATTGTGTAGCAAATACATGACATCCTATAACAACTTTTGTAACACATGTAGCAAAATCTTATAACTTACTACAAACTATTTTTAAGAGATTTTACATATTAAATATGATATAAGACAAAATAATGAATGATATTTGGTTGCCAGACCTAATGCATATATTAGTTTTAGATCATATAATATGGTCATTATAACACTTTAAATTTAAATTTTATACCTAGCCTGAATTAGAAATAAAACCTTCCTTATGGTTGGAAATCATGGGAAATAATTAATATTTTATTTTATAAATTCTCACTATTGATCATAAGCTAACCTTATGAGCATCAAACATATACACTTTCATATTTATTTATGTGCATAACACACACATACTAAATCAATACATTTATAATTTTATCCAACATGTTTATTGTTCTCATTATAATATCATCCCACCTACATGATCCTCAAATCATATTGGGAACATTATTACTCTTAATCACATCCAGTCACAAAATTGTTGCATTGAAAATGTTTTTGAAAAATACAGTCCATTTCTACAATAACCAATTTTATTTCCATCCTTCAAAGGCAATTTATTTAGATCTTTAACGAGAGTAATTAGTAACCTCATCCATAAGACTAAGTAGACTCATGTGAGGTATATATGATAAAACATTTATACATACCTTATAAATAAAATAATTTTAGGATTTTCCTTCACCATGTTTGTATTTAATGATAGATCTCAACAAAATTAAAATACTTATAATTTTTTCAATCATGTTAATTTTGTTTTAGATAATTCATTTTGAGAATCTCTTCAAGTTTTTAAGACAACAAAGCACCATGATCTTTGAGGATAATATCAGATGGATTCCTTTTCATATCCTCACTTGTGTAGCTAAAAAAGCACCATGGGTTGTCCTTGAATGAATGGATAGGTGGTTTAATCATGCCATGTACTACACAACCAAAAAAAATTGGCATAAAGCTCAATTGTATGGTAACTATGCATGCATCCCTTAAGGTTATATATGATATTAAATCAATTTTTTCCATTACTAGATTCCATGTTTTTTTTTTTTTTTTGCATTTGGATTATATACTCATTTGGCATCTAATTAGCAAAATAAATATCAATGGTTCCACTATTATATAGTTGTTATTACCTCAGGAATTTAATATTATCACCCTAAATAATCCTAAAGTTTATATTTTCATTGATAATTATATTTTACAACTAATATCTAATAAACAAAGTCATAGGTAGCAGATGAACACATTTTTTTGCTTTCTATGAAAACTCCTAGGTTTGCTAACAAATTGGTTATAGGAAAGTATCCCAAAAATTTCTCTTTCTATGAGATACAATAACATACACACACTATTATGAGATATTTTGGGGTCTAGGGAACCCACATGCTTTTATTAACTTTTTTGATCATCTTCTCATCACCTAGAGGTCATTTTACACATCTGATGACATGATGGGTTCATAAAGATATTTTCACTAGAGGACTAGTTAGTGATTCATATTTTCAAGAACAAAGATAACCAAACCAAACTTATTATAATTTGATTTATATTTGAGAAAATGTTGGAAAATAAGGCAATAAATCTATGTGCTATTGATTATATTAATATTTCTTTCCTATTCAAAATACATCAACTCTAATCATAATACTATGTAGAAATTGATGTGGAATCATAAGTGTCAGGTTAGTTTAGAGTTATGTACAACATATTCCTCACTTTAGTCATGTCATCATTCTAAAAAATTCAAAAAATAAAAAATAAAAATAACCTCAATAATGAAAACCCTCAGGCATTATTGACAATCTTGGTTAGAAAACCAACTTACTAGCTATCCAATTATTAAATAAAGAGCCTTAATTGAAAAACTATCTTATCGGTTGATCAAGGGTAAAATCCTAAAAATTTAAAAAGAGAGAGAAAGAGAGAGAGAGAGAGAGAGAGAGGAAGCATCTAATTTTTTCCATATTTCTAGTTACTTTTCCAAATTGTTATATGAATAATCTCTAAGACACATGCCTATGTTTCCTTGCGCCTTTATCTTTCTAGGGCTATGGGTTCAACCTTTTATTGTTGCATTTTCCTACAACACAAGAATAATAACACCACATATTAGGAAAGCACACTTTTTGAGACTATTGATCCTTATTTTTTTAATTTTTATATGCTTCTAATTTGGGACAATTTTACTATAGATTATTTCCATCCATTTTTAGGCTGTAAATACATGCTTTCATTATGTTTTTGTGATCTTGTATTTAATCAGTATATTATCTATAATCTCCAAGTTTACACTTGTATCCACTACTCCTTTGTTTCTCTTTTTTAGCCACTTTTTCATTTTTGTTTTTCAGCCACTTCTACTAATTTACACACAACTCTTGTTACATTGACATGTTCAACTTTTCTATTAGTGTTTTTATTTTTCAAGTTACAAAAAAAAACCAAGCAAATCCTATCATCTTTTCATATTTATCAATAGTTGATTGATACACCATTGGGAAGTTTTAATTTATGTTAATTTGGCTACACATCCCTAAATAAATCACTAGGACCTTATCATAATTCCACGTGTTCTTCATCTCATAGACTCTAACAACCTACTCTTCAATTTTTTAGTTATTATACATTTTAACTCATCATTGAGGATATTTATTGAATGAATTATTAACTTAGTTTCACTACATGAAGGACTACATGTTACTACCTCAACTAACTAGCTACCAAAATATTTTGTAGAATCATTATTTTATTGATAGGACTTTGTATGAAGTCAAGTAATTATACTTTTTATTTAGGATAATTATTTTTTTTAATTTTTAATATGTATGTATAGTTTTTTTTGTATTTTATGTGTTATTTCCCACTATATTTTGCATTATTTAACCAACATTAAGTAAAAAATAGCATTTATCATATCCACATTATATGCCAT
This sequence comes from Torreya grandis, assembly GCA_037957365.1. Classification (NCBI taxonomy): domain Eukaryota; kingdom Viridiplantae; phylum Streptophyta; class Pinopsida; order Cupressales; family Taxaceae; genus Torreya; species Torreya grandis. The sequence continues at coordinate 1,829,534 of JARHVA010001302.1, forward strand.
GTTTTATTAACATCATACCCAATCATCCCAGTTCTTTTCACATGCACCTAACTAACTCTCATGATGTCAATTGATTGTCATGTTCCCCACATTTTTTTCATTTCTTATCACATTTGTGTATACCCCATTTATTCACCACCTTCCCACAATAAAACCATGTTATCTACTCAATGAAAAGTGTCTACCTTAATTTTTAGGGAGAATAAGGATATAAATTTTATTTATCTCCTTTGGATTAAAATTGTCTTCAACCATTAAGGTGGGGGGAGGGTATAGTGGAAATTCATGTCACTTATATCAATGTCAAAGGAGGTATGTTAATCATTACATAAAATTTGTGATAAGGGTGTATTCACCATTAGTGATTGATACATATGCAACCCAGAGAAAATCAAATAAGAATGTAATTATTCACTAAAATATCAACCTTTTTCTAAGAGGTTTCATACTTGCAAAAATTCTATAGATATTAGTAGCCATAGTTTTATACACAAGTTTCATACCTATAGAAAATGTTTTAGCTTATTATTTGTATAAATGGTTCAAAAAAATTGTCTTATATCATGATGAAAACAAATATATTTTTTTGTTGTGATAAATTCATTTCCATCTAAAGATACTTTGGATTTTTTTTATTTGATCACTTTATTTGGTTGTGATTGTCAAGATTCTTATTCGCCATGAAATAATCATAAGATGATCATGTTAATAATAAATATACATATGTCATTGAAATTAAACATTAATAAGTCTCAATTACATATTCCTCTCATACTACCTATAGACATCCCAATTCTACCACCCTAGTGTCAGAATAATGTATGAATATTATAGGTTGAAACATTTAATAAAACCCTCACCAAGATCCTAAAGAATATTGTTAGTGATATAGGTCAATATTTATAGTATAACTTTATCTCACCTCTTGGGTTTAATGTACCATCATCTACACACCCATAGTAACCACACCATATTCCATAGTCTTTGGATTCCAAGCCATACTACCCATTGAGATCAAGATACCCGCTTTACACATCTCATTATAAAATATGATAAGTGATGAGGAATATATAGTTTCATGGCTTCATGAGATGGAACTTATTGATGATAAAAGGCTAAATGCACTTAACAATATGCAAGCATATCAAAAAGAGATCTGTAATAATTATAATAAGTGCATCAGATCCATGGTATTTAAAATTTAAGACATTGTATAAAATAAAACAAGTGAAACACTAATCAAGATCAAGAAAAGAAGGGTAAATTTGATCCTAATTTCTTAGTTCCTTATGTAATTATTTCAAGGTTTGGTTTAAGATCATAAAAACTAACCACAAAAGATGACCAAGAGTTTCATGAACATATAAACATCATGCAGCTCAAGTGTTTCATACTTAGAGGTTTATTTTTTATCTACAAGTAATTGTAGATACTAAAATTGAATATTTATATCATCATAGTCTTTTACATTTGACAAATATAAATTAAGGCTCTATCCTCAGTTTTATACCTTCATGTTACCAAAAGGCTTGTAATCAGCATCTCATTATGCCTCAAGGATTAACTCATATTTTTATCCATATCATTATGATGATTCAAGTCTCTTGTACTACACAAATATTAAAACTTGATAAACATCCTTTAATATTATTTTTAGATTCATACCTATTTTCTAGCCTCCTAGAAACTACCAAGCACAAAAGGACACTACCATTAATGGTAATGTCTAGATCCTTATCCATTTCTAGTTACTAAAATTCATCCAAATTGAAATTTTTTTGAAACCTATGGGTCATTTTATTTATCTTATAATACCCTACTATGAGATATTTTCAAAATGAGTGGTATAAATAAAAATTTGACCATTTTCATTCATCATCTAGAAACTACCAAGCAAACACTTATTAAAGCTAAATCAATAAACTACACAACTAACCTATTTTACCTTATCCATCCTTATTTTCATATCAAACATAGGAATAATCATATTACAAGTATGAATCATTCAAAGAATAGTCCATGAGTGATATTTTTTAGGCTACATGATATATCAATGCATGCATCATCATATATTATTTTTCACCCTTGTGCACACACTTTCCTACACATAGGGGAGAACTAAATAATTTTGAGTCCCTCCTTATAGTATTGTCTATGTAGGTAGCATCCATTGATAGAGAAGTTTTTTATATCATCTTGACATCATGAGCCTACTACTACATTCTTTATCAAATTAATTACAAGGTTGAACATGGGTGAAGAACTAGGGTTTGATAAATTAGTAGAGGGTGATAACATGTACCCCAAATCTAAATACATAAATAGAAAGGTAATAGAAAACATAGAATAGTGAAGTTGGTAACATCCATATCTAGTCATTTTATATTGGACACCTCCAACACAATCATACACTAACATCGATGGTAGTGTCCAAATCCAATGGTAGTGTCTATGTCTACAAAAGTAAATTTTTATTAATATGACGACCGATCTAGAACATTTATCATGTATATTTTACATATGTTTCTAGTGCAATTCTTCCTATGCATAGTAAACCTAGTTAAGTGTCATTTCTCTTTTATATTACAATCAATTTAACATCTTTCAAATAAATTTTCTATATTTAACATATCTCAGTATTATAATTCAAAATATTCATTTTCTAAGTTTGTAATTAATTGGCTTGATATAGTTTTGTTTATCACCCTTATGCTTTAAATTTTTATATATTATTAACCCTATCCCTATATACCATAAATTTTAGGGTTAAACATTTGGTAAACCTGATGTTTGGTCTCCAAACCCTAAATCAGCCTAGGGTTTCTTAATTTACTTTACTTTCTCATTTTTTATTTTTTATTTCTAAAATTCAAAACCCTTAAAATCATAATTTATTTTCCTATAATCATTTTCAATACAGATACATCTATTGGTTATGTTTATACAATACATAATCATAGTCATTTTATTTTATGCTAAATCAATCAAATATATAATCAAATGGGATAAAAAAATATATATTCAACATAAAAGGAGTGCTTTAAAACAAGATCAAACTTTAATATCTCTCTACAACTCTTTTTGCAACAATATAGATTTGGTTTCACCATGCCAATGTGCTTGCTCGAACCCCTTTATTCCCCTTAGAGCCTAATCAAGAGATATCTACCATCTTTTACCCATTATTTGCCCACATATTATATTGGATTTGGTTGTCCATGTTGTAACTACATGAAAATGTAAGGGTTCCCATCCTATCCCATCACCAATTAATATATAACATGTTCCTCCCAAGCCTAAATTGGTGATTAAAAGTAAGGGATATGGTATTGTTGACCAACTAAGTAATAAACATGCTAAGATTTCAATATTTGATCTTTTAACATAATCTAATATCTATAAGGACATATTATATGATGAATTATGTGAAACACAAGTACCAAGTGACATAAAACCAACTTACTTTGTGAATATTATGCAAGATCTCAAAAATAATTCCAATCTCATTATATTTACCATCAAAATAGACCATTAACTAATAATTTCCTTTATTCATACAAGTTATTATGCATAATAAAGGAATAAAAATAATGTTAGTCAATAATGGGTCTTACCTAAACATTTATAGCTTATAATTATTGAAAAAAGGGTATTAATATGAATATTATTAAAAAAATAGATGCACATATCAAAGGATTTTATAACTCATGTATCCCACAAAATAAAGAAATCACATTATATGTGACATTGGGGAAAAAAATAGTATCTACCACATTCTAAATAATGTCTCAATCATTGCATTATAACTTACTCTTAGGTAGACCTTGGATACACATGATGGAGGTTGTTCTATTTACATTAAATAAATGTGTCAAATTTATATATGAATGGAAATTATGGACAATACTCATCGATGATGAACCTTTCAAATTTTGTCAAATGTTACATTCAAACATAAAAGGGGTTCCTAAATGCATACCACCAAAGTAATACATTCCAATTTAAATCATACCAACTCATGAGATGAGATAATCAATTAAAATAATTAATTTACCTCAAGATACTTATAAGGCACTAGTCACTAAAGTGCACATGTATGTAGACTTAGAATAATAACAATTACCATAGGAGCCAATAATACCAAAACAATAATAAATTTCAACATTTTATATCCCTTTAACGGTTAACACCAAGCAACAAGATGGAAAGGTTTTAAATTACTATGATAGTGATGATTAAGCTATTCATATTATGGTTGATAAAAAATTATAAAAACTAAATTTTGATCCACTTGAGCATCTTTCCCATAACCTATTCACACCTATAGGTCTTAGTACATAAAATTCAAATTCATCACTAGAGGATAAAAATCACATTTAGATAGGGGAAATGCAAAACTATCAAATGAACATGTAAATGTTTGTTATTCAATCCATCCCTCCTAGCTTCAAACATTGATCCAACATTACAAGGGATAAATATAGATACATCATGTGAATATCATGGATTCTTCTCATAAGACTCCACAATATATTTTATAGATCATGGTAAAATAAGATGCTTTAAGTATGATACTTTCTATGTTATTTGAGCATATGATGTTTTTTTAAACTCCTAACAAACATAGCTTAGGAAATCAACTCAATAATTAATAGGGGTTACCATATTATAACTATCATTAGATCACTGACCATAATATATATCTATATGAGGCATTGTAAAACCAAATCCAAAAATACAAAAATTAAGGATGTATACAGGTCATACTTGAACAATGAAAAATATCTCCTTATTATATTTTAGAAGAAAAAAATGAAATGAGACATACTTCAAAGTGCATGTGCCATGAAGAATTAATAATTACTAAAAATATTTATGGGGTATGATGGATATAACTCAAGGTTTATATAAATAATAGGAGCATAATTTGTAATATTACCACATTATGGTATATGGGACATGATGTGTATGAGTTACAATATTATCTAGATTTTCTAGAATCTCTTGGGTATATTATATCACCCATTACATGTGGACCAAAGGTGGTAGACCTTGTTATATGGGTAATGGATCAACAACAACACTAGTTGACCGACATGAAATTAACTATTAGTACTACAAATCAATGACTTATTTTCCAACATGATAATAAATACATATGTATCCCACATGATGGATATGATTATGGATAGATATTAATAGCTTATACTAGAGAATTATCACCAAAAATTGAGGAATTGGCAATAATACAAATAATTTCGGCAAATAAATCTACCCTGTAGTACCTTATCTCTTGAATATGAGGAATTTTTGGACTAGTTATATCACATTTCAAATATTCCAAAAATACCAAAAAATATATATATTCTAAAAATACAAATAAATTCAAATAAATTATAAAATATAAAAATATTCAGTATTCCCATGTTTTATTATTTCCTTGTAACCTATGGTGTTTTCTTAATGTTATGTAGATAGCATATCATTTCATTTATATATACACATGTTTCATGCATCATTGAGTGTGATATAGGCATACCCTGACACATTATATGTGAAATTATAGATGTTATATCTCTCATCTACCCACATCATATAGTAATTTTGGTATATCTACTTATTTTATCATGATTGATAGACGTTACATATCCTTTATGATCATTTATACATTATCATGTTTGAGCTTATCTACTCACGTTTACACATGTCTATATCCATGCTCATATTTTTGATAGTGTACTTGACATGTTATATTACATAACATTTTCCATAACACATACATACATGGAATAGTATGATATGTTTATTTACGCTTCATCTATTTTTCACTTCCTTAAGTGTATTCCATTGCTTGTTATTGTCTTGTTTATGAAACATTTAAATATGTTCCTTCCTTGTTGGACCCTATGACATTGTATGTTTATTGGACCTTTGAATATGTCATTATATGTTTTTTGGTCATTTAAGTACGTCATCCCTTTTGATTATGAGTCATTTGAACATATACCTTATATGAGGTCTACTTTGACCATTCCTTTTACATTGCTTTAAGTGATCTTGTGTGTGTGCTTGACTATTTCTTGATTTTGTACTATTACTCTCTAGACATTACCCTGATCTATATATTTCATATATAGGACTTGATGTGATCACATACTATGAGATTCACTGATATATCTACTTTGAAATTGTATCATTATATGATGCATGATTCATACATAGATTATACAACAATCTTATCATGTTGAGGTAATGTACCTACTAGATTCTATTTCCCTCACCTCAAAATAAGGGAATACTAGTAGGGTCATGTCATATAGATATTACCTCCACACTTATACACTTCTCAGTATCTCCACATTTTATCTGGGGTATGTCATAAAGATATGACCTCCACACTTGCACAATCTCTAGTTCAATTTCACAATTCAGATATACTTTTGGGTCATAATCCTATACATTTCACCAATTTTTCATAAATTTGTATGTCATGTTATTTCACTAAAAAATAAAAAAATACCAATTATACTACTCACTAGGATGTACTGATTACACTAAGATGTAATATTATTGAGCCTTTTCTACTATAAAAGTTGGTTAATTTTATAGGTGAAGTGATTAAATCATTCAACCTCACCAAAATTATAGATTGGGATGATTAAATCTTCCAATCTCATCAGATTTATAGTATGAGTTGATTAAATCACTCACCCTCTCTAAATTATAATATTCACACTTGAGTTGTGTGATTGAGATATAATGATCTCAATGGTCATGTCACAAATCACCCTTTCACTAGACTGGGGGAATAATACCTTCAATATCCCTCTTCAAATCTCTAATATTTAGATCTAAACCTTTTCCAACTCTATTATTCATAAGTACTAATCTTTATCAAGTCAAATCATCAAGAGGTAACATGGTTACATCGACGCATAGGTGTATTCCTTCCTTGATCTCTTTCTTTTCAAGCATTTCAATTATTTTAAACTTCAAAATATATGCACTGATTTACACCATAACATGTTCTTGGTTATATGTCATACACTAGCAAAACACTCAAAATGGGCTCAAGTAAAGCCAAGGTGTGTGTAGTCATATAAAATTTGAAATTTGATAACTTGAGCATAGCTAATGATACCCAACCCTTATGACCCTCTTTCTTTCTCTCATTACCCTTATAGGCATGTTTTCAATAATTCTTATTCATTTGTAGCCTTCTAGACCTGATCCCATTTGAGCTAGATCCCTCTTTCCATGATATATCCATCCCCCTAGGTCCCTTCTACTCAAGACAATAGTACCACACTAGGACTATAACACCAGTTCTACTCTTGTCTACTTTCAAAGCTATTTTTCAAGTCTATTTCTAGCCCCTATGGTTAATTTCTTCTGGTTCCCCATCCTTTTCCTTGTCATCCTAATATGATCACATTCAACTGATAACCAATAGATCCCTATAAAATCCCATTCAAAGATCATTGGGAAGGGGTTAGAAATTATCACTAAGCAAGAAAGAATACAAGAAATACTACTCAAGTAATCTTCCCTATTCTCTAGATATAACTAACTAGCACACTTACAAGCTTATTCAAATCCTTACACTAGTCCCTAGCCACCTCAATCACATCTAGTTTAGCATTTTGCACTTCATACACATAATTTCATAAATCACATCAAGTGGGATAAATATATATGACTTGACCCCTCTTCAGAGTATTGGTATGTAGGAATCATGTGCACACAAGGGGTGTGGATCCACATCTAGTGAATCTTACACACACTAACCCCCCTTATTTTTTAAAATTGGTAAAATAATAATAGAACATAGGGTTTGAAGAGAAAATATACTCTATAAGGATATCTACAAACTTCCAACTATTGAAACTTCATAGACAGGGTCACATAGCCTTGGCAAACAAAACATAGAAAGCTAAGAACCTTAGGACAATAATGGAAGAGGTGGACTACAGCATTGGTGCCACTCCTATCTAGTTTTGGAACTCCTATCCAATCAAAAAACAAAGTTTAGATCTCATTTTGTGATAGTGTCTTAGTCTTACGCAGTGAATTCTAGCCTCTGTCTTAGTCTGATCAATTAGTTTCCAACTAAGTCTTCTTTTCCATCTCTAATTACTATTTTTAAAAAGATCAAAATTGCAATCTAATTTACACAAATTAGTAGATTAATTATTACATATTTATTTACTGATTTTACTACTCATACCTTTTAACTAAATTAGAAATAATACACCAACATTCCCAAAATTGTTAAATCATTTGGTGAACCTATCTTACTTTGTTTGTGCAAAAAAACCCTAGAAACCCTAGGGTAAATTTCTTACTAATTTTTCCTATATTTTTCTGATTTTCACCTACATAATTAAATAAAAAATTAGCATTAAATTTTAAAATTTTGTCGTAAAATAATTTTTTTTTCAAACCCTAGTTGTCCATACTAGGTCCCACTATTTTTCTAATAATTTTCCAATCATTTCCTGATTTTTTACTAGCATATTAAAATTATAAATTCACTTCAAATTTCAAATTTCAATAATAATTTTCAAAAACATTTATTTTTCAAAACCCTAGTTGCATCTTCTAAGTCTCTTTTAAATCAAAAACTTTCCCATAATTTTTTAACTTTTTACTTGCATACCTAACTCAGGATTTCACTTTAAATTTCATAGTAATTTTCAAATTAATCATCTTTCAAACCCTAGCTACATATACTAGGTCCCATTACTTCTTGAGGTATCACCTTACACCTAAAATTAGATTTCAAAAATGGATCTCACTTATTTTCAAATATTTCTTACATTTTTAGCAAATAATAAAGAGGCCATAATTGGTCCTATCATTTACATGAATGATGAAGCTTACCATATGCTAATACAAAGCTTCATTCTTTGTTTTTCATGACTAATTTTCATAAGGGATGATATTAATAAATTCATTGTTAAACATAGTAAAATACCTCTCCTTTAAAGCAAAGTTCACTTGTCTTTAATATAAGGTTTCATCTCTTACTTTCTATCTCTCATATGTAAAAACTTTTAATTTTATCATGCTAAATAAATTAGAAATGTCATATCACATGCCAAAGTTTCTTATGCATCCATGCACCAATTCATGCATTCTATCCCTTGCTTTCTATCTTTCATGTGGAAAAAAATGAAAGTTTATCATACTAAATATATTAGAAATGTCATAGCACATGCCAAAGTTTCTTATTCATTCATGCACCAATTCATGTTTTTTATCCCTTGCTTTATATCTCTTATATGGAAAAAAATTCAAGTTCATCTTGATAAACATATTAGACATATCAGAGCACATGTAAAAGTTTCTTATGCATTCATGCACAAATTCTTTTTTTCTATCCCTTGCTTGTTATCTCTCATGAGGAATGATCTTTATAAACATATTGTTATACAACATATAGCTCCACTTTCATGCATTTTATCCCACATACATGGTTTATACCTATAGGATCCATTACATAAGCTAAAAACCACATGTCAAGTTTTAATGTCATATCATATGCATAAGAAATAGTTTCTTTCTCCTCCTCTCTCCCAAGAAGGTGATAGCTACTTTCTCTCTAACTAGGGCCATGCTATCACCCCTCAAAAAGGTGAGGTATCCCATACTATTTTTATTAATACATACATTTAGTCTATAGCTTCTTCAAATCCTCTTCAACATATGTGTTTGCATGTTCAATTAGAAGCAACTAATTTTTTCACTTGTAAGACTCTAAGGGATCAAATCACTAGTATGAGAAAGTTAATTTTATATTTAAAAATGTAGAATCAGATATTACATGAAAAAATAACAACATTGGAAAACCATATTATAATATAAAAACCTCAAAGGTACCCTAATGTCAATCATGTATATGCACCTTCACCTAGTCAATTGGTTACAAGCAATGTTACATATCAAAACAAGAAATCAAAACAAAGTAACTCTACAACTAGTGATTCAAACATCATTAAAAGGTAAAACAAGAGTTAAAATGAGGTACTAAGGGAAATGAGTAAATATAAGTTGATCAAATAACCTCCTCTACATCCAATGAGAAGATCTAGATATTATTGTGCATATCATAAAATGCATGGGCATCACATAGACTCATGTTTTGCATTGAAACAACATATACAACATATAATTTCTAATGAGGACCCTATATAAGGTAAATTAGTCAATCAATACATAGTGACATAGGAACACATTCACAAAGGGTCAAATTCAAGAATAGTAAAAAAGTGGTTACTAAATCATAATTCAGAATATCAAAAGGATCAAAAAGCAAAATCAAAGTAAGGAATAGTACCATAGGCACAGGTAAAGCATGAAAAAAATGTGAATCTACCTCTCCAAAATGAAGATAAACTTCCAAATTAGTATTAGTTTGGTCAAAAATATCTACAATAGTTTAATTATCAAGGCCAAGGGTTAGGGAAGCATGCTTAAGGCATCACTACTCTTATTCTAGCAGTTGATATTATTTGTCACCAAGGTTTGGGATTTATTGAAAATCCTAAGGAAAATCATTCATAGACATAATTTATCAAAATAAAATAGCTAGATACAACACAAGTTAACACTATCATTCCATTGGTTTAAAATTAAGATGATAATGATGAGTGGAACAATAAAAGTTATTATGATTTCCAAGATACCAATAATAAATCTAAATATTTATAATCATATTCATAGCCATTCCTTCATACTTCATAATCATGAATGATTCCTTTGTTCAATATAGGACACCATGATAGGAAGTCTCCCATGAGACTCATCAGTTAGTATCATCTCTTCTCAACCTTGTACATAACGTCTTTTCAATTTCTTGTACATAGTTTCTTTTTTCTTACTTGTACATAGTTTCTTAGTATTTCTTGTACATAATCTTCTCATGACTGATTATATATAGATTATTTCAAAAATACAAAAACAATCAAATAATTAAAAATTCCAAAAACATTTTGATTGTATACATCATCCATGCTTTACATTTCTACTACAATGTTAGACTTACATTTGTTGTTATATGCTATTGTTTATCAATTTATCTAAATCACCATGCTTGACTTGATCTTATTTGAGTGTGTGTAGTGACATCCATCTATTTGATTACTTCACCCTACCCATTGAGGGGGCATCCTACTTCTACATCAAGACACACATTAATATACATATACCCATTAGGGGCATCTTCTATATGACTACACCATCCAGGTTATGTCATTCCTACACCACACACTCTAGTTATCATGATGATGAACATTATTTACTATCTTACATAGATTACTCTATCAACACTCACTATTATATAGCACTTTTGTATTTCTTAGCATATACCTAGTCTTGTACTAACACATCTTGCATACTTTCCCTCTTATTTTGATTAGTTAGATGTAATTGTATTTCTAGTTATTACATGCTTTCCTTTATTCCTTTACATAGCTAGAGTGTTTGTATTTTTCAGTTATTTTTTGTCTCTTGTATGTGCCTTAGGACATTTTCCAATTTCCTTTTCCTATACTCTTATATGTGATTGTGGCTTCCATGCTAACCTTGCTTGTTTCAATTATATGTGTATGTGGCATTTAAACATGCCTTGTATGCTTGCCTTCTAGTATGAGTGACATGTGCCCATGTCCCTTGTTTGTGTTTTCCCTTGGCCACCCTTGTATGATTCTTAATTATTATCTTATGTGCTTGTTTCTTGTTTACTTATCATTGTTTGCAATGTCATGATCCACATCAGGCATTTATCTTGCTTTCTTGGATGCCATGATGGACATCAAGCTCCATCCCTCCAACTAACAACTAACCATAATTTCATTTCTAATTTAGTAAATTACACATGTCATTACATTTTTATATTCATATAATCATACCCATGTTGATATAATAATCTCTCAATACAAATCATGCTATATCTTAAGATATTTTGTCAATTATCATTACTATATCATGAATATTTATAACATAACACAATTATAGGTTTATTTCTTCTAAGGGTAGTCATTTTAGAGTCTTTATTCCTAACCTTGAAGAGGGGAAAATAAATAGGGGTTTTATCACAAATATTAGAGCTCTTAATGGTCAAAAAAGTATAATTAAACATACCTAGAACAATTAGACATCAAAATAGTCAAAATAGACCAAGCAAATAGTGAGAATATCATAAAAGTTACCAGATTTAGCCCAAGATAATAGTGTTCAAATTACACTATAATTTTGGTGTCACTAGTGTCCATTTTTGGTGCTCTTATCCAAACAACAAAAAAACCAAACTTTTTAAAAGTAGGTAGAAAGGTAGGTTCAACTACAATTTTGCACAGCTAGACTAGTTTAGAATCAACAATTTTTAGTATAGTTTTGCTCAAAGAATATAGATATAGGGGGCATCATGAATGACATGATGGATCTCACTTCTTATTTTAGACATGATAGTTGATATAACTTCTAGATGAGAATCCATATTCTAGACACTAGTGATTGGGGGCTTTGCACACCAATTTTTATTTTCATTTTTGAGTTTAATATTACCCAGACATTCTCAATAGTTGCATGCTTTATTATATCTATAAGTGGTTGAAATCATTTTTGAATGGATTTCATACAATCCTAACTTCCACATTTTTGAGTTCTTAAGTTCTTGAGTGGCTTTCATAAAAGCCTAGTGTAACAATTTCAAAGTGGCTTTCATACAAGCCTAATTTCCATCTTTTGAAGTGACCAAGAATGGCCTAGTTTCTAGCATACATTTAGCTATCCACACCAACATGGTCAGATCATAGTACATTCATAGGCTTTAGGATCCATCTCATATGACATGTATTTCATATTGGTATCAATTCATATCTTCACTTCATAGGGAAACAATAGAGCCAAAGGACTAGCAATCTTTTGTATTCTTGAGCCACCTATTTAAATGGATTGGACACATAATCAAAACATCAATTATCACATGCATGATCACCTAGCTTCACTTAGTGGGTGATGATGGAGCCAAAGGGAAATCCTTTGTATTCTTGAGCCACTCTTAGGGAATTGAGAATTCAACTATGTTTATGATATTACTCTTGGTACAACATCATCTAACATCACTTAGCATCACCATAGGTTTTGTGTTGGTCCATGTACCCAGTGAAGTGTATTCATTCCTTTTTATTCCTCTCTCTTACCCAACTTTATATATTTTTATATTAGATATAGTGTATCTAGTAAGAACTGATCTACTCTTTATTTTTCTTGCATATTTGCACTTCACAATGTTCTCTCTCTATGCACACCAAACATCACATAGCTTCATGAAATTCACCCTTGTAGGTAAGTTTAGGTATGATTTTTATTTTTCCTTTATCCTATTATTTAACTTTGCTACATCACTAGAATAAAGGGAGGGGGAATGTAGTCATATAAAATGTGAAAATTAGTAACTTGAGCATGGCTAGTGACACCCAACCCTTAGGTCCCTCTTACTTGCTCTCATGACCCTCATACACATCTTGTCACTAATTCTCATTCATCCATAGGTTTCCAAAATTGATTCTAGCTGATCTAGACCCCTCTTTCCATGATAGATCCATCCCTCTAAGTCTTATCTACTCAAGACAATAGTGCTACTCTAAGACTATAGTGTTGGTGTCATTCATGTCTGCTTTTAGTGAATTTGTCCAAATCCATTTTTGTCCCCAATAATTAATTTTATATAGTTCACCATCATTTTCATTATATTCCTAATGTGAGCACATTCAACCCATGACAAATAGATCCTTATAAAATCCCATTCAAAGATCATTTGGAAGGGTTTGGTAGTTATCACTAAGCAAGCAAGACTACTCAATCAATCTTCTCCATTCTCTACATACATCTAGCTAACACACTTATAAAATTATTCAAATCCTTACACCAATCCCTATCTACCTCAATCACATCCAATTTAGCATTCTACATATTCATACACATAATTTCACAAAGAACACCAAGTGGGAGAACTACATATGGCTTGATCCCTCTTTAGAGTATTGGTATGCAGGTAGTGTGCCCACACAAGGGGTATTGATCCACATCCAATGAATCTTACACACACCAAGCCCCCCTCTTTCTCAAAATCGGTCAAATCATAATGAAACATAGGGTTTGAAGGGAAAATCTACTCTACAGGGAGCTTTATAGACTTCTAACTACTGAAACTTCATGGATAGGGTCATATAAACTTGGAAAACAAAACCTAAAAATCTTAGATCCTTAGGAAAATAGTGGAAAATGTGGAATATAGTGTTGGTGCCACTCCTATATAGTTTTGATGCTCCTATCTAATCATAAAACAAAGTTTAGATCTTATTTTTTGATAGTGTACCAGTCCTACACAGTGAATTCTAGCCTCTGTCTCAGTTAGATCAATCAATTTCTAGCTATGTTTTAATTTCTTATCATTATTACTATTTTTAGAAAATTTTGAATTGAAATTAATTTACACAAATTATTAGTTTAATTATTTTCTATTTATTTACTAATTTTACTACTCAAAACCTTAAATTAAATTAGGAATAATACATCTAATATTCCTAAAATTGTTAAATCAGTGTGTAATACACAACTAGGTATGCATTTATTTCCTTTAACCTAGTAATTTCATCCTTATTAATTATTAAATTAAATAGGGGATGTATATATTAAAATTAAATATTTATAGTTTTTCAATCTTCTATGTTTAACAAATATCAATCAAGGATCTACCCTTCAATTCTATACCTTTGTGTTTCCAAAGTCTCATATTCACCATCTCATTGTAACTAAATGCATATCTCTTAGTTTGATACATATCATTATAATGGAATATGTCTCTTATACTTCACTTAAATATTAAAAATTTATACACATATTTCACTTTCAATTTTAGATCGATACCTTTTTTCTATCCTTATAGACACTACCAACCATAGAAGGACACTACCACCAATGGTAGTGTTTAGATCTCTATCTAGTGTCTAGTTACCAAAATTCATCCAAATTTAAAATGTTTTGAAACCTATGGGTCAACCTATTTGTATTATTGATCCTTATCATGAGATATCTTAAAGATGAATGGTATGAATATAAGTATAATACTTCTCATTCCTCATCTAGCAAATACCAATCAAACACTTATTAAAGTTAAATCAATCAACTACACAACCAACCTATTCTACCCTATTCATCCATATTTTCATATCAATCATAGGAGAAATCATATTATAGGTCTGAATCATTCAAAGATTACCCCATGAGTGATATTTGTTAAGTTACAAGCTATATCACTTCATGCATCATCATATAGTATTTCATTTACTAATGCACACACTTTCCCACACATGGGGGATAACTACATAAATATGAGTCCCTCCTTGGAGTATTGGATATGTAGGCATCACCCATTGACATATGGGTCTTTGGGCTTAGCTCAACACTATGATCTCACTAAGCCATTTTTAAAAAACATTATTCCAAAGGTGAAGAAGGGTAAAGAGATATGATTTGATTGATTAGAAAATAATGACAAACCATATCTTATATCTAAATACATCAGTAGAAAAGTGATAGAAAACCTAGACTAGAAATGTTTTTTGCATCTAGATCTAGTCATTATTCTATATTGGACACCTATGTCATAGTCAGACACTAGATTTGATGGTAGTATCTAGATCCGATGGTAGTGTATGTGGCTATAAAAGTATAATTTATAGAAACTAACTACTAGTCCAAAACACTAATCCTATATTTTTCTCAATTATTTTCTAATCTAGATGTTCTTTTGCATAGTAAACCCAGTTAAGTATCATTTTTCTTTGGTATTAAAATCAATTAAACATATTTTAAATCAAGTAATTTTTATATTTAGCATATCCTCAGTATTATAATTTAGAATATTCATTTATTTGAGTTTACAATTGATTGGCCTACTATAGATTAGTTTTTCACTCTTGTGTTTTGAACTATATCTATATTCTTAACCCTAGCCCCATATACCATAAATTTAAGGTTAAATTTTACCCTACACTTTGGGATAAATTCACTGCATTTTCCATTTGACATCTTATTCCATCCTACCCTAACCATATTCAACTATCCTAGTATCCATCCCATCATGTTTATCTTATTTCCCATTTTGACCTTGATTAAGACATGGAGGAAATTTTGATAACATGTTATGGTAGTACCTAAATATGTTAAATTCTTGGTAGCATGGAGTTAGCATAGCATACGGGTAATTAGGCACACACAATGTAGTCTTTTGAGAGTTACTCCTAAATATTTCCATCTTTCCATCCCCTACCACTTCCATCCTCATTTTTAGAACCATTTTATCCTTTGATATCAACTTTTCTTAAAAATTTAAAAAAAAACTAAATAAAATAAAAACCTCAAAAAGATAAAAACAATATAACTATCCAAAAAAACCAAAATTAGTTGTCTTCTTCTTAGTCCTATTACAAATCCATGATTAATTTTAAAACAAATCATTTCAGCTTCATCAATATATTTGTTCTCAATTACACTCCCTCACATATATAATTTCTTAGGGCATAATAAATTTATTGGTTTCATTGTTACGCATGCATTGGGTTGTTGACTTGATTTAAGGAAAGAACATCTTGTTTACTTGTTTCCTTATTTTTTCAATAGTGCTTGTTTTGTTTGTTTATTTTTTAAATTGTTTGTTGCATTTGTGTTAGTCATATGGAATTTTAAAAGGTTATCATGATATTATATATCATGGTGCATATTTTTGTGTTTTATATTAAAAATCAAGTTGTTAAAACAAGTGTAAATTCATGCTAGATTGGTAGCATGTACTCTTGTTCATCATCATGCATACTTATCATCTTATCACACTATCCATATATAATTATCCATCACTATACATGAAACATAACTAAGTTTGAACCAATAACATAAAATCAAGAACAATAACCACATAAAAACATCACATAAGATCATATCATCTAATAATCTACAGTAACATTTAATACATATGAATCGAATACATAATATCAATAACATAGTTATATAATCAAATACTATCACATCATAATAAAAACATGAGACTAGAGAGATCAATAAAAATTGATTCATCATTATATATTTTGATTTCCCATATATACATATCCATGTCATCACTATACATAATATCCATCTACATCCATCAAAATCATATACATATCTATCTCAAAATAATATACACAAAATAAGTGGTCAAATCTCACTTTATCCTTCTATAAGAGGACTCATGGGTGGTGACCTCCTCAATGGATAACTTCATGGTGATGGACTCCCTAGTAGTGGACTCATCCTTGGAGGTACCCCCATTGATATTTTTGATGGAGTTACTCACATTTATGGAGTTGTCTAGGGTGTTCATGTCTTCCTCCTTAAGTACTTGACATAGGATGATGCTCTATAATCTATGGGTATTACCACCTCATACAACTACCTATAATAGCCATGCTCTCATAAGGCACTCATCACATCTGATAAGAAATTAGTGAGGCCATATAATGTTATTAGAGAGTGAGTCATGTCTTTATCCCCTACATCCATGTTACCTTTACACTTAGCTAATTCATCTTCATTGTAAGACACATGACCCCTTCATCCTATGTTATAATTTATGTCTAAGACCCTCTTGCATTGCTCTTCGGACACACTATATTTTTGTCTCTCATAGCTATGTCCTAATAAATATTTTAAATAATATTTTCATCCTCAAATCAATGTGGTCGTGTGGTTGTGATGGCCCCATCCCATCACCTCTGATTGGCACTGATACTACCACTGTGACCCTTAGATCTAAACCTACTTGAATTGGTCCTAGAGACCTAATTGATGATGCAATAAATGATTTTACTAGAGATCCCATTTCTGATTTTATCATCACTCATATCAATGATCCCAATTCTACTTGAATAAGAGAACCAACAACCTATATTGGAGATCCACCTCCTTTTTCACCTCCTCTTTCTACATATCCTAGATATACACTTCCCTTATGATGAAGAGACACTTATCCTCATCCTATGATATAAAATTTATAGTGTTAAATCCATATAATACTCTCCTTTAGATTTATTTTCCTCTAGTTATGGGTTTTCAATCTCATGGGCCTTAGTTGAGCCCACCAAGCATCATAACCATCTACCACACCTACATTTGTGATGCCCTCTCGATCATCCCAAAGTACATTCTAAGACATCACCCTATTTATTATGGATAATATGCAATATACTAAGGTCCCCCATTGATGTATATCCCTATCCACTCAATTAAACATATGAGGTCTAATTGGGATATCCTACTATAGGCCAAATTTCCTCAAAACCTTGTCTAGTCTATAATGCTCTATGATGAATTCACTTTGGCTTGTAATGTTGGATAAAATTTATACATAACCCAAGAAGTATAGTCATCCATCCAAAGAAATTTAATCCCCTTTTAGGTCCTCCATGTGATATCTATTATCTTAAATCATCTAGTACCCATTGGTAGTATCTAACAAGACCTAAATGTCAATGTTGACCATTGCCAAATCATATGCCATTGAATCATCTCTATCTCAATGATTTTGTCTTCCCATAGTAAACTCTATGGCTATGTGCTCCCAATCCCATAACTATAATAAAGTGAGATCTCATCTTTGCATACAACTAAGTGAAGGTACCTATAGATCTAGGCTAGTATACAAACCCCCCATGCAAAAAATATGGCATCCTCAACCATATCAA
Source organism: Torreya grandis (assembly GCA_037957365.1). Lineage (NCBI taxonomy): Eukaryota > Viridiplantae > Streptophyta > Pinopsida > Cupressales > Taxaceae > Torreya > Torreya grandis. The sequence goes on from JARHVA010001302.1 coordinate 1,848,319, forward strand.
TAATCACATCGACTAGAACCATATAGATGTTTTATTCACTCTTATCAAGTAGAAATATTCCACTAAAAATATCCATTATAAATAGGTGCAATCACTCTATTAGTTACCCTATTAATCATGCATCTAGTTCAATACCCAATTATTAGAGTGGATGTCAATCCTATCTGCTATTATTTTCATCATTATCAATGGTTATGCATATCTATAGTAAACCATCTATCCTTAAATGAGTATATATAATATACTCCACACATCCTCTATGGTCATTATCATCTCACTCATTAGTATATGAAATTTGTTAGTCTTAGAGTGTCAGTGCTCACCAAATCTATCAATAGATCCCCATCTTCTTTAATCTTGGGAATCCATGCTACATAATATAATCCCATATCCTATAGTATCCCAAACCCATCCATATCCATTTTATTAACCAATGTAAACACTATTAACCAATTCTCTTGTGATATAATCATTGATAAATTCTCCTAAAATCATCAAATAACAAACATACTTAGTCGATTTAATTCATTTTCACCCCAAAATATAAAAACCATATGTAAATTCCATTCATAACATAAATGATATATCATCTAAGAAAAAAATTGACATATATATAAACATCACAGTTACATAGATGGTGTGACATTAATGAAAATGATAAACCTATTAAAAATGATGCAAAGGCTAAATTACCAGACAAAAACATCATTTTCACATACACAAATGTCAGAAGGAAAATGTTCCTAATAGATTATATGTCTCATACAAATTTTCACCCTAATTTATGGCACTCAAATAAAATATTACAAAATGAAAGTAATAGTTATAGGTACCCCACTGCTATTTGGATGCCAATGCTCCCTCACTTGCTCACCATGGTGCCTATATGAAGGAATGTGATACATTTTATTATGAGATCTCATGAAAATGTAGAGATCCATATATAAATATAGATATAATGAAAATGATGATTTTTCACCACCCATCTAATATTTATTCACCCCATCCCTCCATTCCCTCTTTTCAAAATTTAACCTAATTTTCATTTATTTTAGACCTCATTTCTCCATTTCTCACCCGTATTCATTTGATTTTTAACCCTTATTCTAATTTTAATAACCCATATGTGTTTTTCACCCCTACATTCCCTCTTAATGGGGCATCTTGTAATCATTAAACTTTCATCACCATATTACTAGGGGAATCCTACACCTTTTCTTCTTCTACATTCTTTGAAATGTCATTGCTTCCCTTCATTAAAACATGCTTTCATAGAGAGTGGAAATGTATACATCTTGATTCCACCACCTTGGTGTCATCAATATTAATTTTCACTCAATTCACTAATTTGTACTATATTTCCTTAAGACCCTAATTTTACCATTATCTTATAACCTTAAATTTGATTGTAATTTCATTATTATTCCTATCATTTCATAACCTGAAACTTATCATTTCATTCTATTATAACCCTAATCTTGTCATCAACATCTTGAATCAATTAAACACAATATCATATTCTTATCTTGACATTACCCTATCCCACCAAAATTAAATCCTAGATTAATCAACTCATTAATCAAGTTAGTTAGTTGATTAGTCTTAATGACAAAATCCATACACAATCTAAAATAAAGAAAATAAAATCAATAAATCACATCACCCAATATTAAATCAAATCAATAAATCTTACATCACATCCTAGAAATCCAAGTCAGAAATTAAACCAATCAAATCCCAACTCTCATCAAATCAAGACCATACCTTTCCAAATTCTCTCATTTAATATTAAACCCCCTTTATTGAATGAGTATGTTGACTCAATATTATCCATCCATTTCAAATTAAATATAATCAACAATTTACTCCATCAAAAAACTATAAATTAAACCATCTCCTTCATTTCCAACAATTTTATAGAGCCTAAGGAGATTTTTTCCATTAATCAAACAAGATTTAATATCTTAAGGAGATCTTTCCATTATGATAACAAGTCATCAACAACATCCTATCATCTCATCATCAATCTATGGGACATACTTAAATTATTACATGGGTATAATTGAGCATTAAAAATCAATCAATCAATAAAAGGATAAAATTTATACAAGAAGGACATATTCATGGTAAGTGAAAGTATGATCTTCCTTATAAGCTCTATCATAGGTATTATGCTTGATTACAGTAGTAATTTGATGTTATTTTGAATTTCTATTTGCATTGGATCTAATTTTGTATGTATATACTACCATTCCAAGGGTCATTATTTAAAGGATTCATATTTCTCATATGGTATTATTTGTTGATAGTATCTCTATATTAAAGTTGAAAAAATCAATATGTGAGAAATGTATGGTGTTTGTCGTATGATACAAAAAATCAAAACATGTATGGATATGTAATTATGGCATTGATTGAGATATTTCATTGTGATGAGTTGATGGCTTATACAAAGGTAAATTGTAGACTAAAGTATCCATGGATAAAAATATTGAATGACTAATTGAAATAATCATATAATTCTTGTGATATAAAACCCTCATCTCTTTATTACAACAAAAATAAATTTTCTTGTTTACAAATTCATGGCTACAAACATCAAAGCACATTGATGAACATGAGGATATAATAACATGGGAGAAATTTTTAGAAAGATAAATCATGTATTTACAAATATATTATTGAATATTATACTTTTTTATTTGAAAATTATGTGTATTTTTATTTCATTTCCATTTTTATCAAAATTGAACTCATACCTTTTGCATAGGATGTTTGAATATTTAAATAGGGGGTTGTGATGAGGCCAAAACTCATCCATTATATTGATTATTTATCTTTCCTAAAACACATCCTTAGGCTTCCATCCACACCCTTTTGGAATATATAATGTTGGTATCTACACATATTATATGAATAACGTATATGCATATTGTTTTGGTTAAAAATAGTTATCATTACATAAACTACAATGACTTAATGGATTTAGTGTTTATAGTGTTATGAATGGAAAGTGAATAATGAAAAATAAAATCCATGAATGGTTTTATATACCTAAATATATGGAGGATAAGGATCTATTTGACTTGTTGGAAACTTGTAGCATTTGTTATATAACACATAGTAATTGGGCTTTAACACATAGCAATATTTGTATATTCTCTCTTAGGACTATGAAAAATAGATGGTGGTTTGGATCATATTTATTATATATTTTAAGGAGTATATTTATTCATAAATTTAATTGAAATATATTCAGTGTGTTTTTTTTCAACCTGTAGCAAGTGGATACATGCATTTCATGGCTAAAATAGACTAGTTTTGAAACAATAGAAAAAGTGTCATCAAAGATATTCTGAAACTTGCATTTTATTACGTCTTTGGATTATTCTATAAAATTTTGTTAATCACATGATTATACTAAGATGGGGGTTGAATATTTATAATCATATCATTTACTTAATGAAACTTAATAACTATAATCAATGCATTCACATAAAAATGACATAGATTGACACTAGATTTACGTGGAAACCTTTTCAAGGAAAAACTATAAATTAATAGATTCTTATAAATATCATATAAATATATCCATAAATAAAATTATTCTTAAAAAAATAATAGGAAAAAACCTACTAGAGACACCAATCCCCACTACTAAGCAATTTGTAGGCACCGTCCTACTAGAGACACCAATTCCCACTAATAAGCACCAAATTATCAAGAGATACCCATCTCTTTGATCTGAGGCATCGACCTCCATTGAAAAAATATTCCACCTTACTATTGTTTTTTCATCAAAAAATTATGGAAAATTAAATTTCCTCTTCTTCTTCTCCAAAAAAATCTACTTATGATCAAATTTTAAAAAGAATTAACTCCATTATTTAAATATTTCATGTGTTTGCATGATATATCTTTTCATTCTCCACACACTTGATTCCTTGTCTTCTTCACATATCTCACACTTCTACTTCCTTGTATTTCTCAACCTTCATCCACCTTATATAACCTTCAAAGTATCTTCACAAAGGATGTGCCCCATCTAAGAGGCACCCCTTCACCAAAAGATGTGACTATTGGCATTTTAATTTACATTTCTATTGACATTTATATCATTCATCAATAATTATGTTGATAATTCTATTGACATCTACATTGTCCATTAACAATTCTATTGACATTTCTATTGATAATTACATTTATATTTCCATTGGCAATTCTTTTGGCATTAATTACAATTCCTTTGACATCAATGATAATATTCTAACAATATACCCCTTTGTCATTGATGGAAATCCCTATGAATTAGTATATGAACTCCCCCTTTTTGTGGTTATCCTCCTTTTCTCCCCTATCTTCAATTATCTTCCTTTTACATCAATGGTAAAGGGATGTTCATTATAGTTTCATCCAAAAATAAATCATGGGAAACATCTATGTCATCTTCTTCAACATCACCACAACTGAATGATTATCTTTTAACTCTTCCTTATCCTTTTTCATAAAGACTTGTTCTTTTCTCATTTTTTATCCTTTAATTTGATGAATTTTTGGATGTTTGACATCATCTACATCCATATATAATATCTCTATCATCTCAATTGGAAAATCCTCTTTTCCACTCCCCTTTATATCTACATATCATGCTCCATATGTTCATTAACATTCCTAGCTTGATCACTTGTTAAATCTGAGCTACCTTCTACAATCTACAATTGACACTATCCCATGCCTATTGTAAGATGTTTTTCACCCTAAATTATTTCATTCTACTATGTTCCTATGTATATGACTTGTTTATAATAATAGTACCATCACTTGCATCATCAGTCTCACAAAGAATATTCATTAGATGGTATTTCTCTTTGTCTTCTAAATGCATATTACCAAATAATCTATGGAGATAAAATATAATTAAATGATTATCTCCCCCTTAATTTGTGCTTCTCATTATTTTAGTGATACCTCATATGCATGAAATATATTTTTCACAAGCATAGGTATCCCTTTATTTTCTTGTTCCTACTTATTTTTCCATACTTTTGAAGTTTCTTACTTTTGTTTACTCATGGATTCCACTTTCTTATTATGCCTAAGAGGTTTCATAAAACCACTTCTCTATAAGTGTGTTTTATGTCCAAATTTATTACAATTATAACATCTAATATTGTAGTCTAATAAAGGAGAAAATGGATTATAATTTATATTTGAAGACCCATAATAACTTCTATTATTGTTCCCTCCATACAAAATCATTTCTTTTTGATGCACTACAATCTCTTAATTTATGACCAAAATGATTACAAAAATAGAAATAACCATAAAAGTAAGGTCATATGTGCCTACCTTTGAGGAAATATTCTCCTAAAATTTTTATGGGTACATTCTTACCTTGTTTATCATTGGGATGAGTAACATATCATTTCTTAAAATGTTCCTTATCATTATCACATTTTGCAAATCCCTTGAGTGCATCCACGTAGCTCTTGATTTTTTCTATATTCATTCTCTTAGGTGGTTCTATAGTTTTAACATGCTTCCCTTCTTTAGTGATCTTATGGTTATCTTCATAACCAAGAACAATCTTGATGCATGATGACCTTTGGTAATTGATAATCTCATCCAGTACTTTGGTGCTTTCTAATTTAACACATGTCTTATCCAATTCTTTATTTAAGAAATCAACATTCTGATTATAGATTGAAAATGTGGTCTTCTTTTTCCTTAATTTGGACTCTCACTTTGTCCTATATCTTCTTGGCTTCTTCTATTTTAGTCTTTAAACAAATGATGACCTTTTCTAACTCTTCAAGGCTATGAGACATTTATGTTTTTAGGTCATAATTTTCTTCTTCATGTTTTTGAATCTATAATCTTCATTTTATATTCTTATTCTTAAGAACTTTTATCTCACCTAAAACATAGATGATTTCTTCTTAAATATTTACTTCTCATTCATCCTCGACATCTTCCTCTTCTTTTAAGGCATATTCTCTTGTAGAGGCATCATTTGTTATATCCATGGATATTTTTTCTTCTTTGTCATCCTCATATATGTTCTAAAGTCTGTCTCATATTTTCTTTATTGAATCACGTTGCATAATCTTGACAAACTCTAATTCTTATATGCCACACAAAATAACATTCATAGTTGTGGCATTATTCTCACTAGCCTTCTTTTTGGTCATATTTGTTGGTAGAGATGACGGAGTAGTATAACCATTTACTACTAATTTCTAGATATCCAACCCTAAATCCATTAAACAGGTTCTCAATCTTATATCCCAAAAAACATAATTTATTTTATCAAACAATGGAGCCTTGTTTATGGATAACCTTCTTGTTTAGCCATGTGTCCTCCTGAGATCTACCTTCTAGCGATTAGGTTATTTCTGAAGGAACCACTCTGATACTAATTGTTAATCACACACTTATGCTAAGAGGGGTTGAATTATTATAATATTATCTTTTACTTAATGAAACCTAATATCCATAATCAAAGCATTTGCATAAAAAAGACATAGATTATAAACCAAATTTGTGTGGAAACCCTTTTAGAGAAACCACAAATGAATAGTTTCTTGTAAATACCATCTAAATCCAACCACAAATAAATTTATTATTACAAAAAAATTAGGCACCAACCTACTATCCCATTTTCTAAGCAATTTTTAGGTAGAAACATATTGGAGACACCAATCCCCACTACTAAGCACCAACTTATTAAGATACACCCATCTCTTTGATTTGAAGCCTTGACCTCCAATGAAACAATCTTGCTTCATCAATTAATGATGGAAAATTCAATCCCCTCTTATTATTCTCCACAAAAATCTACTTATGCTCAAATGGTAAAAATAATTAATTCCATTCTTTAAATATGCATTGTTTGTATAGTATATATTTTCATTTTCCACACACTTGCTTCCTTATCTTAATCACTTATATAACACTTCCACTTATATTTCTAAACCTCCATTTACCTTATGTAGACTTCAAAGTCTCTTCACAAAGGAGGCATCCCATCTAAGAGGCACCTCTTCACCAAAATATGTGACCATTGACATTTTTTTCAACATTAACATTTTCATCATCTATTTATAATTATGTTATCCATCATAAATTCCATCAACATTTTCATCAATAATTCCATTGAAATTTTCATTGACCATTCTATTGATAATTCCATTGGCAATTTTGTTGACATCAATTACAATTCCTTTGACATAAATGATAATATTCCTATAAAATTATATATTTTCAAATAAAATGACACCTCCTTTCAAGTCTGTATTCATAATTTATGGCTCCCAAAAGTAACATATAGCAAATATTATTCCAACCCATAATCATTGTTGTGCCAACCCATATAAACTACTATGCAAACCCATAGCAACTTATATAAGTCACTATTTTAGATTTTTAACCAATTATCATAAACTAAACTAACTCATTTAATGTGGAAAATAGTTTGAAAGGCTAGAGGATGTTACAACTACTTGTAACTACTTCATTTCCATTTGTTCATTGCATTTTTATTTCCTTCAAGGTAGTTGTAAAAATGGAACAAATTGATTTCTATTTTTCATTATTTGTTGCAACATCATATATCCTTTATTATGTCTTATATATATATTTTTAATTACTATTATTTTGTAATAACCATATAATATGGTTATAACTTCTATATGTTTTATATCTTTTAATAATACTTCATCTTCTCTATTTTAGAGAAACATTACAATTTACAAAGAAGTTAGTAAGCTAGTAGAATATAAGTAAGGAATCAAGTAATTGGAGGAGAATTAAATTTTAGATAATATTGAAATTTATATGTAAAAAAATCATTTTGATGAATAAATATTTTCTTTAATTTAATCCTATATTAAGTGAGGTGAGTCAAGACATAGTCCAACCAAGGTAGGACCCACTCACATAAATTCAATATTTTAGTTTCCCATTTATTAGATACTTTTTTTATGATGTGTGTATTCTTTATTGATTGCAAGTTTATTAAAGTGTGTATGTGTGTTATTTATATTTATCAAATTAATTATGTATGCAATTCAATACTATGTGTGTTCTTTCAATACCATGTGGGAAGCTTCCAAAAATAGATATTTGTATTCAAGTTATAAAGATATATCTACATTTCAATTATTAAACTTTACTTTCAATTAATTTTGGTTCATGTAATTTTCATCCTACAAGTGTGCTTCACTATATGAAACCTTTTATCATCTTAACCTTTGAATGAGGCTAGTGTTGCATATGCAGTGCCAAAATACATGCCTTGGGTTAACAATAAGTGAATGTAGCATGATTGATAAACTAGGTGTCTATCTTGTCCCATCATTGATTGATATGGTTGTATGTGAGCATTTTATATCTCATTTTTATTTATGATTTAATTTTTTTTTCATTACCCACTCCTTGGGACCCCTTACAAATATGTTAGTCTATTATGAATATTGGGCACTTGTGTGTGAAATTAGGTGGCACTAGAATGTAATATATTAAATAGTAATGATATAATGAGACCTCCTACCCTATTATACTATCCCATCACACCCTAATGGACCTTATATCTATCATGAAACCAATCATGGAGTTTTAGCTTTGACTAGAATAGGAGATTTATTAAAAAGATGTATTTTAGTGTGATATGACTTTTTAAGATATATTTTCCTTTTAATATTTCCATTTATTAAAATTTAGCGTTTCAATCTCTTAGATTTTTCTATTTTCTTCCTCCATAAGGATTTGGAAAAATAAAACATGGGTATTAAAGATGATTAACACAAGAGAGATTACACCTAGTGGCTAGAGAAGATAACCTAAAGACCATGATGCCTAAAGACTCCTAGACTTGCACCATGAGAAAGATTTCAATCTTGAAACTGACTCAAATATGCCTCAAGTGAAATTAAATGGAGATATGGGTCTCATGGAAGATTCATCCATGTGAAAAATATGATGTAATAAACATGTGTTAATAGTTGACCATAAAAAGGGAGAATTTTGCTTCTGAAGTGACTAGGAAAAAAGAGGGATATATAAATACATATTAATGTAAGTCAAATATCAAAAATGAAACCAAAAAAGGGAAATGTTATGAATATGGTAATCATGTCACTATAGAATCCATGATAACCTAAAAAAAAGGTTTAGCATAAACATTAATAGAAATAAGCATCCCAAAAGAGGGAGAATGCAAAAAGATACCTAAATATGATAAGTAAAATGAGAAAAAATGAAAGATTCTATAAAATATGAAAAATAAATGAGAATTTGCTACCTAATATCCATAAGAGAAACCAAGGCCAACTATAGGTGAAGTAAAGTGCATAAAAATAAAACCCAAAGGTGCTAACAAATATCTATATGGAAAGTAAGGCTAATTATAAATCATCCCAAAAGAGGGGGAAAATAAAATGTTGAAACTTAAAACTTGAAGGTTATACCAAAGATCCACAAGGGAAAATAAGGATGACTATCAAGAGCTGAAGTTTTAAAATGAAACAAAATACCAAGGTGTCCTAAAATGGAGGTAATGGTACATGAAAAACCTAAAGGTGATACCAAATATCCATAAGGGAAATAAAGGTTGATTTTAAGTTACATAAATCATCCAAAAAAATGGGGAAATAAAATGATAGTAAATAGCTGAAAAGATAAAAATGACCAACTATAGTAAAGAGAGAGTGACAGTAAAAGGAAAATCAATAGGATGGGAATTTGTGAGGAGGGCCTTATTATTTACCTAAGCCTTACCATGCAACTCATAAACTAAAAAACCAAGAGGTGAAAAAATGGAAAGAGATATAAGGACCAATAATAGGTACTAGGATTGATGCTAAAAATCCTAGAGGTGTAGATAAAGTAAAGTTAAGCTGCAATATAATAAAGTGTTAGAAAAAACCTCTAAGAAAGTGTTAAACATGATAAAATATAATCTATGTACAAGAAAGAAACCATGTACAAAAAATGAAACTAGAAATCATAACACATGGTTGGATCTTTGAAAATATTATAAGTTGGATTTATTTATGATTGTCTAATTTGGAGGAAGAGTAGGCATCATAAGATGCCCCAAATAAAAACTTGATGTAGGGATGGACATTATAAAATTACCCAAATTTTAAATTGTGAGAAAAGTGGGGATCACATTATTCCTCAAGATATAAAGTGAAATATGGATGGGCATCATAAGATGCCCCAACATGTGATGTAGAGTGATACAATATATAATATGCTTGGTAGCAACCTCAAGATCAACATAAGGATTACCTTTACTATCAATTTCTATGTAAAACTATATTATAACATTATTTTAGAATCTAGGGTGATTTTTTTAGCTTTGATAGGTGAAATTAAATGGTTTTTTATGGTATCAACCAAGCTAATATAGTCTGGTGAAATAGGATGAAAATGAATTATTTTACCCAGGCCAAACAGTCTTGTGTAACTAAGTTGGGTTGAACTATATTGGGAAGGTTGAAATAGTCATGTGAAATAGAAATAAGTTGAACTATATCAAACTAGATGATATAGATAATTGGGACTTAAATAATATAAGTTATATCACATTAGTTGATATAATCATGACAAATTTATAAAAGTATATATACACTCTATAGGTTATTGCCAATGTATTTGGGAGAATCAGAAGGAACTATATTGATACATTTTTGTGTAATAACCTATGTACTTACTTGTGAAAGGGAGTGCATTTCAAAACACATTTTAGTGTTTGCTCATTTTAGTTGATTCTAAGAAAAGGGAGATTTATAGCCATATAGATATGGCTTGGTTCATGTTTGACATACTTGGATGTAATAAGATATAACTTCATATTTGTATTAACATAATTTAGATCATGGTTGATGTAGTCAAATGTAAAAGGAAAGATATTTTCTAAATATATTGACATGTTTTAGTTCAAGTCTGATATAGTTGTTTTGAAGAGGATCCAAATTTAGAATACTATCATAAAATTTAATGTTATGGTTGATGCAATTTCCTATTAGAGAAAAATGAGGTAGAATTGTATCATCATGGCCAATACATTTGTATATAATAAGAAAATGAGGAAACTTATATTGGCATGGCCAATGTAATTCTTTATAATATAAAACTAAGGTAGAAATGCATTAACATGGATAATTCAATTATTTTCAAATTTTAATGGTTTAAAAGGAAATGAGACTAAGATTAAATCAATGAGATGGGTTTGATCAACCTTGAAATATCTAGGATTAAGATCTCTTATGATTCATGTTGTGATAGGCATGTAAATTAGGTTTTACTCATCCAAGGGTGGGTTATATGGTGGGTAAAATTTGGTTAAATCATCCTCATCTATTCTTGAGTTAAGATAAGGGTTACTAAAAATGGGAAGATAATTTATGGGATCTTTGTCCATGATATAAACATCAAGATCTATGGGAAGGATTTCAAGGTATCCATCTATATTAATGATGTATTATGGTATAGATATTTTACTATGTTATTTTCTTCATAGATTGGAACCCTAGGGGATGACATGATTGGAAAATGATGGAAAAATTATAGATCTAGAAAAATAAATAAATTTGGGGTTCACCATAATTTATTAAGATGATGAATCAAAAGTAAATATAATGCTAAAAAGTAAATGGAAATGTAAAGACAATTCAACCAATGGTGGCATAAGATTAACATCAAGTTCACTATAATGTACTATGATTATGAGGCCAAAGTGAATATTATGTTAAGAATAAAATGGAAATTTTAAGATAATACAACTATTGGTATGATACATCAAGTACATTATAATGTATGCACAAACTATAATGACCTATAAAATCTTCTTTCTCTCAATAAACTAAGATGCACATAAGATCATAACAATAGAGCTTGTGTATACTTAGAAGAGTGGGTAAGGACATATATTAACCATATACCTAGTAGAGGGTAATCCATACTCAAATTTCAATAATATATGATTCCAATTCTTCTTACTATGACATGACATAGAGCTCTCTCTAGGTCTCAATATAGAATAATGGTTGTAACAACGATTGTAATAAAAGGGTGTATCAAGGATATAATAAGGATTCCACATGAAAGTAACTAATGAAAAAGGGTAATATATATCCAAGGATGCTAAAAATATTAAACTAATATTAAGGTAAGTGGTTGAATGGTCAACCAATGGGTGGTTTATACAATGTAAGGTGATAAATGACAACCTAAGCAACCATATAGCTATGCCAATGTATTTGATATAATGAGAAGCATAATTAAAGATAAAAAACACATATAATACAATACTAAGTATATTAATATCTAATCTACTAAGTAAATAAATTAAATATGGTAGGGATAGAGATACTTACTTTTGGGTGGACCTATTGGCACACCAATTTCCCCCTTTAGCAAAAGTGGTTCTTTGAAATAAATTTTTTAGGTTGAAAACCTCAAATGGTACAAAACTACATATATATCCTTACTTTGGGAATCTAAATAATAGGACACTTCCTTGACATGACTCATCTTATTGAGATTCAAAGAGCATACACAAGACTAGACCTCCAAGATAAGACTCTAACATGTAACTCCTCCTTTTACTACTTAAGATAATAAATACAAGCGCAAGTAGATAAAATGTGTGTTATATGGTTTGTGAATGAAATATGAATGTTATATATAGTTAAAATACCAATAAATTATATTTAATTCTAATCCAATTGTATTGGTTAGGATTATATAGTTGGAAAGATGTCAGTTGAATCGATATTGCATTGGATAGGTTGATAGAGTACAAATCATAGAAGATAAACTTATAAATATATCATCCAAGATGATGAAATACATGGAGAGATAATTACAAAATAAACTATATATCCATGGTCATTATCATATGAATATAGGGTATCTATTAAGGCTAAATGGAAAGTATACATAGATCTAAGATGAAAAGAGACTCAAAGGAGGTTAGACTGATAGTAATGAGGGTGTGACTGTTGAGTGTGGAGCCCTTTGGGGATATCACATGATCATGATGGTATTTTTTTGGGGATTAGAGAGATCTAAGGATGTGTGGAGTGCATTTTTCATTTAATCCTCAATTTTTTGAATATTATTAAATCCATATTTAATAATTTTCATGTTGACTTCCATATTTGTTGGAAGTGGGATTGATTTCCTGATTTCTAGGAAATTAATTGTTTATTAAATAACTTCTATATGAGTATAATTATTAAATGATATATTTAATAATTTATATGATTTATTATAGGATAAAATTATTAAATGTTCTATTTAATAATCTCTATGATGTATTATGCAAGTGGGGTGGACTTTCCCATTACTAGGAGTTGGTTATTATCTCTTTGCATTGGAAGTTATGCCATTTAGAGGAGAATGGCATGTTCCTTCTTGGTGGGGATTGAAGATAAGATTTATTAGGTGGGAATTTAATATTTCCTAGGTGGATAAGGCCTATATTGATGAGGATGGTGAGTTTCTACTTTGGGGATGGATTTCTACATCATTTGTTATATATACAGGGTGTGGTTTGACCTTTTATAGGTTGTTGATGATTTTATTTGCAGGTGTGGCTTTTGAGAGATAGATTCAAAGCGTAGGTTTTTTTCAAAGTGCAGGTGTTAATTTATAGGGTGTGGTATAACATCTTGTGAGATACAATATTTTTTAGGTGCAAGTGAAAGTGCAACTTTTTGTGCAACATTTTCTATGGGAGATTTTTCTATCTCTATGAGACTTTATTGTAATCTTATTTTAGATTGCTATTTTAGTTGAAGACTTTCTTAGTGGATGTATTTTAAATTGGGTCAATCACAATATATTTGTGTTATGTTTTATAGTTGGTTTTTAATTTTATCCATTAGCAAACATTAATTGTGATTTGAGGAATTGATTTTGTGATGCATTTTGTGCATAGTTAAATATGATTTTACACATTTAAAATATAGTTTATGTAATTTTATATTAAATATTTTATGATGGATTAAATTTGGTTTGAATTCACTTAATTCCTAATAACTAGTATCAGATCTTTGGTGGTGTTTTAGCTAAAGTGGTAAATCACAGGAAAGATTATCAGCTTGAGTGGGATATAAGAGAAGAAATTAGATTCAAAGTTGATAAGTTTGATGGTAAGAATTTTGGTTTGTGGAAAATGTAGATGGAAGATTACTTTTATCATAAGGAACTTCAACTCCACTTGGAGGGGAAATGAGGACAAGCTATAGCTATGAGTGATGTAGATTGGACATTGTTTGATAAGAAGGCATTGGGATAACTACAAATAACTACAAACATTTCAAATCAGATAACTACAAAGGATCTCATGGATAAATTTGGAAAGTTGTATTTTAAACCCTCAGCTTCAAATAAAGAATTTATTAGGAAAAGATTGTTTAACATGAAAATGCCTTAGAATGGTTTTATTGATAATCATTTAAATGATTTTAATATAGTTGTAAGTAAACTCACTTCTATTAGAATTAAGTTTTATGATGAAGTTATAGCTTTGTTGATTTTGTGTTCTTTCCCTGATAGTTAAGATAGTTTGGTTATGGTTGTGAGTAATGCATTCCCTACCAAGAGAAGCTTAAATTTTGAGGATGTTGTAGATGTGATTCTCAGTGAGGAGATGTAAAGGAAAAGCACTAGTGAATCATCTTTAGGTAATGCTTTGTCTATTGATACTAGAGGGAGGCAAAAGGATAAGATCAAAGGCAATTGTGGAAAGTCAAAAGGTATATCTAAAATGAGATATAAAGCCTAGATGGTATGATGGCATTATGGGAAGAGTGGACACTCAAAGAAGTATTGTTGGTCACTTTGAGATAAGAAGTGCAACAAAGAGGAAATGAATGAAGTAAATGTGACATCAATTAAATAATGTCAAGATGCCTTAATTCTTTTTATGGATATTATTTTTGAGTCTTGGGTATTAGATTCAGGGGCTTCTTTTCTTGCCACCCCATAGAGGTATTATTTTATTGATTATGTTCAAGAGAATTTAGGACATGTTTATTTTTTTGATGATGAATCATGTGAGAGAATAGGGAAAGGTTGTGTTCAAGTAAAAATGTAGAATGAGAACCAATGTATCCTTAAGGATGTTAGACATGTACCTATGTTGAGATGGAATTTAGTTTAAGTAGGGAAATTGGGTAGTGAGGGATGTTTGGTTATGTTTACTATAGATTCTTGGAAAGTGACCAAAGGATCTCTTATGGTTTTGAGAGGTAAGAAATTTGGTACTTTATATTTGACTAGTAGTGTTGATTCTTTTGATTTAGTTGTTGTAGATGGAGATGAAACTATGTGGTACTATAAGCTCGATCACATGAGCCATAAGGTCATGGATATCTTAAAAGATAAGTTGTCTAGATTAAAAGACATAGATCTAGACTTATATGAGAATTGTGTGTATGAATAACAAAAGTGGGTTAAGTTCCTAGAAGTTGGACCCATAAAGAAAGAGCATAAATTATATTTGCTACATACAAATGTATGCAAGTATCTTCTATTGGTGGTTCCAATTATTATGTCACTTTTATTGATGATGCAACTAAGAAATTTAAGGTTTATTGTATTAAAAATAAATATAATGTATTTGACACTTTTAAGAAGTGGAAAGACTTAGTTGAGAATGAAACAAGTCTCAAGTTGAAATGTCTTAGATTAGATAATGGAGGTGAGTATTATAGTAATGATTTTTTAAATTATGTTCTAACAATAGAATCCATAGGTAAAGGAAAATTATAAAAACTCCACAATAGAATGGGGTATCTGAAATGATGAACAAAAAAATAATGGAACATGCTAGGAGTATGAGGTTACATGTAAGGTTGCCTTTATAGTTTTGGATAGAAGTAGTTAGTATAGAAGTATATCTAATTAATAGAGGACCTTATATGCCTTTGTATGGATGATTTATTGTACAAGCTCGGTCTGGTAAGAATTTTGATTATTATTTTCTTAGAGTCTTTGGATGTGAGGCTTTTGCCCTCATCAAAAAAGATTATAGAACCAAGTTAGAGGCTAAATCAGAGAAATGCACCTTTGTTGGATATGGTGAGGATTAATTTGGTTTCCATTTATGGATCATTAAAGATAAGAAAATATTTTGATCTAGAGATGTAGTCTTTAATGAAAAATTCATGTATAAGGATTAGTTGTAAGAACAAGAATAGGAACAAGAATAAAATGAGTATAGAGTATTGGATGATATTGTGGATGGAAAAGTATCCAATGATTCAATTCAAGAAACTTCCACATAAGGATTCCAAACTCCTATGATAAGAAGGTATTATAGGGTAATAAAATCACCTAAACATTTTTATCCTTCTTTGAATTATTTGTTACTCACTGACAATGGAGAACTAGAGTGTTATGAGGAAGCAATGCAGGTATATGCCAAGATGAAATGAGAACAAGCCATAGATGAGAAGCATGGATCTCTCATGGATAACCAAATGTGGGATTTGGTAAGGCTACCCAAGGGCAAGAGTTCATTTCCAAACAAGTGGCTCTTAAGAATAAAGGAAGAAAAAGATATAAGGCTAGGATGGAGGTCAAGCGGTTTGCACAAAAATTAGGTATTTATTTTGATGATATTTTCTCTCGTATTGTAAAAATGACTTCTATTAGGACTGTTCTTGATTTAGTTGAAGTTGAGGATTTGCACTTAGAATAGTTAGATGTGAAAACTACTTTTCTTCATGGTGATTTAGATGAAGAGTTGTATATGAAGTAGTCATAGGGATATAAGGTCAAAGGAAAGGAAAATTATGTGTGAATACTAAATAAGAGCTTGTATGGTCTAAAATAAGCTCCATGGCAATGGTATAATCAATTTGATTATTTTAGTTGGAACAAGAATATCAAAGGTATAATTATGACCATTATGTGTATAAAACATTTTAATGATGGTTCTTTTATTATTTTATGCTTGTATGTGGATGACATGTTAGTTTTAGGAAAGAACATACAACACATTCATATGCTCAAGAAATAAATTAGTGACTCCTTTTATATGAAGGATTTGGGTGTTGTAAAGCAAATCCTTGGTATGAGGATTTCTCATGAGAGGAATGAGAGGAATTTGATCTTATCCTAATCAGAGTATGTGAAGAAAATCTCGGAAAGGTTTATCATGTTGGATATTAAATCTATTGGTACTCCTTTGGTAGGCCACTTTTGATTATCAGAGTAGTGTCCCAAGACTGAAGCTAAAAATCTTAATATTTCCATGGTACCTTACTCATCATCAATTGGTAGCTTAATGTATGTCATGGTTTTTACTAGGCCAGATAATTCCCAAGAAATGGGAGTTGTGAGGATGTACATGAGTGATCTTGGTTATGAGCGTTGGTAGCTGGTGAAATTAATTCATCGGTATTTGAAAAGAACCATTGATGTTGTATTATGTTATGGTGGATCAGATACCACTTGGCATGGTTATGTGGACTCAGATATGGTAGGGGATATTGATAGTAGTAGAAGTATGATAGAGTTGGAGATACAGTGGTTAGTTTGATTTTTAAGATATAGAAGGTTGTGTCTTTGTCAATCATAGAGGTAGATTATGTTGTTACCATAGAGGCTATCAAGGAGTTGATTTGGTTATATAATTTTGTTTTAGAGTTGGGGCATGAGAAAAAATTTGGGAGACTACATATTGATAGTCAGAGTGTTATTCATTTGACAAAGAACTCTAATTTCTACTTGAGGATGAAACATATTTACTTATGTTATCACTTCATCAAGATATCTTTGGATGAGAACTTGGTGAAGGTAAAGAAGATTAATACTAGCCAAAATACTATGGATATGATGACCAAGGTGGTCACATTGGACAAATTGCGACTATGTTCAAATTTGGTTGGTCTTAGTGATCATGGAGCAGTGATAGATTTTGTTCAGGAGAACTGGTCTCCAAATGGGAAATTGTTGAGTGTGGAGCCCTTTGGGGCTATCACATGACCATGATGGTATGTCTTAGGGGCTTGGAGAGCTCCAAATATGTGGGGAGTGAATTTTATATTTAATCTTAATGTGTGTGAATATTATTAAATGCATATTTAATAATTTTCATGTTGACTTCCATGTTTGTTGGAAGTGGTATTGATTTCCTTATTTTCTAGGGAATTAATTATTTATTTAATAACTTCCATATGAGTAGAGTTATTAAATGATCTATTTAATAATTTATATGATGTGTTATAGGAAAAAAATATTAAATGTTCTATTTAATAATTTTTATGATGTATTATGTAAGTGGGATGGACTTTCTCATTACTAACAGTTGGTTATTATCTTTTTACATTGGAAGTTGTGTCATTTGGAGGAGAATGGCCTGTTCCTTCTTGGTGGGGTCTAAAAATAAGATTTTTAAGGTAGGAATGGTATGTTTCCTAGGTGGATAAGGCCTATATTGATGAGGATGGTGAATTTATCCTTAGGGGATGGATTTTTACATCATTTTTTATATATACAGGGTGTGGTGCGACCTTTTAGAGGTCGTTGATGATTTTATTTGTAGGTGTGGCTTTTGAGAGATAGATTCAAAGTGAAGGTGTTTTTAAAATTACAACTGTTAATTTATAGGGTGTGATATAGAATCTTACGAGATACAGTATTGTGTAGGTGTAAGTGAAAGTGCATATTTTTGTACAACATTTTCTACAGGAGATTTTTCTATCTCTATGAGAGTTCATTGTAATCTTGTTTTAGATTACTATTTTATTTGAGGACTTTATTGGTGGATGTATCCCACATTGGGTGAACCATGATATATCTATGTTATGTATTATTATTGGTTTTTAATTTTCTCTATTTAGAAAACATTAATTGTGATTTGAGGAATTGATTTCGTGATGCATTTGGTACATTGTTAAATCTGATTTTACATATTTAAAATCTATTTTATGTGTTTTAAATTAAATATTTTATGGTGGATTAAAAATGGTTTGAATTTACTTAATTCCTAACAGTGACCTAATAATATGAAAACATCTCTCTCAAAGTACCACAATCCGACCCCATCCCATTCCTAGTGCACTCCTTAGAATGTGCACTTAGGTAGATTGATGCATCAAAAATCCTCTACAAGAGAGATAATTAGTAAATGATAAAGATGAAAAATATTATTTGTATAAAAATTTCACTTTAATGAAGAATATATGGATAAATAATAGGGAATTTGGAAAGTTAATCCTTCTATGGTGTTTTTTGATAATGTTATTGTAGCCTAAATTTTAGATTCAACTCCTATTACTAATTTTAATAATAAAAACATAAAATCTAAACACACCAATAGGAAGTGATAAAAGGGATAATTATAATGCTATAAATGTTATTACCATCACTTTACCTCTTTGTCGATACTCTCCAATATTTTCAAATGGATCCTTGATGTAAAATTTAAGGATGTTGGATTGCTTGCTTGATGTTGATAATGGTTACTAATGGGTGATTGTGCCTGATAATGGCTCTTGATGGATGCAGGAAGGCTATATGGATGCAAGATAGTGGTAGAAAGTTTATAGTTTTCCAAGTTAATTTCAAGTTAGTTTGAGGGAGGGAGTGAGCTTGGTTATATAAGAGTGGAGGGAGAAATCAATGGATTAAATTTAATTTTGAGCCATTTAAAACAATGGCCAGGTATTTTCCATAGAATATTTAATTCCATGGAGATCTCTAGAATATAAAATTCTAGAGGAGAAGGGGATAAAATGGAGGATATTTATAGAATTCTCAAATTATATAAATCTCATATTAGGGTTTAGGGGTTTAGGAATAGCTGGGAATAGGGTGGTAGATGGGTAGGTAGAATATTTTGTATTTTTAAACTATCAAGTGGATTAGGGAGTAGGTTAGTGGGTAAATAGGTAATTTTAGGGGATTAATGAAAGGATTAACTGGTTATATGATGTGGTAAGGTTTTTAGGATGTAGGAATGGGATGTGGGACAATGGGATATTAGTTAAATTAGCTAATAAATGTAGTTATAGGCTTAAATTAGCAAAATTAATGTAATAACAGGGTGAGCAGATTTTAGTGCATACATTTGTGTAACCTTAAATTATTTTATAGGCTTGAATCCCATCTTCTTTCACATCCTATGACATAACATGATTCTAATTTATAAAACCTAAGATACCCATCAAACACCCAATAAAAATATTATATTGTAACAACCTTGATGCTAAAGGTGATTCGTCTAGAGGTGATTGATCAATGACCTATCATCACCAAAAAATAAAATAAATATCCTACTATAAATATACAAGTATGATGGAGTTATTTTTCTTGTTAGTATGAAATCAAAATAAAATTCATAAAAAATTAAATCCCAATTGCATGTCCTTAGATTGGTTAAGGACAAAGAAGAGATAATAAATAATAACTAAGACAAAAAATATAATTTACCTTATTTTTAAATATCTCTATCTTACCAAAATATAGGTTTATTTATCTTGGGTGTAGAGCTTGGGCTCTTCATCAATATCATGATGTCATTCTTTTGGTATCTCCCCTAGTACTATGCATGTTTTGATCAAGTAATGAAAGAAAGGGTGAATATTTTGTTATATTTTGGTAGAGTAATTTTTCCAAAAAAAGTATTTGATGGATGATGACATTTAGAATTTGGCAGAGTTTCACTTGACTAGTTGCTCATTTTTATAATGGAAAATGACCCATCTATTTATAGATTGTCAAATTGTCTTAGAACTTCAAATGATGATCAAGATGTCTAATTGAGGTTTAGTCAACTTTAGAGGGATTATGCCATTTATATTTTGGGTTGAGTTTACATTTATTAAGCATGGGTTGAATTTATGCTAATATTTAATATTTATACTAAGATTTTACAAAGTTTGAATTTTATATCAATTTGAATCAACACTTGCCACATGATTTCATGAGGATGAGGATAAATTAAATATAAAGAATTTAAAAAATAGTAAATTCAAAAAATCTATAGAAGTTCCCATTAAAATAATTTTAGGTTAATTAACAAAGTATATTTAACTTAATGCAATGTGATGTAATTTTAGGAATGTTGAAAGATAAATAACATATCAACCTAATTGGTCTAAAACATCACTTATAAAGAAACAATTTAACTCAAGATGAATTACATGAATTTTCTGATTGGATACAATGTAAGACCATTATTAAGGATGATTCATCATGATTTAGGATAATAAAAACATCTAAATTTGTAATTTTGTGTGATCATAAAATTTAGGTCTAATTTACATGTTGGTGTGAGAAATTGATTCTGACTATCATTTTGACATGGAAGTGATGAAAATGAAGTGTCTAAATTTTATCCTTATTTGAAATGGATTTGTAAGACACAATTGAGGTAATGATTTTTTAAATAATATATTTTTAAGATGATTTAATAATGACTAAAGAATGGTGTGTTCATGTTTTTTTTATTCTTCTTCATTTTACTAAAAAAAATGAGTTCACAATGATTCCCCAAACAATGTTTAGGATTCCCAAAATACCCCCTCGAGGGAGTGGCCAAAAATGGTTTTATGGATGGGCCCTATAAAGGAATAAAACAACATGTTATATGATAAAAGAGGCTAAGAAATGTAACAATGGCACCATAAATAGGACTCTTGAGAAGAAGAATGATGACTAACCTATGGGTGAGATTAACCCATGTGAGCTAAAGCTTGTATGCTTTGATTTATAGTTATGATATAATTGAGTTTCTCTAAGCAGGGAAGACTTGGGAAGGACACATCCTAAGATAATGAGTTGTAAATTTTGATTTGTCCCAAAGAGGATAAATTTGGGAATTACACATCCCAAAAAAGTGATGAGCTAAGATTAGATAATTTTCCCCAACGAGGGAGACTAGAAAGATTGATTTGCCCTAATAGGTCAGATTTAATTGATGGTGATAAGTTGATTTTCCCTAATAGGTTATATTTTAGCACTGATGAGACTAATTTATTGGTAATCATATCTCAAGGATTGAACCTATTACATAAATTAATGATGAAATGAATTTTATAGATGATAATAATTTATAGATAGACACAAAGGCATATGCAGATGGTAAAATGACCATTAAACTAATGAAGAAGCTACAAAAAATAGGGACATGAGTAAGCATAAAGATTGAAGTAATAATGATTGATTGGATGATTAAAATATGAATTATCATGATTTTGTCGATCCCAATTGATAGGTGTGGGATATTGTGAAAAAGAGTAGTATAAATGATAAAGATGAAGAGATGAATAAGAGTTAGAATAATGGTGGCCAAGCTAAACTCAAAATTTTCATGTGACTAAGCACTACCTGCATAGTCAAAATGGACCTTAGACCATTATAGTTCCCCCAAAAATGGGAGAAAATGATGAGAAATGATAAAGGTATGTTGTTTAAAAATGTCAAAGAGGGAGGATATGATGTGATTTAGTCAAATATGACCAAAATAATTTAATTTGATAATGAATTATTTTTTAAGGGGATAAGTTACCACTGTAGTGTGACAATATATATAAGCCTCAAATAGTTGATTTTTAAAGTAGCACACAATAATATGCACCATGATATTAAACACCATGATGACTTGGCTATAATTTAGATAATGACTAACCCCAAATCCAAGAGATAAATGACACAACCACACCATGATATTGAAAAATCATGTTGACATTGTTATCATATGTCAATAGATGGACTTGAGTACAAGTTCAATAAATCACATGATATGTAAAAACCATGACAACCCCATGGATGCATATGAAATGAGCCAAGACACAATAATAAAATAAATAAATAAATAAAACACACACACAAACTTGAAAATAAAAACAAAAGAAAGTATCTTAAGAACTTTTACACTTTCATAGTCCATAATATTTGATAGAATGATTTATGGGAGAAATAACTGTTTATGTTAGATCAACACATTTCAAATAACCATTTATGATTCATAATTAGGAAATAATAAATCAAAGAGCTTAGATACCTACCTTCTTATAAATAAAATGATGTTAAGGCTAGATGGTTGATAGGACTAAGAAAATAATTAATGTTGAGAGACATTGTAAACTTGAGATAGTTGGATGAGCCATTTAAAAGGCTATTTAACCAAAAATTCAATGGAAGTAAGGAAATTTTTAGCATGGTTAACATGATATGGTCAAAAATTATAAAGGATAACGAACCAATAAAGGTCAAATAATAATAAATTTTATAGTTATAATATAAGATAAATTATTTAAGAGATAGAATTACAAACCAATTTTAAGTCTATTAATTATGGGTATCCATTTTGGATTAAGTCCTACCCCTTCATCTTGATTGATATTAAGCATGTGACAACTTATCTCTATGGATTCCCATACCTTGCATTTGTGAAATTTATTTTTGACAGTAAGAACCTTCATCTAATAAATACAAATGGAATGTTTGGTTTTATAGGAGTGTTATTTTAGAGCTGATTTTTCTTTATTTTCTAGTCTAATGTCTATTGTGTGTTCCTTGATCCATAGTATGGATGGATCTCCCTATTTCAAAAATATAAGTAATGCAATAAAAACACTTAATTTTCTAAACCCCATTTTTTTACAAAGGTTACACCTTATCTTTAACTAACTTTAAAGACTAACCAATTTTGTTTATGAATAATAACATGGTGGAGATGTTATGGTGTTTTAAGATCCTATCAATCTTGTTTGAAACCCCCTCAATGTAAGGTAATAATGCTAATGATTCTATAGTTTAGGTGTCAATTTTAAGTTGTTTAGCATGGCATTCTTTTACTTTTTTAAAATATTTAGAAAATTTATTCTTTTGTAACCATTTTTAATAAAATATAATTTTGAATTATCTAATTCTTATTCTAGTTTTTTGTCATCACATACCCTAAAATCTCTAGTGGCCATAGTTTTCATTACTCCTAATTTTTGGGTTGGGTGATTATGAGAAGTGGTATGAAGATAAAGGTCAGTGTTCATGATTTTTATATACACTTTTCATACTAAATAACTTTATTTATTACAATAAATGTGGAAATTTAAAAAATTTATGATGCCTTCGTGTTATATCTCTTTATTGAATTAAATACTTAGAGCTAAGTTGTTGACATGAGCATGAAATGCTTTTAAGGTGCCCCTGGCATGTTTTTAGCACAAATTAGTATCATCAACATATCCATTCCATCATTTAATTTTAAGTTTAAAGGAGTGGAGATCTCTTTCTTCAAAAAAATTCATGAATAGGTTAACCACGATAGGGGAAAGTAGGGATCCCATCACCATTCCTTCTACTTGCTCATAAATGACCCCTTTGAACAAGAACATGGCCTTAAGACAAAGAGTAGTTAATTTAGTGTTTCTTCATCAGTGAAATCTTAAACCACTTCAATATAATCTAAAATTAGAACCATGATGTAAAGGGATACTATGTTAAAATTAACTAAAAATTCATTATTATTCATAGTTTTATATTTGATGAAGTTTACAAAATTTGTAGATTCTCAAACAAATGAAAAAAATATTCCTGATAAGGGTTTCAAATTCAAATCTAAAAATGTTGAAATATTGTAGATGGGAGAGTTTGTAGTGTCAGTGATTAGTCTAAGAGGTATACCTACTTTATGGATTTTAGGGGCACTATAGATTCTAGGGATTACTTATTTGTTAGGAATAAGTTTTTTCTTTACCATGTCTTCAAAGGAAGAATATTTACTGATAGTTGAAACCTTTCTTAAAATTTTGGAAATGGGATTACATGAGAGTTTGTGGTAACTACCACTATTGATTAGGTGATATTTAATTTTTTCATTATAGTCTACTCTATTTATCACTGTTATGGCATTACCCTTATTTGCCTTAATAATAATAATAATAATAATAATAATAATAATAATAATAATAATAATAATAATAATAATAATAATAATAATAATAATGTTTTAGATTATGGTAAAAGTAGGTTTTGAAGGGACCCTAAAACCCTTTAACAGAATCAAAAAAGATAAAGAATTCCTGAAACCTACTGAAGAGCAGCATCAAAATCAAGTTTTACAGGGACCTGAAACCACAAACATAGTCCAATAAAAGTACCCAAGTTTTACAAGGACCTGAAACCTTAAAGAACTTACAACATAGGGTAAAGAATAATAAAAATATATATATCTTTAGCATTCTACCCTGGCCAACAATGCAAGTTGCCATTGCAATAAACAATAACGACACACAAGCATTTATCGTGACATTAAAATTTTGCAAAATACCTTTGGTTACTCTGTCACTATGATTTGATGAAGACACCATCAGATCCAGCAATAATGATAGTAGTAGCCATGTTGAGAAAAAGGCCGTGCTCCACCACACCCTCAAACCCTAAAATTGCACTGCCTATAGCCCTGGCATCCTTAATCAATGTCTCAAAATACAAAGCTTGGGGTTGTGAGCTTAAGCATTCTGAAACAAATGTCATGTAATGCCTCATTGTCTAAAACCATGCACTCATCAGCATTCTCCACCAGTTGATGCACCGACAGTGTGGCATTGTATGGCTCCACCACTGTGTTTGACACTTTTGAAGAAGGAAACATAGAGAAAATCAACATCATGCGATCGAGATACTCCTCCCTGATCTTCAATATCAGCAACATTCCCATACCAGATCATGTGTCATATTTGAGTGAATTTCACACCTAAAACCCTTGCAGATAGTCATAGTATTTAGCCTCCTTACGAATTACATCCAAAATAGCATCGATGAGCTCGGTGCCCTCAGGGCCATGCTCATGGATCTGGAGCACGACCCTGTCTAGGGTTCTTCAAGGAGAAATTAGGGTTATTATTAT
Organism: Torreya grandis; assembly: GCA_037957365.1. Lineage (NCBI taxonomy): Eukaryota > Viridiplantae > Streptophyta > Pinopsida > Cupressales > Taxaceae > Torreya > Torreya grandis. The sequence continues at coordinate 1,874,201 of JARHVA010001302.1, forward strand.
CATTTAGTGACTTTATAGCTATCCATTCTTAATTGGAAATGTTATTGGAAGAAGGTTTGACATGATTTAAAATGAAAAAACAATCTTTCCTAATCTCCTCTATGATGTTAGATGGGATGTCTTTTAAATCCTTTTCAATTCCTATAATGAAATCTTCTTATGGGATACGATGAGGGGAGATAGAAAATTTTAAACCTTTTTTGAGAAAATTAAAGGAATGATTATTTAATTTAAAATTAAACAAATTTAAAACCAATTTATATTCCAAATTATCAATGCCATGGTCAAATGCACCATTACACATATTCTTAAGGTTAGAGTAATTATCATTAATTCTATTAGAGTGGGATTAGGTCGATGTGTTAAATTCCTTATAACTATTATATTCTTGTGCATTATTATAAACCTTATCTTTTATTATATTATTGTGATATGATGTGATGATAGTGTTAATGTTATCACCTTCTTTCCTATCATTCATAGTTGTTATTAGTATAGATTACACCCTTTTAGGTAGTGGTGTTTCAACCTGTACCATCCAACTGATATAATGGGATCACCTCTAGGTGTGGGTGGCCTAGTTGATGAGGTGAGCCTATAGTTTATGGTGTTATCTCTCCTAGTGAAACAATTATAGCTCAATTCCTAAAACTACTAACTTTATGATGAAAAGGGATAGAAGATAAACATGAAATGAAACCTATGCTACTGAAGGTGATGCACCAATATGTTGTTTCCACTCTATTTGACCTTTCAAAAAAACTAATGAACAAGATAAGGACTACTACCTAAACAACTCTCTATAAAGGCTTATAAGAATTAATGTTTCACATAGACGCTATACTATATGATCATAACTTGAGGGTCATTAATAGAAGGTTTGATTCAAGACACTTACCAATCAAACTCCACTCTAAAATCAACCACTAACACCTTCACACACTATGTGACATGCATAAAATAATATACTATTATCTAGGTGAGTCAAGGACCTAAAAAGGCAGATAAACCTACCACTTGTGCAAATCAACCAATCATGAAACATACTAAACCAATATAAAGAAGATAAAATAGTCCTTCATTAGTTTAAGAGGTTATAAAGTATAAGTTTGGGCAAAATTTATTCATACCCAATAGAGGGATAAGTAAAATAACCTTAGAGAATAAATTTATAAGACATGATCAAGAGATAAGATAATTTAGTTTGGAGAAGGCATGGAGAGGTCATGAATGACCATAATTCACTAAATGAGCAATTACAACTAGCCCCATAATTCTTCATATGCATTGCCTTAGTGGTGAATGGTCTTAAATAAGCCTTTTGGGTGTTAGATGTCTATTTTTGGCCAAGGTTGACTCCATACATAGAATTAACACACAAAATTGGTCAAATAATTCATCTCATGATAGTTACAAAGGTATAAAAATGGTCTAATTAGGATTACATGAAACATTAAGTAGCCTGCCCTTCCCCTTATGTATTTTGACTAGGCCTAAAATATCCTAATCCTCCATAATGGCCATAAAGTGTATCTTATTACCTATATGTAATATTAATAAGGATATTATTACCCTAAAATTACTCCCTTCACATCCCTCTATGCCAATAGTCATCTTTTCTTGTTGACCTAATAGGCCAACTAGGCAACTAAGCCTAGTCACTTGGTGCTTGTTGATTAGATGGTCATGAGAATTTCATAAAACCTTAGGAATGGGAAAATGATAATTTTTCATGTTTTAAATAGTATATTACACCATTAAACACCCATTCCAATAGTGCTCACATACAACCTTTGATTATTTAGGTTATTAGGTCACCTTTCACTAGCACTTTTAGACTAGTTCTTTAGTGCAAGCTTATAAGAGCATTTTTAGGAGGAATTTTTTGTAATCATAATCACTATTGGGTTAACAATTGTCTTAAAACTTTATTTCAATTCCTTCTTAGCATTCATGAACCATCACATCAACATATAGATGAAGTAATGCATTAACAATCACCCATACAAGCATGAAACAAGATTAACAAGACAACACATCATATATGTGGGAAACACTCAAGGGGAATAAAACCCATTGATACATAAAAATGGATTAAAATATTATAATTCAAAATATCACAATTTATCAAATCACCAACTCCATATGGAGCACCAACCCCAACTAGCTAAGCACCAATCCAGCTAGACTTTAGAAAACACCAACTTGCAAGGAGGCACCAATGCCCTAGATGACTTAGCACCAACTCAATAACATGATTTATTTTATCATATTTATAACACCTTATTTATCAACTAACTGATGATTATCACCTCTTTAGCTCTTCACCCCCTTATTCCTCTCAAGTTGCCTACTAGGTCTCTTTACTAATTAGACCTCTTCAAGAATAATTAAGTCATATGAACTTGATCCTCATATGAAAAAACACTTTAATATATTAATTATAGATTCAATACACTCCTTTTATTTTCTAAAATACCTCCTTATGCTCATAATGTGATATCTCATTTGTATACTCTCATACATACCTCTATAGGCCTAAATATGCCTTGTATATATACAAGCCTCTTGCTCATGTACATATTGGTCATATATATAAACTTTCATACTTATATTTTGAGAAAAATATCCCTTAGTAAATTCCAAAAACATGAATCAATCATTACATTATATCATCCATAGCTTAAAATACCAAAACCTCATTTAGGCCTTAAGGAGACCTAATTCAATTAGGCTTTCATTAGCACACATTACCCTTTGATCTCCTTGGAACACTTTAAAATTACACACATGGTAGGAACACTTCATATGTCACTAAAATATAACCATAATAATTTAATCTTAGTTCCATGACACTTTTTATCTCCAACCACCACTTGAAGCACACTATTAGTACTATTCACAATTAGGCCTTCTCATACACAAAAAGTCTATCTTGAAATATTAAAGATTAAACACAAATTAAATAAATAAAAATGGAAAATATAACATAAAAATAAATTCCATGACCTTAAAAACATCACCAATTTATTTATAATACATAACTTGGGGCAAAATGACTTAAACACTTCTCTGCAAATAGCCCACTTAGAACTTCCATAACACTCCAAAACCCTATCATGAACAACTTGATATTCAACACCCAAAATAACATTTCCCATGAAAATTGATACTTTAAAAATATCCTTTGACATATTTTTACCACTTTTAGATACAAAATTCTCAATTTTTAATGTCAGATATTGGTCTTAGAAACCAATCTTTTGACTTCAGTACACACAGTCAAACCAGAACTAGTCAAGCCATTTTGGCTTCAAAATTTCAACCACTTTCACTTACTAAAATAATTTATATAGCATAAAATTCAAAATAATCAACACCATTTTTATTATATAATTCAACTCAGGGCATAGAGCCTCAAACTCATCACTATAACTTGCTTACCCAAAACTGCCAATTTACCTTAAAGCACAATCATGGTAACAATGACCTTCAACACCTATATGACCACTTATAAAGAATTATTATGAAATTAAATTATCCTTTTAAATTTATAGGCCATATTAAATTACAATAATCATATGATCTAGTGTTAACTATTGGTCTTACAAACTAATTTGTTGACCTCACCACATACAAACCTCACTAAATCAAACATGTTAGCTTGTGAGAAAATTTTTAATAAATTAAATTATCTCAAAAACTTATACCAAAAATTATCATGTCTTAAAATTCTTTAAAAAAATATCCATTCACTTGGTTTCATCATTATTTCATGATAACACATCCCTAATCATTTTCTCACTGTTGCCTGGGTTTATCACTATTTACACCATTAGGCTTGTTAGTGAATGGATAAATTGGATGACTAATTTATAATATTTAAGGGATAAAACCTATATATAAACCTTCACTAACATGAAACATGAGTCTCAAACTTCATCCTGCATCTATTTACATATTTTGAAATGGTCAAATCTGACTAATATAACAAATCTCTAAGAAACTAGCACTTTCATATAGGGTCTACTCACACACCTGATAACTCAATCACACTTGAAGGTTCCTAGGATATTTTAATACATGATATAATAGTTTTTCTAGTTATTGGAGACCATTCTATCTTTTTTAATGAGATCTTTCACATCAATTCCTTGCTAGGGTTTTAGAAAGGTTTAACACAAGTTTTAGTGTTAATAATTATTCATAAAATATTTCCCATTAAATAAAAAAATAATGCCTATATTTATTATTTAGGAGCATTCCCCATCTCTCCCTAATATCTTAGGTTCCCATGTAGAGGTTACACATGCCAATGAACACCTGAAAGTCCTCAATTTTGCATGTCTTTATTATGTGTACTTGAGAGACCTCAAAACCACTTTTCATTCATTTTATAAAAAAAACATGACCTAAAAATTTGTGAATATGATTAAAAAACATATCATACCTCTATCAATTCTCACATACACTTTCCTTGGAAACTAATCCTGATTACACTCTCTCTTTACACCATAGTCTTCATACCTCACTAGGCCTTGATATGTCCTTCATTCCTTCTTCCATGATCTAAAAACCTTAATTCCATGATCAAAACCTAAATATCATGACATATAATCTATATCATTATCAAACACATCCATTCATCATTTATATGTCTTGACAATAGATCATGATGCCTCATTAGGCTAGGTAGGGTCTAGAAATGATCTAGTTACAAACTTGATCTATAGGTCCTAACCCTTTAGAATCAACATAATAATCTTATGATTGTTATAATATTTCACATACATGCTCAAGAAACATCATACAACCACTCATGCTTGCGTGCACTCATCTCACCAAGCCATCATACTCATACCTTCTCATAAGGTCTCTTCATGTTATGACTAGTGCCATGACCTAGCTTCTTAAGTACTTAAATAATGGAAGATAACCTTGAAACACTTATAAAAGTATATAAAATTCTCTTACATGATCACACAATTCCAAACAACATTTCAAAATATCATGCTTACTTCACCAAACTTCACTATGTACACATTCTCATAAGGTCTAGACTAGACTTCTCAAAACACCTTGTACTCAAGAACTAATACTCATACATGCTTTAACAATCACTTGATTTAAACCTTAACATCAACCAATATAATAATAATTATATTTCCTTCAAATTATCTCTCAATAGGGATACATTAGTTTGCCATTAAATTATCTCTTATCACATGGTTTCCTTATCACATCAAGTACACAAGCTCATACCTCAAAGACCACTCACCATGTATCTTCACTAGATGCACCTTGACATAAATGACAACACTTCTCAAAAAAATCCCCCTTTGTTAGTGATGGAAAAACATTCTTCAATCTGATCACTCTCATCTCCCCTAATCTGATCAATCTTCCTTCTTGAACTTTCTCCCCCTTTGACATTAATGATAAAAGACCATACATATTGCAAATTTTGGATCCACCCATTTTCCTTCTTTGGAAACAACACTCATAAAATATTCTATTCTTTTCAATAAGTAAATTTGGATCTTATGAAAAATATGAATATATTCCCCTCAAATGAAGCACTCACCATGCTTATACTAATAGAATAGTGTCTCCAAGAAGCCTAATGGAGTCACTCCTTTCATAGGGTTCTTAAAACAATACAAAATTAGGAGATTCCTAGATATCCATTATCTCACAAGAATGAATACCTTTCAGGATCATGTTAGGCTTGATTAGAACTTTAGGCTTGACCTTTTCATCAACCACGTGATCATCAATATGAGCTGATATCAGGCATTCCTTACTTGATTTCACATCTAAAGTGTGATCTATCATAACAAAAATTCCACTTGGGCTTATAGACTAATCATGACTCATCTTTACTATCTTTAGTTTCCATACATTCATTTTCCTTCTCTCTTGCACTCTAGGGTATTCAAACTTCTTGTTTTGACTTGATGGCCTTCTAACTCTATTAGGATAGAATCTTGAAATATGTCCCACATAATGATAATTATATAAAACAACCTTATTCATACCTCTTGACTAATGATTCCTTTCATAATCCCATGCATGTTCAATTTTAGAGGGACTTCTACACTCTCTTTCTCTATAACCAAACTGATTGCATGAAAAATAGTAACCATTGAATGAATTATCATACCTCATAGCATTATACTATTTGATTGGTCTCTTTATGTTGACCTTCTTTTCTTCATTAGCCTTCTCCTTAACTTTAGTTACCTCCTTTTGGTATTTTTTGAAACCAAGACCTATCTTATCACTTGAAAACTTCTAACTACTCAAGACATTATCTAGAGCATCAATACTCTTTTTAAACTTCATAAAGGTTTTCAACTTGATAAATGCTTGATCCAACTCAGCTTTCAAGGATTCCATGTTAGTTCCATACCTGATGCATTCTTTCTCTTTATTTTGTAATCTATCAATGACTATCTCCATTTTTTCTTCAATCTAATTGATGATTTCATCATACTCCTTAGATGAGTTACTTAGTCTCTCCTCAAACAAACCAATTTGCTCTTAATAGTCCTTGACTAATGATCTTATTTTGTGATTATTCCTTCTTTGAAACTTCAAATCCTCTAGAGCACTCACCAATTTTACCTCAAGGTTCATGTCATCCTCTTCTTCATCTAATTCTTCATCATCCATAAAGCCTTTCCCTTTTGATCAACCCTCATTATCTATTCTATAGCCATGAAAAAGGTTTCATGATTGTCATGTTCATGTTTATTACTATCATCTTCACTCTCACATGTTCTTTTGTCACTTACATCATATGAGTTATTATTATATTTGGTATAGAAACTTATTTTGTTCTTAAACGACCCTTTTTGACCTTCATACTTCCTAAAATCTTTCTTGTTTTTTCCAGGTTTATAAACCTTCTTATCATCTCCATGATGTTCATCATGTTCTTAATCATGCTTATCCTTATCCTTTTTAGAACACTTATAATTAAAGTGACCAATCTTACTATAGTTGAAACATTTAAAAGGTATCTTACCCTTGTACTTACCAGATCTAAACCTCAATTTCCTAACAAACATGGCTATTATTTATCATCATCATCTAAACATACCTCATCCTTGACCTTCTTGGATTTTAAATTGTTCTTATCTTTGAATACTTATTCTTTATTATGATGTCTTCTTTCATTTTTTCTCATCTCATAGGTAGTCAAGATGCCATGAAGCCCATCCATTTCTAGCTTGTCTAAATCTTGCATCTCTTCTACTACAAACACCTTAGAATCAAACTTATAAATTAGTGATCTCAATACCTTCTGAAAAACTATAGACTCTTTCAATTATTATCCTAATACTATAATTACATTGAAAACTTCATAAACCTTCAACAAATAAGATGCAATGGTTTCATATTCATTTATCTTTAGACTTTCAAACTATATCTAGTAGGTCTACAACCTAACCATCTTCATATTGGTGTCTCCTTCATAAACAGTATTCAATTTTTCCCATATCACCTTGGTTGAATCATAATGTATCACCTTCACAAAATCTATCTCTAATAGGCCACATAGAATGGAATTCATTTCCTTATAATTGCTATCACTTTCTTTCTAGCTTGATGAATCACTTGGCAGTGTAGGAGGTGGAGTGTATCCATCCACAATTGAATACCATATGTTATGGACCATTTAAATTAGATATTTACTAATAATTATTCTCAAAAAATCATAATTAGTACCATTGAATAATATAGCCTTACTATTATAGAAACCACCTTAAGCTTGTTGACTAGACATCCTCGCTTCTAGGATCTCCTTTAGGCTATTAGGCCTACTCAGAGATCAAAGGACCTGATCTGATACCAAATTTTTGAATCACCAATAATTGATATGGGGGTGAATAAATTTCTTTAAACTTTCTTTCAATTTCTTATTATCATTCATGAACCATCACATCATCATATAGATCAAGAAATGCATTAACAATCACCCATACAAGCAAGAAATAATATTACACAAGACAACACATTATATATATGGTAAATACTTGATGGTAATAAAACTCATTGATCCATACAAATGTGTTATATTCCTATAATTTAAAATATCATAATTTAGTGAAGCACCAACTCTATATAGAGCATCAACCCCAACTTGCTAAGCACTAACCTAGCTAAGCTTTATCAAGTACCAACTTGGAAGGAGGCATCAAACCCCTTAATGAATCAACACCAACTCATTCACATAATTAATTTGATAAATTTCATAACACCTTGTTTCTCATCCAACTTATGATGACCACCTCTTAGCTCTTCACCCTCTTATTCCTCTCAAACTGCCTTATAAGTCTCTTCAAGACTGATTAGGTCATATGACCTTAATACTCATATGTAGACACACTTTAATATATTCATCATAGTTTTTTTACACTCCTATTATTTTCTAAAATACCTCTTTATACTCACAATGTGCTATCTCATTCACATACACTCATACATACCTCCATAGGCCTAAAACTACCTTGTATATATAAGCTTCATGCTCATATACTTATTGGTAAGCCATATACACTTGTACATTTTTATTTTTAACATAATATTCCTTGTTACATGCCACAAATAAGAATTAAACAATTAAATTAGGTCAGATTGAAATATCAAAACCTCCTTTAGGCCTTAAGGAGACATAATTCAATTAGGCCTTCATTAACACACATTACCCTTTGAACTCCTTGGAACACTTTCAAACTCCAAACATGGTATTAAAAATTCATGTTTAACTCAAATATACCCCTAATAATTTCATATTATGTCCATGACACTTTTTGGCTCCAACCACCACTTTAAGCACATTCTTAGTATTATTCACATTTAGGCCTTCTCATACATTGAAAGTTTGTTTTGACCTATTAAAGATTAAATACAAATTAGATAAATAAACATGGAAATAAATCACATTAAAAATAAATTCATGACCTTAAAAACATTACCATGTGATATATACTTCACAACTTAGGGTAAAATGACTCAAATACTTCTTTGCAAATAGCCCACTTAGAACTTGGAGAAAACTCCAAAATCCAGTCATGAACAACTTGATATTAAACACATAAAATAACATTTCCCATGACCAATTATAATTTTAAAATATAATTTTAAATCTATATACTACTTTTAGATACAAAATTCATAGGGTATAATGTCAAATATTGATCTTGCAAACCAATGTTTTGACTTTAGTACACATAGTCAAACCAAAACTAGTCAAGACATTTTGGATTCAACATTTCAAACACTTTCACTAAATATAAAATATTATAAAAATAATTTATAAGATAAAAAATTCCCAAAAATAACATAATATTAATTCTATACTTTAACTCAAGGCATATATCCTCAAACTCATCATTGCAACTTGCTTACCCAAAATTACCAGTTTACCTTAAAGCATAATCATGGTGAAAATGACCTTCAACACCTATATGACCACTTAAAAAGACTTATTATGAAATTATATTATAATATTAAATTTATATACCATCTTAAATTATAATCATCATATGATCTAGTGGCAACTATTGGTCTTGTAGACCAATTTATTGGCCTCACCACATACAGACCTCATTGAGCTAGACAAGTCAACTTGTGAGAAACATTTTACTAAATTCACTAATCTTAAAAACTTATACCAAACATGATCATGTATTAAAATTCATTAAAAACATCTCCATGCACTTCATCACCATTTAATGATAACACATCCTTAATCATCTTCTCATTGTTGCCTAGGTTTCTCACTATTTCCACCATTAGGCCTCTTAATGATTGGCTAACTTAGATAACTAGTTTAGCATAATTTAGGGATATAAATTTTACAAAAAGTTTAATTTTCATGAAAAATGAGTATAAAACTTCATCCTCCATCCATTTTCATATTTTTACTTAGTCAACTCTGATTGCTATAGTAAAACTCTGAGAAACTAGCACTTTCCTATAGGGTCTACTCACACACATGATAACTCAATCACACCTAGAGGTGCCTAGGAGATTTAAATACATGATAAAATAATTTTTATATTAATTTTAGACAATTATAGGCTTTTTTTATCAATATATTTCACACTGAGTCCTTTTTAGGGTTTTAGAGAAGTTTAAAATAGGTTTTGGTGTTAACGATTATTCATAAAGGATTGACCCTTAAATCCAAAAACAATGCCTATAGTTATTATATATTACCATTACCCATATCAAATTAATATATTATGGTTCCCATTCATATGTTACACATGCCAATGAACACATTAAATTCCTTCTTAGGTTTGCATGCCTTCATTCTGTGTACTCGAGAAACCTTAAAACCACTTTTCATGACTTTTATTGAAAACCATGACCTAAAAATTTATGAATATGATTGAAAAAAATATAATACATATATCCATTCTCAAATACTCACACTTTCCTTGGAAACTAATCTCGATACCCCATTAGGCTTACACCCTCTCTCTCTACACCATTGTCTTCATACCTCACTAGGCCTTGATCTATCCTTCATGCCTTCTTTCATGATCTCAACACCTTAATGTAATGATAAACATATAATTTTCATGATAAAAAACCTCTATAATTATTTAAAATATCTATTAATCCTTCGTATGTCTTGATAATAGATCAAGATGCCTCATTAGGTTAGGTAAGGTCTAAAAATGATATAGTTATAGTATTGATCTATAAGTCCTACACTTGTAGACTCACCCTAAGACTCTTATGATTGATACAATGATTCATATACATTATAAATAAACCTAATTCAACAATTTATTCCTATTTTTCACTCATCTCACCAAGCTATCATACTCATACCTTCTCACAAGGTCTCTTCATGTTATGACTAGTACAATGAGTAAGGATTCTTAAGTACTTTAAACATGAAAACTGAACTTGAAACACTTATTAAAGTATATAAACTTATATTTATTTATAAAATAATTAAAAGTAACCTTTTACACTCTTTTTCTTAATCCACCAAAATTCACTATGCACACCTTCTCACAGGGTCTAGACTAGACTTTTCAAAACACCTTGTAGTCAATAACTACTACTCAAACATGATTTAATTCTCACTTGACCTAAATATTGAAATAAAACAATAGAATAATCATTATATTACCTTAAAATTATCTCTAAATATAAATACATTAGGTTTCCTTCAAATTCTCTCTTATCATATGGCTTCCTTGTCACATCAAGCACACAAGCTCATACCTCAAAGACCACTCACCATGCATCTTCACTAGATGCAATTGATATCAATGACATCCACATTAACATTAATTAAAAAAAATTATCTATATAATTGAGAGTTTTTTGTGATCTAAAAATTTGTAATATGCTTCACACTACCCTAATCAATAACTTGCAACTATTCATCCAACCCTGTACCTTGAAAGTACCACTAAAAATTATAAAAAATAGGGTTTTAATACATCTATATAATTATATGTACAAATTAATGTCATTATTGGGACATAATCAGAGTTAATAATGTGTTCCAAGTGTTTCTCAATTGAATTTAGGGCATTTGAGTGCAAATATCTCAAGTTTTCCTCTATTGAATTCTTTTAACTAGTTTAGGCAAGTTTTGAGTGGCATGATCTTTTACCGATTGTTCATATCCATAAGGTTTTTAAATTAAAAATTAATTATATTAATTTTTATTATACAACCCTTTTAAACCTTCCCTATTAATATAAGGCCCCATGCATCTACTCTCTAATGTTCCAACATGAAAAAAGTTGCTCTTAGGTTCAAAACCTTACATTCTAGGAGGTTGTTAGGAGAAAACTTGTGTGGAAGGAATAAATAATTTTTGTTCTAGGTTATAAACACCATATGAGGTCTATTAAATCCTTAAAAACCTATTTTAATAAATTTTATTCTTTTTACACCCCTATAAATGTCTATAGATCCCTCGCACATATGCCTAGGGTTTGTTTGCTTCATATCATAGATGACCTTATAGGGTTATAAGTGCATTTTATTCCATATTTTATGAGTTAAAAACACATTTAATTAACTTATGGAATTTACATAACCTTCTTATTAATATTACCAACCTCAAACACTCCCCAAACATGTATGTATCTTCAATTTATATGTGCAAGCTTGTGGCTACCTATTTAGGCATACTAGGCCTAATAGCTTGTCAACGTTCTTGTTGCCTCCAAGGAAAAAATTATTATATTATAAAAATTATTATAATTTATAAAAAAATTCAATACACTTCCTTACCCCTATTTCACTTCACTATATGATTCCTTGTACCTTCACTCTTCTACTCATGACCTTACCAGTGACTATCTATTTAGGCCTAATAGGTCTAACTAGTCTGTCAAGGCTATCCTTGGCATTCAAGGAAAAAAAGATCAAAATTATGCTTATAGACTTTATAAAACAATTTAGGTACCCTTATTTCACTCTTGTATTTCAATTCTATTCAGCGTTTAACACTTTCACCTTTACTCTACCTGCCTACCTGTAGGTGTTATTGACAAAATTTGACTTTTAGTCAAATTGGGTCAACCCCTACATATTGAAACTTTTAAAAGGTTTTCATATGTCTAATATGGTCTCATGTGTGTCTAAACACATAACCTATCCTGGCTCTAGTTTTGGTGTAAAATTATCTTCCTTATACTTGCTTAGTCAACCCAAGTCAACTCTGGTCAACTTTGGTCAAACATGGTTAAAGGATAAAATTATTATATAAATGTCCTAATATGGTCATTAAAGTGTTTTAAGGTGTTCCTAAGTCATAAATTAGTCCTTTGCCATGCTTTATATGGAAAAAAATACCTTTTGGTCACATTTTTGGCTCATTAAATGACTTGTACAGATTTGTCAAAGAAGTATATTTGTCACCAAGAAATATTACAACGTGGATGAGGTCATAATATGTCAATAAGTGGTTAGAGGCAATAAATAATTATATTCATGCATAAAAATAGGGATATTTCCTTAAAAATATGCCCTTAATGGCACTTATACAGACTTGGGAAGTCCATCTTCAGCTTAAAATATGGGCCTAGTGTCTCTTGAGATCCCTAAGATATTCATTATGCTTGGTGTGTAGATATTTAATTAGATAAATTAAATTTTGCTTTTGCTCTTGTTCCTTGCCTTCACAAGTCAAGAAGAGCCAACCTTGAATACTTAATATAGTTTGTATAGAGGGAGTTAGAAGGAGTGCTCTTGGGAGTTGAGAGGGGTCTTAGTTAGATTCAAATCCATTAAAATAAGTTTTATTTTCATGGATCCTCCTTTAGGAATCAATTTTAAGAAGCTAGGCTGCTTTTTATGCTCTTGCATCTATGAGAGGTCCCTATGTGAGCTTGTTTCAGAATATTTTGTTTTGATTTGATAGGTTTGGCTATTTTATGTGTTTCTTAGGACCCCTATATAGGTTTATACATCATCATCTTAGCATTATTTTTATAAAATTTTTAATAAATCCTCTTCTAGGCTTGTTCTTGTTGGTTGATCACTCTCACTACCTTACAACTTAGAATTTGCACCTACAAGCCCTAATGATGTCATGGTGATGTATGGAGAGGTGGATAGGTACTCCAATTACTTAGAATTTTAAAATTTTCATTGACATACCTAAGGTGGGTACATATATTTCACATTCATAAAGGTTTCATCTTGTTTATATTATAGCTCACTATGGTGTATTAGACTTCTAACTACACGTGGCCTAAACAAGGGGTTGAGACAGTTATTTGAGTGTGGAAGTGAGGTAGGACCTCACTTAGAACCATTTCATGTTGAAATGATCCATTATAGACTCATAAAAGTTGTAATATCACTATTTATATTTGAAGGTCACTCTAAGGGGATGAAGACTGTATTTTGGTCTCTTTGTCCCTAAAAACACTAAATAGAGGTCTATAAGCTTTTTGAAGGTGACATATAACATGGTTATGAGGGTTTATATAAAATATAGGTGAATTAATATGATATCCCTATGATATTACAAGACTTCCACCAATTTTTAGGTCAAGAGGATGAGAATACAGTTAGTAAAAGGGCTAAACTTGCCATTTTATGACTGAAAACATTCAATGATATCTACAGTGGTTTGTTCCTTAAACAACATTGCTTTCCAAAATGGTGATTCTAACCCTTATTTCATGATCAATAATTTATAAATGGTTAAATTTATCAATTTATCATAGTTATCATCAGTTAAATATGACAATATGACCTTTCAACCCATACACTCTCCTTAATCTGTACAAAGTGTCTTAGTCTACCTATAGCCAGGCAGGTAAACAATGAGTTTTTGATATCTTTATGGTGTTTGAAGGGAATTAAAGGTTTGAAATAAGTAAAATGTATATATTTTGACCTCAATATATTTATTTATGATTCATACAAACCATAGATGATATTTATCATAACCACGTCCACCTACAAGCAGGTATCTATAGGGTTGTCTCAGTCAACAAGGGTAAACTCATATTTGAAGATAAAGTGCATCAAAGGGCATAAGCATGATGGGAAAATATTATTATATATGTATCACAATATAATATTTAAAATATATTATTTTAATACTATTTTTAGGCCTCAAATCATGTAATATACACCTATAGGTGTGCCTCGGCAAGGTCAACAAGCATGTCTCAGTCAAGTGGGTAGTAAGCTAACTTAGTGTGTAGTTGTGGTTGTAGGGAATGTATATATTTTTTAGAATGAGAAGAATTTTTTTTGATATTAATGGATTTATTATGAATATTTTTTCCTCATTAATAATCTAATTAAGAGCATTGACATCTATAGGCAGGGGAGGAAGAGAAGTAGTCATAGTCAGTCAGGCAGAGATGACTCATTTTACAAGCTTAAGGAACATAAGAGAGAGTTTATAGTAATTAAAAGTGGTGAATTATTTATAAAAATATAAAACATGATTATTTAACCCTTAATTAACTCTCACTAATTTAAATTAACAAAGATAAGGATCCCAAAATGAGCATACATAGTTTACACTATGAATCCATATAGTCTGTCGCCCTTCCTAAAAGCTAGTTTTAGATTTTGTAGGTTTGAGAGGTTAGATGATGTTATCAAGAGCTAAATTTTTTCATGTTACATCCTTATTAATTTATTAATATTTTAAAACTCTCATTTTTTCTAGGAAAATATGTGAATTAGCTCTTATTTTGTCTCAAATAAGGGGTACTTTTCCTTCATGCATAAACCCTGCACGTTGACAAAGAAGATGTAAAGATGAGACCAAAAGCCAAGGAAAACTTTAAAGATGGCTTTTTTAGTTTTAATATACCTATAAAAACATGATATACACCTCACATGAGAGATAAAACAATAAGTTTACTCTAAGATATAAGGGTTGCAATCAAACTTAATGGGCAAAATTAAGGCCTAGTAGCCAATTTGAGAGCTTTCACATTTCTAGCCTTAGATAGGTTATCTAAAAAGTTGTAACATTTATTTGATATAATTTTAGATATTTTTTAACCTTTTGGATTATGTGAAACATGAATAAGGTCTTTTGAGCCTTAGATTTTAGGTAGACTTATGGAACACGATTTAAGCCTAAGGCAAATGCTACGTCAATTACATTTATAACATAATGATAATTTCAATGGTTTGAGAAATATTTTTGGGATTTGTATAGAGATTTATGAGCCACTAATCTATATATAAGTTTATCAAGAGGACATTATTTGGTTGTAAGGCACTCAGACCATGCAGAATAAACTAAAAGAACTTGAGTGGCCAACTTAGAATTCTTGTATCTCCCATGGTACTTTGCATGGAGACTCAAGGTGTTTATGGATATTATATAGGGTCCCCAAGAAGCCCTTATTGGCATTGTGATATAATTCCAAAATTTATTCTTTATGAACAAAGACTAAGACCTGAAACTACTTGAAAACCCTCACAAACCCCAACTCTGACCCAATGGAGAAGATGAGAAAAAGGGGGCATCCAAATGGAGTGCAAAGCTAGGGAGATTATTTAAAGCTATAGAGGACTCTTTAAGGCTCCTCCCCATGTAATTTATTTGTACTTCACTTATACAATATGGTGTACAATAGGGTTTATTTTGACAAATTTGTGTGTTTTGTAGGTATGGAGAAGTTTCAAAATATGCAATCACCTTTAAGAGATAGATTAGAACTTGTTATAATTATACATGATCATTTATTTATCTACCTAATCATCCTAAGTGTGTATCCTTTCTTCTTCATCTTAGCTAGTCATAGTGAGCAAGTAGTGATCACTTAGTGAAAATGATGAAAACTCTAATTAGGAAGCCTTTTGAGGCTTCATTCATGAACCTGATGACATGAAAACTCTTGAAAATTGTCATTCATCCTTTTTCATGGATTGGATTGTAAAATTGGAAGCATTTTGTGTGTCAAGTGTGAAAGGTGCATGAGATGGAGTTATTTATAACTGTTAGGGATGATTACTCATATCTATAAGGATATGAATGATTAGAGACCACTCTAAAGCATGTAGAGTCTTGTCAATAACTCCTCCCCTTTAGATCAATCATAATACCTATCCCTATTCAGTGGTGATGTAGTTTAGTGAAGGGAAATCATGAGGGCAGTTTCATATGCAAGCAAAAGAGCATCTATGCCATATTTGGAGGAGTTAGACAAGTTTAAGAGACATTTGTCCTTATTTTAATTATAAGACCTATCTCATTCCTGTGCTTTTATAACTCCTTGATTGGCAAGTGTATTATTGACTCTTGAACTTCACCTTCTCTCTCTTCTCTATCATTTGTTATATTAAATAGCCTTTTTAGCTATTGTATGGATATCTCCACCTAATTATAGTGAAGCCTTACTCATTTTTTTCCTTTAACTAATAAATAATTATATTCTTACCTCATTCATGACTTCATGAAGTGTATACTATGGTTTTTGGTCTTGTAAAAGTGTATTTTATTTACCTTGGCATGTTATCCTTCTTAATGCCTTGTGTAGTTTGAAATCTCTCTTTCATAGGTTAACAAGAAGTGTCTAATATGGATTGAAGTTATAGTGAGTATCTTATTCATTAGTGTTTCTATAATACCTATTGTCTAAGTTATCCTAACCTAGACTCTCTTCAAAACCCCATGCTTGAAACATTGATGTAGAAGAAGAGATTTCAGTTTGATGGATGAAGTATATGTGTGGTTTCCATTTTGGTTCTAAGTATATTAAAAGTGGTGTGAGTAGACCATATATCTATTGCATCACCTCCTTATTTTGGTTTAGTTTAGGTTTCTTAACCCTTTTTCTTATAAATGAATGTGTGGTGGTGGTGTGTAGAAGTGGTACATCAAGGGAACTAGCCCTAATCTAGAGACTCACCTCAAATTTGTGTCACACACAGCCCTAAGTTATTTCCATTATGCCACTTGAATGAGGAGAGACTTTTCATCTCCTCAAGGGGTGAAAGTTCAAGTGATAATAATTTTTGGCATGCCTAGTGGGACTAAAAAGTCCATTCCTTAAGGAGTTTTTGTGTTCTCCTCAAGATATCATCCTTTGGAGGCAATTCAACTAAGCACCAATAGCAAATCCAAGCACAAATCTATTGGTGAATTATTCTAGGTACTCTAATTGAGGTTTTTTCTTGTTCTATAGCCTTTTCATGAATGATTCATGGATAATTTTGATGTTGACTTTGTTCTAACACACGTTGTTGAGACATATCCATCATTTACCATTCCCTATCAATATAAACAAGTCCTTGGCCAATCTTTTAATGATCCTTATCAATCCTATTAGCCTTTATATGAGTTACATTAGTCTTATAATCATCCTTCTCAAACTTATGCTTCACCTAGTTCACCTAGTTCCTCCTCAAGTTAGTCCATTACAAGTTTCAAAAAGACTCTCATTGTCTATAAAGATTATATACTAGATCTTGATACTATAAATGGTTGTGTTTAAGTCATCCCTAGTGTTTGTATCAAGAGTGTGAAGGATTCTTTAGAGAAATTTAAGGGAGAATGGATTCCCATTGAGATAACTAATTATCAAGGCCTTGTGGGTGAAATGCTTGATGTTTGTGGTCTAATTTTCCACATAGAAAAGAGGTTGAAAGCTCATGAACCAGCTTAGTCTTGGCAGCTTCAATACACCCAACATCATCCTTCAAGTGTGTCAACTATACATACTCAAAATACTAATACAATCATGCTTAAAAATGGCCCAAGTCTTACATGCATTTCCCAAAGTTTCCCTTCTTGGAAGTCCATCTAAGAGAGTATCCAAAGGAAGAGGGACACCACTATTGGAGAAGATTTTGAGAGAAGAATGTTGATATTAGAGACTCATCTTGACAAGGAGATTGAGTTGGCAAACCAACATTTGACACAATCCATCATGGTAGTAGAAAATTAAGTTTTTAAGTGTGACATTCCTCCATTTACATCTCAACCTCATGAAGAAATCGATAAGCTTAGCTTCCCAAGATGGAACAAAGTAGTGGTATCTTGTGGAAAGAAGGAAAAATAATGTCTAAGTGGAGATGTTGGAAGTGGTGAGAAATCTGAACCTACTCAACTCCCTCCCACCCTCCCAAAAAAGCCTTTTTCCCTTTATCTCAACTTTATTTTACTTCCTTTCATAATGAAGATCCTATTTCCCCTAATGAGAATCTATTTCAAGAGAATCTTGCCAAATGAATTGAGGAGTTAGAACTCAAAATGTAGGGGCTCTCATTTATCCAAGAGAAGATTGAAGCTAATAAAGCCATTGAGCCCATCTTTCCACCTCCTCTAGTTGATCCATTCTTCCCTTATAATGATGAGGAATACATTTCTCCTTAAAAGCCTTCTTGGGCTAAAGTTCTTAGTTTTGAGATGCTTAGTACTGGCACCATTAGGAGGGAGAAGGAGATGGAAATTTTAGATAGGTTTGAGGATGAAAATGAGTTGGCTTCTTGTGAGGAAACATCAAATTATGATGATAATTAAGATGGTATTCCTTGTGTTTAAGAATAAGCCTTGGAAGAGGTTATTTTAGATTCTAAAGAATAATAGGAAGAAGTTTCTCTTATTTTTCCCCTTCATGATGCTGATGAAAAAGAGGATGATGAATTATGGTAGAAATTTAAAGACAATTGCAATGAAGTTGAAATCCTTGAGGGGCCTACAATTCCTTTGGAGATGACTATAAGAAATAGTAACTAAGATGAAATCTAATAAGAATACATGTGGCATACTTATATGAAAAATTTCAAAGAATATGAATATAGTGAGAAGGCAAAAATTATAACAAAATAATCCCAATATGTTGAGGAGTAAGTAGGTGTTGAGAGGTATCACCATCAAGAGAGTCTAAATCATGATGGATTAATCTATGATAACTATGATTCTTTTAAAAATGGTTTGAATATTGATTATAGAACCAAATCTGAAGCTACTCCTAAAAACACCAAGAAGGAGTTTGAAAAAGAAACACTCCTATAATACCATGATACAAGACTTCTTGAAAGGTTTTGAAGAGGTTGTAACAAAAGAGAAGAGCAATGAAACTTTTTAAGAGGATAAAGAAATTCAAGAAGTTACTCCATTCATGGAAATGTAAATCTACCATGATGAGATAAAAGAATATCAGTATGAGGTATCTTTCCAAGGTCAAAAAGAGTTCATCTACCTTGGAGACTTGTTTGAGATGACTCTATCAAAGGATATGTCAAGCTAGGGAACAAAAAATAAGCATGAGACATATATTACTACATTAAAAAAGAATCATGCTTGGAATCCTCATTCATCTCATGAAGAAAGAGATTCAAGATACTTTCCTTTTGATCTAGGAAGGGAGGTATGTTTTATTGGATGTACATAATTAGTTTGCTTTATGTTATGTCTTGTGTTCCCTAAGTGCTTAGTAGCATAAGTGTGCCCTTATTTTATGTATTTTCTCAATCTTGGTGTGTTTTATCTTTCCTTTTTGTGTTTTGAGGTCAATAAATTGTCTTTTTAGTCAATTTTAGGTCTAATCCTATTATGTTTAGAGTTAATTTGACTCCCTTTATGCAATGCATAAGATAAGGCTATTGATCCTTAACATAGGAAAGCATGTTACCCTTAGGAATTGCTAAAAGTGTTGAATAAATTTAAATTTTAGTCAAATTGGGTCAACCCCTACATATTCAAACTTTTCAAAGGTTCCCATATGTCTAATAGGGTCTCATGTGTGTCTAAACATCTCACCTATCCTGGTTCTAGTCTTGGTGTAAGCTTATCTTCCGTGTACTTGCCTAGTCAACCCAAGTCAACTTTGGTCAAACATGGTAAAAGTCTCAAATTATTATATAAATGTCCTTATATGTTCATTAAAGTGTTTTAAGGTGTTATTAAGTCATAAATTTATCCTTTTCCATGCTTCATATGCAAAAAAATGCCTTTTGGTCATATTCTTGGCTCATTAAATGACTTGTATATATTTTTCAAAGAAGTATATTTATTACCAAGAAATATTCCAATGTGGATGAGGTTATAATATGTTAGGAAGTGGTCATAGGTAGTCAAGAAGTAGTTTTAGGCATTAAAATAGGGAGATTTTCTAAAAAATAGTCTCTTAATGGCACTTGTACAGAGTTGGGAAGTCCATCTTCATCTTAAAGCATGGGTCTAGTGTCTCTTGAGATCCCTAAGATATTAATTATTCTTGGTGTGTAGATATTTAATTAGATAAATCAAATTCAGCTTCTGCTCCTTTCTTGCCTTCACAAGTCAAGAAGAGCCAACTTTGAATTCTTGGTACAGTCTATACAAAGGGAGTTGGGAGGAGTGATTTTGGGAGATGAAATGGATATTATTAATATTAAAATACATGTAAATAATTTTTAGTTTCATATCTCATACTTTATGAATCATTGTTAAGAAACTAGGTAGCTTTTTATGCTCTTGCATCCATGAGAGGTCCTTGTGTGAGCTTGTTTTAGAATATTTTATTTTGATTTGATAGGCTTAGCTATTTTATGTGTTTCTTATGACCCCTCCATAGGTTTATACATCATAATATTATCATGACTATTATCAAATGCATAATAAATCCTCTTTTAGGCTTGTTCTTTTTGGCTGATCACTCTCACTACCTTGTAACTTAGAATTTGCACCTACAGGCCCTGATGACATCATGGTGACATATGGAGAGGTGGTAGGTACTCCAATTACTCAAAATTTAAAAAAGTGAAATTACATTCCTAAGGGAGGTACATAAAGTTCACATTCATAAAGGTTTCATTTTGTTCATAATATAGCTCATTGTGGTGTATCAAACTTCCAACTATAGGTGGCCTAAATAGGGGGTTGATATAGTTATTTGAGTATGAAAGTGAGGTAAGACCTCAATTATAACCATTACATGTTTAAATAATCCATGATAGACCCATCCAAGGTTTAATATGTCTAGTTGGAGTTAAAGGTCACTCTAAGGGGATGAAGATTGTATTTTGGTCACTTTGTCCCTATAAACACTAAACAAAGGTCTATAAGCTTATAGGAGGTGACATATAACATGGTTATTAGGGTTTAAATATAATATATGTGAGTTAATATGATATTCCTATCATATTAAAATATCTCCACCAAGTTTGAGGTCAAGAGGATAAGAAGAAGACAGTAAAAGGGCTAAACTTGTCATTTTATCACTGAAAACATTCAATGATATCTACAAGGATTTGTTCCTTAAACAACTTTGCTTTCAAAAAATTTTGATTCTAACCCTTATTTCATGATAAATAATTTTTATATGTTTATATTTATCAAGTGATAATATTTATCATCAAGTAAATATGACAAGATGACCTTTCAACCCATACACTCTCCTTAATCCATATAAAGTGTCTCAATCCACCTACAACCAGGTATGTAAAAAGTAAGTTTTTTGATCTATTGATGGTGTTAAAAGGGAATTAAAGGTGTAAAATAATTAAAATGTATATATTTTTACCTCAATATATTTAGGTAGGATTCATACACATCATATAAAATATTTCTCAGAGGCACCTCCACCTATAGGCAATTATCTACAAGGTTATCTCAGTCAGCAAGGGTAAACTCATATTTGAAGATAAAGTGCATAAAAGGGAATAAAAATGATTATACACTTGTATTATGGATTTATAAACATTTAATATTTCAAATATATTCTTTTAAAATTATTTTAATGCTTCAAATCATGCAATAAACACCTACATGTGTGACTAGGCAGGGTTAACAAGCATGTCTCAGTCAAGTGGGGTAGTGAGCTAGCTTGGTGTGTAATTGTGGTTTTAGGGAAATTAGATTATTTTCAGAAGGAGAATAATTTTTGGTGATCTTAATAGATTCATTAGGATTCTTTTGGCATCTCTAATAATCTAATTTAGAGCATTGACATCTATAGGCATGGGAGGAAGAGAAGTTGTCACAGTCAGGTAGGTAGAGAGGACTCATTTTTCAAGCTTAGGGAACATAAGAGAGGTTCTATAGTGATTTAAAATGATTAATGATTTATTAAAATATAAACCATGATTATTTCACCCTGAATGCACTCTAACTAGTTCAAATTCACCAAGAGGACCCCAAAATGAGCATACATAGTTCACACTAGGAATCTATAGTCTATCTCCCTTCCTAAAAGCCAATGTTGGATTTTGAAGGTTTGATAAGTCATATGATGTTATAAAGACATAAAAACTTTCATGGTACACCCTTATTACTTTATTAATCTTTAAAACTCTCATTTTTTCTAGGAAAATTATGGAAGTACCCCCTTGTTTTGTCTCAAATAGGGGGTACTTTTCCCTCATGCATAAACCCTGCACTTTGACAAAGGATATGGAAAGTTGAGACTAGAAGCTAAGGAAACCTTTAAATATGGTTTTTAGAGTTTTAATACACATATAAAAATATGATAGACATCTCATATGAAATATAATACAAGTAAGGTGCTCTAAGCTACAAGGGTTGCAATCAAACCTAATGGGTAGAATTAAGTCCTAGTAGCCAATTTGAGAGCCTTTCACATTTATAGCCTTAGATAGGATATATAAAAATTTGAAACATGTCTATGTTATATTTTTAGATATGTTTGATCCTTTTGGATGCAGGTAAAACATGAAGAAGATTATTTGAGCCTTAGGTTGTAGGTAGACTTATGGAACAAGGTTTAAGCCTAAGGCAAATGGTAGGTCAAATGCATTTAAAACATATATGATCATTCCAATCATTTGATACATAATTTTGGGATGTTTATATATGTTTCTAAGCCACTATTTTTTAGAGGAGTTCATGAAGAGGCTAGTCCTTAGTTAGAAGCACTCAAACCATGCAAAATATACTAAAAGAACATGAGTGGCCAACATAGAATGCTTGTATCTCCCATTGTACTTTGAATGGAGACTCAAGGTGTTTATGGATTTTATATAGGGTCCCTAAGAATCCCTCAGTGGAATTGTGATATAATTATAATGTGTAGTCTCTATGAACA
Source organism: Torreya grandis (assembly GCA_037957365.1). Lineage (NCBI taxonomy): Eukaryota > Viridiplantae > Streptophyta > Pinopsida > Cupressales > Taxaceae > Torreya > Torreya grandis. The sequence goes on from JARHVA010001302.1 coordinate 1,897,711, forward strand.
AGGGATAAGACCTAAAACTACTTAAAAACTCTCATAAAGCCCAGCTCAAACCTGATGGAGAAGATGAGACAAATGGAGCATCCAAAAGGAGTGTAAAGGCCAAAGATATGATTTTAATTTGTATAGATATTTTTATGGCTCATCTCCATACAATTGAGTTGTACTGCACTTGTATGTATGGTGTACAACAAGGCTTATTTTAATAAATTTGTGTGGTTTTTAGGTATGGAGAGGTTTCAAAAGATGAAATCACCTTTAGGAAAGATATTTGAACTTGTTCTAAGTCTCCATGATCATTTATTGAGATTAAAATTCTCCTGTGTGTGTCTACTATCTTCTTCATCTCAACCAATCATAGTGAGCAAGTAGTGATCACTTAGTTAAAATGATGAAAACTCCAATTAGGAAGCCTTTTAGGCTTGATTCATGAACTTGATTACATGGAAACTCTTGAAAAGTGTCATTCCTTATTTTATATGGATTGGATTGGAGGATTTAAATCATTTTGTGTGCCAAGTTTGAGAGGTACATGAGAGGGAGTTATTTATAACTAGTAGGGATGATTGCTCATGGCCAGAAGGATATGAATGATTAGAGACCACTCTAATTCATGTAGATTGTTTTAAGTAACCTATACCCATTAGATAAATCATGAGACATATCCCTATTTAGTGGTGAGGAAGTTTAGTGAAGGCAAATCATGAGGGCAGTTTCATATGCAATCAAAAGAGCATCTACACCACATTTGTAGGAGTTAGACAAGTTTGAGAGACATTTGTCCTTATTTTCCTTGTAAGACCTATCTCATGCATGTTTCAAAGATATTGTAAGTCCTTCTTGATTTAAAAGTGTCTTAGTGACTCTTGAGCTTCACCTTCTCTCTCTTCTCTCATATTTACTATATATACTAGCCTTTTTTATTGTTGTACAGATCTCTCCACTTAAGTATGGAAAAACCCTACTCTATTTTTACCTTAAAATAATAATTAATGTTGTTTGTACATCATTCATGAATTGAATACTATGGTTTTTGGTCTTGTAGAAGTGTATTTTTCTTACCTTGAGATGTTATACTTCTTAGTGCCTTGTGTACTTTGAAAGCTCTTTTTTATAGGTCAACAAGAAGTGTCTAATATGGATTGAAATTAAAGTGAGTATCTTATCCATTAGTGTTTTTATAAGACCTATTTTATAATTTCTCTTAACCTAGACTCTCTTCAATACCCCATACTTGAAACATTGATGTAGAAGAAGAGCTTTTATTTTGATGGATGAAGTGTATGTGTAGTTTTCCTTTTGATTCCAAGTGCATTATAAGTGGTGTGAATAGACTAACTATTTGGTGCATAACCTCCTTAGATAGGTTTAGTTTTTATCAAAAACTCAAATGTTTTGGTTGAAATATAATTAAAGAAACAATAACAACACAAAACAATAATGCTATCTCTGAGAAGAGATGTATTATTCATTAAATTTGTAGACCCAAAAATATACCTATCTCTAAGAAGAGATGTCTGATTTCCAGTGTTTTTATAAGACCTATTTTATAATTTCTCCTAACCTAGACTCTCTTCAATACCCCATACTTGAAACATTGATGTAGAAGAAGAGCTTTTATTTTGATGGATGAAGTGTATGTGTAGTTTTCCTTTTGATTCCAAGTGCATTATAAGTGGTGTGAATAGACTAACTATTTGGTGCATAACCTCCTTAGCTAGGTTTATTTTTTATCAAAAACTCAAATGTTTTGGTTGAAATATAATTCAAGAAACAATAACAACACAAAACAATAATGCAATCTCTGAGAAGAGATGTATTACTCATTAAATTTATAGACCCAAAAATATACCTATCTTTGAGAACAGATGTCTGATTTCCATTTTGGGTTACATATTCATTTATACATGTTTTTAAGGTAGGATGAGGATGTGTAAGGTCACCAATATTGATGGATATTAAGTGGTTTGACTTCCATGATTTACAATAATACAGAATTTGAGGAATTACTATTTTTAGAAACTTACTATTTTTAGACTACACTACTAAAATTGAAATTTTGGGAACTTCCATTTGTTTTTTAGAGGTTAAAACCAATTTATCAAAGATAAATTCCACCTCATTACATTCCCCTCATTCTTATATTTTCAATGGTTCAAATGGGGAGTCAAACAGAGCTATGGTGTAAAAGTTATGGCTCCCAGAAGTTCTACCACCAATTGGGTTAGAACCATCACCCAAATTGTCACCTAAAATGTTGCTCGGATCAAGTTTAGTCTTATTAACCCTTTTACTCATAAATTAAAGTGTTGTTTTGGTGTGTGTAATTGGTTCATCAAGGTAACTATCCATAATCTAGAGACCCACCTCAAATTTGGGTCACCCATAGCCTTAATATGCTTCTATTGTGCCACTTGAATGAGGAGAGACTTGTCATCTCCTCAAGGGCTACAAGTTTAAGTGACAATAGTTTTTGGCATGTTCAATTGGATTAAAAAGTCCATTATTTAAATATTTTTATTTTTCTCCTTAAGATATCAGCCTTTGGATGTAATTTCACTAAGTACCAATAGCGACTCCAAGCATAAATCTACTAGTCAAGTAGTCTAGGTACTCTAATTGAGGTTATTTCTTATTCTATAGTCTTCTCATGAATGATTCATGGATAATTTTGATGTTGAATTTTTTATTACACAAGTTAGTGATACATATCCATCATTTCCCATTCCCTATCAATATGAATAAGTCCTTGGCCAATCTTGTCATGATCCTTATCAATCCTATCAACCTTGTTATGAGTTGCATCAGTCCTATAATCATCCTTCTCAAGCTTTTGATTCACCTAGTTCACCGAGTTCCTCTCCAAGTCAGTTCATTTCAGGTTTCAAGAATACTCTCAATGGATATAAATATTATATGTTAGATCTTGATACTACAAATGGTTATGGTCAAGTCATCTGTAATGTTTGTATCAAGAGTGTGAAGGATGCTTTAGATAAAGTCAAGGGAGAATGGATGCCCATTAAGAGAGCTAATTGACAAGGCCTTATAGATGAAATTCTTGATGTTTGTGGTTTGATTTTATACATATAAGAGATGTTTAAATCTCATTAACTAGATAAGTATTAGTATCTCCAATACACCCCACATTAGCCTTTAAGTGTGTCAACTATAACTATTCAAAATACTAATCCAATCATGCTTCAAAATGGCCCAAGTCCTTCATGTATTCCCAAAAGTTTCCCTTCTTGGAAGTCCATCTGAGAGACCAGCCAAAGGAAGAGGGACACCACTATTGGACAAAATTTTGAGAGAACAAGATTGATATTAGAGACTCATCTTGACAAGGAGATTGAGTTGGTAAACCAACATTTGACACAATCCATCATGGAAGTAGAAAATGAATTTTAAGTGTGGCATTACCCCATTTCATCTCATCCTCATGAATAAATCTCTAAGCTTAGCTTCCCAAGATGGAAAGAAGTAGTGGAAGTTTGTGGAAAGAAGGAAAAATAATGTCTAAGTGGAGAAGTTGGAAGTGGAGAGAAATCTGAACCTACTCAACTCCATCCCACCCCTCCATAAGAAGCCTTTTTCCCTTCATCTCAACTCTCTTTTACTTCCTTTCCTAATTAAGATCCTATTTCCCCCCAAGAGGATATATTTCAAGAGAATCTTGTTAGATGAATTGAGGAGTTAGAACTCAAAATGTAGGGGCTATCATCTATCCAAGAGAAGCTTGAATCTAATGAAGCTATTTATCCCATATTTTCACTTCCTCCACTTGATCCATTCTGCCCTTCTAATGATGAGGAATACATTTCTCTTTATAAGCCTTCTTAGGATAAAGTTCTTGGTTTTGAGATGCTTAGTATTGGCACCACTAGGTAGGAGAAGGAGATGGAAATTTTAGATTGGATTGAGGATGAAAATGAGTTGGCTTCTTGTGATGAAACATTAGATTGTGATGATAATGAAGATGACATTCCTTGTATTGAATAAGAAGCCTTGGAAGATATTATTTTGGATTATAAATAAGAAGAGGAAGAAATTTGTCTTATTTTTACCCTTCATGATGCTGATCAAAAATAGGATGATGACTTGTGTCATAAATTTTAAGAAATTTGTAATGAAGTTGAAAGCCTCAAGGGGCCTACAAATCCTTTGGATTTGACTATAAGAAATGGTAAGAAAGATGACATCCAAGAAGAAGAAATGTGGAATACTTATATGCAAATGTTAAAAGAATATGAAGATAATGAGAAGGCAAGACTTATAATAAAATAATCTCAAGATGTTGAGGAGCAAGTACGTGTTGAGAGGTATCACCATCAAGAGAGTCTAAATCATGATGGAGTAATCTATGATGACATCATAAGTCTTTTAAAAATTGTTTGAATATTGATTCTAGAAACACATGTGAAGCTAATCCTATAAACACCAAGAAGGATTTTGAAGAAGAAACACTCCTAGAATGCCATGATACAAGACTTATTGAAATGTTTGAAGAGGTATCAAAAGAGAAGAGAAATGAAACTTTTCAAGAGGATAAAGACATTCAAGAAGCTACTCCATTCATGGAAATTAAAATATACCATGATGAGAAAAGGAATAGTAGTATGAGGTATATTTCCAAGGTCAAGAATAATTCATCTACCTTGTATAATTTTTTTAGATGATTCCATTAAAATACATGCCAAGCCAAGGAATAAGAAAGAAGCATAAGTCATCTAATACTACATCCAAAAAGAAGCATGCTTGGAATCCTCATTCGTCTCATGAAGAAGGAGATTCAAGATACTTTCTCTTTGATCTAGGAAGGGAGGTATGTTTTGTTAGATGTACATAATTAGTTGGCTTTATGTTGTGTCTTGTGTTCCCTAAGTTCTTAGTAGAATAGGTGTGCCCTTGTTTTGTGTGTTTACTTAGTCTTGGTGTGTATTGTCTTTATTTTTTTGTTTTGAGTTCAATAAACTATTTTTTTTAGTCAATTCAAGGTTTGATCCTAGTATTTTTAGAGTGAATTTGACTCCTTTTGTCCAATGCATATGATAAGGCTACTAATCCTTAACATAGACAAGCATGTTACCCTTAAGAATTACCAAAAGTGTTAACCAAATTTTAATTTTAGTCAAATTGAGTGAGCCCCATTTAAATTTTTTAAAGGTTCCCATATGTATAATAGGGTCTCATGTGTGTCTAAACATCTCACCTATCCTAGCTCTAGTCATGGTGTAAGCCTATCTTCCTTGTACTTGCCTAGTCAGCCCAAGTCAACTTTGGTCAACTCTAGTCCAACATGGTCAAAGGCTCAAATTATTCTATAAATGTCATAATATGGTCATTGAAGTGTTTTAAGGTGTTCCTAAGTCATAAATTTGTCCTTTTCCATGATTCATATGCAAAAAATGTTTTTTATTCACATTTTTGGCTCATTAAATGACTTATATAGATTTGTCAAAGAAGTATATTTATCACCAAGAAATAATAAAACATAGATGAGGTCAAAATATGTTAGTAAGTGGTTAGAGGTAATCAATAAGTAGTTTAATCCATAAAAATAAGGAGATTTCCTTAAAAATGGGCCTTTAATTACACTTGTAAGGATTTGGGAAGTCCATCTTTAGATTAAAACATGGGCCTAGTATCTCTTGAGCTCCTCAAGTTCTTCACTATGATTTGTGTGTATATATTTAATTAGATAAATAAAAAAAATCTTTTGCTCCTTTCTTGCCTTCACAAGTCAAGAAGAGCCAATTTTGAATGCTTGGTACAGTCCATACAGAGGGAGTTGGAAAGATTGATCTTTGGAGTTGAGAGGGATATTAGTTAGTTTTAAATCCATGACAATAAGTTTGAGTTTCATATCTCCTCCTTTATGAATCATTTTTAAAAAACCAATGTATCTTTTTACGTGCTTGCATCCATGAGAGGTCCCTATATGAGCTTGTTTTAGAATATTTTGTTTTGATTTGATAGGTTTGGCTATTTTATGTGTTTTTTAGGACCCCTCCACAGGTTTATCCATCATAATATTAGCATGAGTGTTATCAAATGCATAATAAAACATCTTCTAGGCTTGTTCTTGTTGGATGATCACTCTCACTATCTTACAATTTAGAATTTACACCTACATGCCCTAATGACATCATGGTGATGTATGGAGAGGTGGACAGGTACTCCAATTACTCAAAATTTCCAAATTTGCATTGGCATGCCTAAGGAAGGTACATAAAGTTCACAGTCATAAAGGTTTCATACTGTTCATACTATAGCTCATTGTGGTGTATCAGACTTCAAACTACAAGTGGCCTAAATAGGGGGTTGAGATAGTTATTTAAGTGTGGAAGTGAGGTATGACCTCACTTGGAACCCTTTCATGATGAAATTATCTATTATAGAGCCATATAATGTGTAATATGGCTATTTGGAGTTGAAGGTCAATCTAAGGGGATGAAGACTATATTTTGGTCTCTCTATCCCTAAAAACACTAAATAGAGGTCTATAAGATTTTTGGAGGTGACATATAACATGGTTTTTATGGTTTAAATACAATTTATGTGATTTAATATGATATCCCTATCATAGGACAAGACCTCCACCAAGTTTTAGGTTAAGAGGATAGATAGTAAAAGGGCTAAACTTGCCATTTTATGATGGAAAACATTCAATGATATCTAAGTTTATATTTAATTATCAAACATTTATAGATGGTGAAATTTATCAAGTGAGCATAGTGATCATCAAATAAATATGACAAGATAACCTTGTAACCTATACACTCTCCTTAATCTATATAAAGTGTCTTAGTCTACCTACAGCTAGGTAGGTAAACAGTAAGTTTGTGATGTCTTGATGGTGTTTAAAGGGCATTAAAGGTGTGAAATAAGTAAAATTCAGATATTTTGACCTTATAATATTTAGGGAGTATTCATACACACCATAGAAAAGATTTATCATAGCCACCTCCACCTATAGGTAGGTATTTATATGGTTGTCTTAATCAGTAAGGGTAAACTAATATTTGAAGCCAAAGGGCATCAAAGGGCATAAACATGATGGTCAACTTATATCATGGATGAATCACCATATAAGTTTTCAAATAGAGTCTTTTAATACTATTTTTATGCCTCAAATCATTAAATATGCACCTACATGTGTGACTAGGTAGCGTCAACAAGTATGTCTCATCAAGTGGGTAGTGAGTTATCTCGATGTGGAGTTGTGGTTGTAGGGCTCTTAGATATTTTTCAGAAGGAGAAGATTTTTTTTGATATTAATGGATTTATTATGAGTCTTTTTTCATCATGAATAATATAATTAGGATCATTAAAATCTACAAGTATGGGAGGAAGAGAAATCAGCATAGTCAGTTAGGTAGAGAGGACTCATTTTGCAAGCTTAGGGAACATAGGAGAAGGTTTATAGTAATACAAAGTAGTAAACTATTTATAAACATATAAACAATGATTATTTCACCTTTAATTCACTCTAAATAGTTCAAATTCACCAATATAAGGATCCTAAAATGAACATACATAGTTCACACTAGGACTCCATATAGTCTATCTCCCTTCCTAAAAGCCAGTTTTGGATTTTGTAGGTTTGAGAGTTTAGATGATGTTATCAAGATCTCAATTTTTTCATGGGACATCCTTATTAATTTAGGAAGGTATTAAAAATCTAATTTGGTCTAGGCAAATAGGGGAAGTACCCCCTATTTTATCTCTGATAGTGGGTACTTTTCCCTCATTCATAAACCTTACACTTTGACAAAGGAGATGAAAAGTTGAGACCAAAAACAAAGGAAACCTTGCAAGATGGTTTTTGGAGTTATAATAAACATATAAAAATATGATAGACACCTCATAGGAAAGAGAAAATAAGTAGGGAGCTCTAAGCCATAAGGGTTGCAGTCAAACCTAATAAGTAAAATGAAGGGCGAGTAGCCAATTTGAGAGCCTTTCACATTTCTAGCCTTATATAGGCTATCTAAAAAGTTATAACATGTCTATTATATATAATTATATATTTTTTATCCTTTTTTATGTAGTTAAAACATGAATAAAATCATTTGAGCCCTAGGTTGTAGGTAGACTTGTGGAACAAGGTTTAAGTCTAAGGCAAATAGTAGGTCAATTGCATTTATAACATAATACAATAATTAAAATGGTTTGATAAATATTTTTGGGAGGTATATATATGTGTTTGAGCCACTATCTTTTAGATAATTTTATCAAGAGGCCATTCCTTGGTTTGAAGTCACTCAAATCATGTAAAATTTACTAAAAGAACCAGAGTGGCCAAATTAGAATGCTTGTATCTCTCATCTTACTTTAAATGGAGACTCAAGGTGTTTATTTATGTTATATATGGTCCCTAATAATCCATAAGTATCATTGTGATATGATTCCAATGTGTAGTCTTTATGAATAAAGGCTAAGACCTGAAATTGCTTGAAAACCCTCACAAACCCCACCAGACTTGATGAAAAAGATGAGACAAATGGAGCAACCAAATAGAGTGTAAAGGCTATGGATATGATTTGAATATATATAGGAATCTTTATGTCTCCTCTCCATGTGATTTAGTTGTACTAAACTTATATAGATGGTGTATAATAGGGATTATTTTACCAAATTTATGAATTTTATAGGTATGGAGAGGTTTCAAAATATGCAATCACATATAGGAGAGAGATTGGAACTTATTATAAGTACCCATAATAATTTATTGAGATAAATAGTCTCCTAAGTATGTCTATTATCTTCCTCATCTCAGCTAGTCACAGTGAGCAAGTAGTGATCACTTAGTGAGAATGATGAAAATTCTAATTAGGAAGCCTTTTGAGGTTTCATTCATGAACCTTATGAAATGGATACTCTTGAAAAGTTTCATTCCTCATTTTTCATGTATTTTATTAGAGGATTATAATCATTTTGTGTGCCAAGAGTGAGAGGTATATGAGAGGGAGTTATTTTTAACTTTTATATATGATTACTCATGGTTAGAAGGATATGAATGATTAGAGATCACTCCAAAGCATGTGGAGCCTTATCAATAACCCTTACCCCTAAAATCAATCATTATACCTATCCCTATTTATATGTGAGGTAGTTTAGTTAAGGTAAATCATGAGGGCAATTTCATATGCAAGTAAAAGAGCATCTATGCCACATTTAGAGGAGTTAGACATGTTTAAGAGACATTTGTCCTTATTTTCCTTATAGGACCTATCTCATTCTTTATTCCATTATATTTTAACTCCTTACTTAACAAGTCTTATAATGACTCTTGACCTTCACCTTCTCTCTCTTTTCTCACATTTGTTATATTTACTAGCTTTCTTGGATATTATACTGATCTCACCACCTGAGTATGGCAAGGACCTACTCAATTTTTTCCTTGAAATAATTTTTAAAAAAAATTATCTCATTCATGACTTCATGAAGTGTTTATTATGGTTTTTGGTCTTGTACAATTTTATTTTTCTTACCTTGACATGTTACCCTTCATAATGCCTTGTGTAGTTTGAAAGCTCTCTTTTGCAGGTCAACAAGAAGTGTCTAGTATGGATTATAGGTATAGTGAGTAGCTTATTCATTAATGTTTCTAGAAGAACTATTATATAATTCCTAACCTAGACTCTCTTCAAGACCCCATGCTTGAAACATTGATGTGGAAGAGGAGATTTCAATTTGATCGATGAAGTGTATGTGTAGTTTCCCTTTTAGTTCCAAGTGCATTGTAAGTGGTGTGAATAAACCATCTATTTGGTGCATCACCTCCTTATCTAGGTTTATTTTAGGATTATTAAACTTTTTAATCATAAATAAAAGTGTGTTTGTGGTGTGTAGAAGTGGTACATCAATGGAACTAGCCCTAATATAGAGACTCACCTTAAATTTGGGTCACCCACAACCCTAAGGTGTTTCCTTGTGCCACTTGAATGAGGAGAGACTTGTCATCTTCTCAAGGAGTGAAATTTCAAGTGAAAAAAGTTTTTGGCATGCTTGGTAGGACTAAAAAGTCCATTCCTTTAGGATTTTTGGTGTTTTCCTCAAGATGTCAACCATTGGAGGCAATTCTACCAAGCACTAATGGTCACTCTAAGCACAAATATACTGGTCAAGTAGTCTAATTACTCTAATTGAGGTTTTTTATCATTCTATATTCTTATCATGAATGATTCATGGATAATTTTTATGTTGACTTTGTTCTTACCCAATTTGGTGAGACATATCAATCATAGCCCATTCCTTATCAATATGAGACAAATCATTTGCCAATATTTTCATGATCCTTATCAATCCTATCCACCTTTTTATGAGTTTCATCAATCCTATAATCATATTTTTCAAGAATGTGCTTCACCTAGTTCACCTAGTTCATCTCTAAGTCAGTCCATTGCAAGTTTCAAGAAGACTCACATTAGCTATAAAGATTATATACTAGATCTTGATACTAGAAATGATTATGGTCAAGTCAAACCTAGTGTTTATATCAAGAGTGTGAAGGATTCTTTAGATCAAGTCAAGGGAGAATGGATACCAATTGAGAGAGCTAATTGACAAGGCCTAATAGGTGAAATATTGAAGCTTATGGTCTAATTTTCCACATAGAAGAGAGGTTGAAAGATTATGAGCCAACTCATTCTTAGCAGCTCAAATGCACCCCACATCAGCCTTCAAGTGTGTCAACTAAACCTATTAAAAATACCAATCCAATAATACTTCAAAATGGCCCAAGTCCTTCATGCATTCCCCAAAGTTTACCTTCTTGGAATTATATCTGAGAGAGTAGCCAAAGGAAGGGGGACACCACTATTGGAGAATATTTTGAGAGAATAAATTTGATATTGGAGACTCATCTTGACAAGGATTTGAGTTGGTAAACCAACATTTGACATAATCCATCATGGCAGCAACAAATGAAGATTTTAAGTGTGGCATTCCTCCATTTGCATCTCAACCTCATGAAGAACTCTCTAAGATTAGATTCCCAAGATGGAAAGAAGTAGTGGTAGATTATGGAAAGAAAGAAAAATAATGTCTAATTGGAGAAGTTATAATTAGAGAGAAATATGAACCTACTTAACTCCCTCCCACCCCTCACCAAGAAGCCTTTTTCCCTTCATCTCAACTCTCTTTTAATTCCTTTCCTAATGAATATCCTATTTTACCCCAAGAGAAGCTATTTCAAGAGAATATTACCAAATGAATTGAGGAGTTATAACTCAAAATTTAGGGGCTCTCATCTATCATATAAAATATTTAAACCAATAAATCTATTAAACCCATCTTTCCATCTCTAGATGATCCATTCTTCCCTTCTAATAATAAAGAATACATTGCTCCTTGGAAGCCTTCTTGGTCTAAAGTTATTGGTTTTGACATGCCTAGTATTGACACCACTAAGAGGGAGAAGGATATGGAAATTTTGGATTGGTTTGAGGATGAAAAAGATTTGAATTCTTGTGAGGAAACATTAGATTATGATGATAATGAAGATGACATTCCTTGTGTTGAAGAAGAATCCTTGGAAGAGGTTATTTTGGATTACAAAGAAGAAAGGAATAATTTTCTCTTAATGTTCCCATTCTTGATGTTTATTAAAAATATTATGATGACTTGTGTCATAAATTTGAAGACATTTTCAATGAAGTTGAAAGCCTCAAGGGTGCTACAATTCTTTTAGAGCTTGACTACAATAAATGGTAAGAAAGATGACATCCAAGAAGAAGACATGTGGAATAATTATATGTAAATTTTTAAATAATATGAATATAGTGATAAGGCAAGACTTCTAATAAACAAGCCCAATATGTTGAAGATCAAGTAGTTGTTGAGAGGTATCACCATCAAGAGAGTCCAAATCATGATGGAGTAATATATGATGAATATGAGTCTTTTGAAATGTGAAGTTTACTCCTACAAATAGCAAGACGTATTTTGAACAATAAACACTCCTAAAATACCATGATGTAAGACTTATTGAAAGGTTTAAAGAGGTTGTAACAAAAGAGAAGAGAAATAAAATTTTCCAAGAGGACAAAGACATTTAAGAAGCTGCTTTATTCATAGAAATTAAAATCTACCATGATGAGATAAAGGAACAACATTATGAGGTATCTTTCCAAGGTCAAGAATATTTAAACTACCTTGAATAATTATTTTAGATTACTCCATAAAAGGATATATCAAGCCAAGGAATAAGAAAGAAGCATGAGTCATCTCGTACTACATCTGAAAAGATGCATGCTTGGCATCCTCATTCATCTCATGAAGAAGGAGATTAAAGATAATTTCATTTTGATCTAGTAAGGGAGGTATGTTTGGTTATATGTAAATAATTAGTTTGTATTTTTATTGTGTCTTGTGTTCCCTAAGTGCTTAGTAGCAAAGGTGTGCCCTTGTTTTCTATGTTTACTCGACCCTTATGTGTTTTGTCTTTCCTTTATGTGTTTTGAGGTGAATAAATTATCATTTTAGTAAATTCAAGGTATGATCTTAATATTTTTAGAGTGAATTTGACTCCCTTTGTCTAATGGATAGGATAATGCTACTGATACTTAACATAAGCAAGCATGTTACCCCTAGGAATTGCAAAAAGTGTTGACCGAATTTGAATTTTAGTCAAATTAGGTCAACCTCTAAATATTAAATCTTTTAAAAGTTTCCCATATATCTAATATGGTCTCATGTGTGTCTAAACATCTCACCTATCCTATCTCTAGTCTTGGTGTAAGCCTATCTTCCTTGTACTTGCCTAGTTAACCTAGGTCAATTCTAATCAACTCTTGTCAACTCTAGTCAAACATGGTCAAATGCTCAAATAATTTTATAAATTTCCTAATATGGTTCATTCATGTGTTTTAAGTTATTATTAATTCATAAATTTATCCTTTTTCATGCTTCATATGCAAAAAATTGCCTTTTGGTCACATTTTTGGCTCATTAAATGACTTGTACGGATTTGTCAAAGAAGTATTTTTATCACTAAGAAATTTTCCAATATGGATGAGGTCATCATATGTTAGTAATTGTTTATAGGTAGTCAAGAATTAGTTTCATGCATAGAAATAGGGAGACTTCCTTTTAAAAAGGCTTTAATGGCACTTGTACAGACTCGGGAAGTCCATATTCAACTTAAAACATGGGCCTAGTGTCTCTTGAGCTCCATAAGATCTTCACTATTCTTGGTGTAAAGAGATATAATTAGATAAATCAAATTTTTCTTTTGATCCTATTTTTTTACCTTCATAAATCAAAAAGAGGTAACTTTGAATGCTTGGTATAGTCCATACAGAGGGAGTTGGGAGGAGCACTCTTGAGAGTTGAGAGGGGTCTTAGTTAGATTCAAATCCATGCTAATAAGTTTGAACTTAATGTATCCTCCCTTATGAATCATTATTAAGAAGTCAGGTAGCTTTTCATGCTCTTACATTCATGAGAGGTCCCTGTGTGAGCTTGTTTTAGAATATTTTGTTTAGATTTGATAGGTTTGGCTATTTTATGTGTTTCTCAAGACCCCTCCATAGGTTTATCCATCATCATCTTATCATGAGTGTTATCAAATTATTAATAAATCATCTTCTAGGTTTGTTCTTGTTGGTTGATCACTCTCATTGCCTTACAACTCATAATTTGCACTTAGAGTCCCTAACGATGTAATGGTGATGTATGGAGAGGTGGATAGGTAATCCAATTTATTAGAATTTATAAATGTGAATTGACATGCCTAAGGGAGGTACATAAATTTCACATTCATAAATGTTTCATATTATAGCTCACTATGGTGTATCAGACTTCCAACTATAGGTGGCCTAAACAAGGGGTTGAGATAGTTATTTAAGTGTGGAAGTGAGTTAGGACCTCACTTGGAACCATTTCATGTTGTAATGATCCATGATAGACCCATCCAATGTATTTTGGTCTCTTTGTCCCTAAAAACACTAAATAGAGGTCTATAAGATTTTTAGAGGTGACATATAACATGTTTGTCAGGGTTTCAAGATAATCTAAGTGAGTGAATATGATGTACCTATGATAAGACAAGACCTCCACCAAGTTTGAGGTCAAGAGTATGAGAGGATGACAGTTAGTAAAATGGATAGACTTTCCATTTTATGATGGAAAACTTTCAATGATATCTATAGGGGTTTGTTCCTTAAACAACTTTGCTTTCTAAAATGGTGATTCTAACCCTTCTTTCATGATCAAAAAATTCTATATGGTGAAATGAGAATAGTTATAATAAATTAAATTATATAATATGACCTTTCAGCCCATACACTCTCCTCAATCTATATAAAGTGTCGTAGTCCATCTATAGCTAGGCAGGTAAGCAATGAGTTCTTGATGTCCTGATGGTGTTTGAAGGGAATTCAAGGTGTGAAATAAGTCAAATGAAAATATTTTTACATTAGTATATTTATGGAGGATTCATACACACCATAGAAAATATTTCTTAGATCCACCTCCACCTATAGGAGGGTATCTATAGGGTTGTCTCAGTCAGCAAGAGTAAACTCATATTTGAAGCTAAAGTGCATCAAAGGGCATAATCATGATCGGAAACTTGTATGATGGATGGATAACCATATAATATTTCAAATAAATTATTTAAACACAAATTTTAGGCCTAAAATCATGTAATATAAACCTATAGGTGTGACTAGGTAGGGACAACAAGCATGTTTCAGTCAAGTGGGTAGTGAGCTAGCTCGGTGTGTAGTTGTGGTTGTAGGACACTTAGATTATTGTAGAAGGAGAATAATTTTTGGTTATATTAAGGGATTAATTAGGATTATTTTTTCATCATGAATAATATAATTAATATCATTGACATCTATAGTTAGGTAAGGAAGAAAAGTTGTCACAGTCAGTCAGTCAGAGGGGACTAATTTTGCAAGCTTAGGGAACATAGGAGACAGTTTATAGTAATTAAAAGTGGTGAATGTTTTATAAACATATAAAATATGATTATTTCACCCTTAAGGAACTATAAATTTTATTAATTCACTAATATAAAGAGCCCAAAATGATCAGACATAGTTCACACTAGGAATCCATATACTCTGTCTCCCTTCCTAAAAGCCAATTTTGGATTTTATATGTTTGAGAGGATAGATGATCTTATAAAGAGATATTTTTTTTCATGTAACATAATTATTACTTTATTAATCTTTTAAAACTCTCATTTTTTCTAATAAATTAGGGTAATTTCCCCCTATTTTGTCTCAGATAGGGAGTATTTTTCCCTCATGCATAAATTGTGCACTTTGATAAAGAAGTTGGAAAGTTGAGACCAAAATCCAAGGAATCCTTGAAAGAGGGTCTATGGAGTTTTAATACACCTAGAAAAACATTATAGACACTTCATATGAGAGAGAAAACAAGTAGGTTTCTCTAAGCTACAAGGGTTGCAGTCAAACCTAATGGGCAAAATCAAGGCCTAGTAGCCAATTTTAGAGCCTTTCACATTTCTAGCCTTAGATAGGCTATATAACAAGTTGGAACATGTCTATGATATATAATTATATATTTTTTATCCTTTTATATGTAGGGAAAACATGAATAAAGTCATTTGAGCCTAAGGTTGTAGGTAGACTTATGGAATAAGGTTTAAGCCTAAGGCAAACTATAGGTCAATTGCATTTATAACATAATATGATCATTCCAATGGTTTGAGAAATATTTTTGGGATGTTTATAGAATTTTTTGAGACACTATTTTTAAGATAAGTTCATAAAGAGTAAATTCCTTGGTTTTAAAGCATTCAGAGCATGTAGAATGCACTAAAAGAAATTGAGTGGCTAACTTAGAATGCTTTTATCTTCATGGTACTGTGAATGGAGACTCAAGGTGTTATGGATGTTATAAAGGGTCCCTAAAAATCCCTCAATGGAATTTTGATATAATTCCAATGTTTAGTCTTTATGAACAAAGGATAAGACCTAAAACTACTCAAAAACCCTCACAAACCCCAAATCAGACCTGATGGAGAAGATGAGACAAGTGGAAAATCCAAATGGAGTGTAAAGGCTAAGGAGATAATTTAAATTTGTATATGACTCTTCAGGCCTCCTCCCCATGTAACTAATTTGTACTCCACATGTACAGATGGTGTATAATAGGGCTTATTTTGAAAATTTTATGCATGTTATAGGTATGGAGAGGTTTCAAAAGATGTAATCACCTTTAGAAGAGATATGTGAACTTTTTATAAGTCTCCATGATCATTTACTGAGCTACCAAGTCTCTTAAGTGTGTTTGTTATCTTCATCATCTTAGCCAGTCACAGTGAGCAAGCAGTGATCACTTAGTGAAAATGATGAAAAATCTAATTGGGAATATTTTTGAGGCTTGATTCATGAACTTGATGACATAGACACTCTTGATAAGTGTCATTTATCCTTGTGCATGTATTATATTGGAGGATTGGAAGATTTTTGTGTGCCAAGTGTGAGAGTTGCATGAGAGGGAGTTATTTGTAACTATTAGGGATGATTGCTCATGTCTAAAAGGATATGAATGATTAGGTACCACTCCAATACATGTGTATTCTTGTTAGTAACACCTCTCCCTCATTTAAATCATCAGACCTATCCCTATTTAGTGGTGAGGAAGTTTAGTGAAGGCAAATCATGAGGGTAGTTTCATATGTAAGCAAAAAAGCATCTATGCCACATTTGGAAGAGTTAGAAAAGTTTGAGAGATATTTGTCATTATTTTCCTTGAAAGACCTATCTAATGCCTAATTTCATGCTATTATAACTCTTTATTCTTTCTTGAAAAGTGTCTTAGTGATTCTTGAGCTTCACCTTCTCTCTTTTCTCTCAAATTTGTTATATATACTACCCTTTTTGGCTATTGTATGGATCTCTCCACCTGAGTATGGTGAAGCCCTACTCAATTGTTTCCTTGAAATAATAAATAATTTTGTTTTTACCTCATTAATGAATTCATGAAAAGTACATACTATGGTTTTTGTTCTTGTACAAGTGTATTTTATTTACCTTGACATGTTATCCTTCTTAGTGCCTTCTTTAGTTTAAAAGCTCTCTTTTGTAGGTCAGTAAGAAGTGTCTAATATGGATTTTAGGTATAGTGAGTAGCTTATTCATTAGTATTTATATAATATATGTTGTCTAATTCCTCCTAACCTAGACTCTCTTGAAGACCCCATTCTTGAAACATTGATGTAGAAGAAGAGATTTCAGTTTGATGGATGAAGTATATGTGTAGTTTTCCTTTTGTTTCCAAGTGCATTGCAAGTGGTGTGAGTAAACCATCTATTTGTTAAATAAACTCCTTAGCTATATTTAGTTTAGGGTTTTTCACTCTTTTCTTCATAAATGAAAGTGTGGTTGTGGTGCGTGGAAGTGGTACATTAAGGGAACTAGCCCTAATCTAGAGACTCACCTCAAATTTAGGTCACCCATATCCCTAAGGTGTTTCCATTGTGCCACTTGAACAAGTAGAGATTTGTCATCTCCTCAAGGGGTGAAAGTTCAAGTGACAACAGGTGTTTTATGTGCTCTAATTATGTGAGAGTTATCTTTTCATTTTAGATGAATTTGTAACCCTGACACTTGTGTCCTTAACTTAAAAATATCCCTTTAATATCTTAATAATCTTATTTGACTCCCTGTAGGCTTCAATTTCAAAGTCATAGTGCATATTGTCCTTGCATTTTTGGAGATAGAGTTGAAGACTCTTCATTAGACCTATATATCTCTATTAAACCTATGAAAGTTGGTTAAGGTATATTGAGTGGGTTAAACATATTATTAGGGTCATTTTTCTTATGTTTACCTCTTATTATTTATCCAATGTATCTCACACTCAATCACCTTTATTTTCTCATGATTTCCTATAGGTAATAATTGCTATCCTTGATTGTGTGAAAGGTGATGGGTAAGGTTTATCTATTAAATTAAGTCTTTCATAGCCCATATGTATTATCTTATAATGTCACCATTTTTATCATTGTAATTATACCTATTATCATCCTAAAATAGGACTCTTATACACACATTCTTTCCATCTATAGTTAGGTTTGTAGATGTTCAACTTTAGGCTCTTGACTATGTGTGAAATAAAAATTTAAGTTTCCTTATTCATGGAAACTCTCTTATAATTAACAACATTTCACATCCCCAATATAATTATGTCACCCTATTTCACTTCATACACTTTCAAGGCACCTAAATATATACTATTTTACTCAAATTTTCCTTCTTCTACAGTCAGGCATGCAAATGGTAACCATGTGTTCCTTGGCTATGAGTTCTCATTTGAGAGGTGAGTCTCTATTTATGTTATAATATGAGGCTTATTATGATCATTATAACCATTATTATTACTTATCACATCCTCCTTGATCATTATATTCCATATTTCAATGCAAAGTGTATCCCATTTCTCATTCCACAAATGATAGCCCTATATGAGCTTAAATTTTTTCTTTAGATGAGTGTTATCAAAATGAACCCTTTATGATAATGTTTTTTTATGAATACACTAAATATTAACATTATGTTATTCACCTAAATATCATTTTGTATCCTATATAAATTTATCCAATCTCAAAACAAGTATACTTTCTATCTAAACCTACACAGTTTGACTCAGACCACATAATCACTTAGAATGCAAAGTAAATTACACTTGAGATATATAATTTTTCATTGTGGTTACATTATATTTATGGTATGAATATTTAAATTGATTTAGGATTTAAAAATAACATATTATTTTATATCACCAACTTTTGGTACCTAATGGTGGCCTAAAGAACTCACGGACCTATAGGATAGGCTTACCAGTCTTCTTGTATTGACCTAGAAAAGATACACACTGACTCCTTTGAGTGGTAATTTATGTCAAGTGGGATGAGAATGATTTTTATGGGTGTAATATATCTTTTATGTTCTACCCAATCTATCATTTTAACTCTTGAACCCTCCCATTTATCAAGACAATGTAAACACGTGTATATTTGTGACTGCCACCTTCTCAGTTATGAGCATGCCACCATGAGTTGATTTCATAAACCATCCTAAATATTGAATAGAAATATAATAGGATATAAATTATATTATTCTTTAAATTATTGAGAGGATATATCAATAATGATGAACAAAAATTATTTTAACGGTCTAGATCTTAAATTCATCAAAAAACTATTGGCACCTTCCTATAGATTGACTAAACTAAAGATTTCCTATATCCTAATGGCTCATGCATGTGAAGTGAGTTTTTATTATGGTTTATAAAGGTTTTAAATACCCATGATAATTCACCCAAATTTATATTCCTCTTTCATCATTCTTGGAAATGGAGAAAATGAAGCAAACCTAAACCCTACATGGATGGAGAAAACATAGTGAGTCCCTCACCTTCTCAGTCATTGTTCATAAAGGAGGGAGAGTAAATATAAAAAATGATCCCAAAAATTGAATCCAAATAGGTTCCCTTACTCTTCAAAAAATATTAGTTTCTCATTCTCTCTCTCTTATCCATACCATTCACAAACCTGACTAGCTTTTTTGAGCTACCAAGGAGCCCAGTGAAGGAAGGGGTCAATTTTTTACTTATTTTGATTTAAAACTTATTAAAAATAATTTATTTGGTCCTAGGAGTAATAAAATAATCCATGTGTGTGTCCTAACATGACATTTATCTAAAAATATTGTATGGACCACCTAAAAACCTCCACTTTCTACCATGAAAACTATTTATTCTACTTGAAGACTAATCAAGATGATATGTCAAGTACTTGTGAAGTTTGTAAGTATTTGTACGAATGTGTATTGATGTTTCCATCTGTTATTTATATCATACACTTGTTATTTTATTGAAAATTCTTCTTTAATGTTACCAAATGGATAATAAAACACCTTGAGCGTTGAATGAAATTTCATAAAGTTAATTTACCACCTTCCTAGGAGTTGTATGAACTATAGGAGGTGTTATGACCTAGATGACACTTAACATGTTTCAACATGATCCCTTTAAACCACTTAACCCCCCTTAGACCCACTTGACCATGATATAAATGATTATACAACCATAATTTTGAGAATAACACTTTCCTTAATTTCATCAAAACAACCTTAAACAATGTCTAATCAAGTCTTGAAAAGGCTATTTTGAGGAATTTACAAGGCATAAGGTGACCATACAGAAGCTCATAGGACATGACAAGTAATTTTTTTAACTTTAAGGGCTGATATTTGGCCTAAGGGATATCTATCAACATTTTTGGTAACTCATAGGGTTGACCAACTTGCTAATCAAGAGAACTAGCCATCTCATACAAGATAGGCACTAGACTCACACCTAGAAACATGAATTGGATGACCATCCTGCTTGGATTGATAATCAAACCAGTACCTTAAAATATATTCTAAGGACTAAAACAACCTCCCACAAAAATAAGGCATCAAAATAAAGCAAAACCTAAACACCTAATAAAGCAACAAGATAGGACAATAAAGAAACTAAGGAATCTAATGCACACCACACTTATGTTGACAACACTTAATAGAAAGCAAGAAAATAATGAAATAACTAAATATGTAGAACTAACCTAAACCAACCTTACTCCTCCTAGGTCAAAGGGTAAGTTACTTAGGTCCTTCACTCTATAGGATAAGGAATGGCATGACGTAAGTAGCCTCTTGGACTTTGATCTCACTGTCTTCATCCCATCCTTGAATTCCACTATTCTCATCATGCTCTCAAGTGAGGTGACAACTATAAAACATGCTCCCATGAAGATGTATTCTTCTTGATTTTCAATTTTCACCTCAAATTATTATCCATATTTGGTAATGTAAGAGTTATCCAAGTTGGTTACATCTTGGTTGATAGGGGTAGCAACCTCAACCTTTGTTTCAATTGGATTCTCAAGGAAAATCTTTTGCTCATCTTGGAAAATACCATATTCATCATATCTTGGTGAATTTTCAAGATAAACTTCTTAAAACTAAACCTTGCATTCTTATTTAACAACTTTATCTTATTATTCTTGAGCTACTTTCCCATTAAATCCTTCAAGATCCTTGAACATGTCCAAGTAGGACTACATCATGTCATTATGACCTTAGATCTACTTTTGAGACTCAATAACATCAACTACCATAGTGTTTTCCTTAAGACCCTTCTTGAGCTCTTATCTATGCTCATTGTCTAAGTTGACAATTTTAGAATTCTCTTGATGAGGTAATTTCTTCATGATCAATCAAAAATATATGGACCTTACTATCACCCTTACCATTTATTATTGGATCATCATGTTAATAAAGTTCCTCTAACTCTCTAATAGGGTCATGATAAGTATCATGCTCATTTTTAACTTGATCATACAATTCACTTAAATTACTATTGGATTACATAATGGGTTCATGAGGGATGTCTTCATGACTATGTCCTCTAGAGCATAATTTGCTTATATTTCATCCACTTCAAGGTCATGCCATTGTGATTGATCCATAGCATCAACCTTCCCTTTATGCATAAAATTTGATCTATTGGGATGAATTGGAGTATCAATAGTGGTATCTTCATCATATGTGCTTGAATTATCCTTTTCAATATGTTCTTGGAACCCACTTATAGTTATAACATAATCAGGCTCTTGAAAGATTACCATCTCATTAATGTTCATCAAATTCCCTCTCATATTTGAATGCTCTAATTTTGATTTAAATGCAACTTACCCCTTTCATATAAGGAGAGGGTGGGAGAGAAATAAGTTAGATCATATTTACCTTGAGTTCCTTGAATCTCATCTTCTCTTGCATCATTTTAAATTCACTTTTGTTTCTCCTCACCAAGGGGTGCTCCCATGAGAATCTCTTCTTCAAAATGATTTGAATCACCTTCATCATCTACAACTACAACTATACCTTTCTCATTTACCACCCCCAAAAAAATATAGGTTCATCTTCATATTTATACTCCTCATATACTCTCCAAGCCATAGGTCCTCCCTCAAATAAGGAGATAATAGGAGGGTAGGAATGTTCAACTGGAGGAGTTGGAACATAGGTGTTTCCTAGCTACTCTTGAGTGATTTTATGGGGAAGAGGAGGCACTATGAAATCTTGGGAAATTTTTAGGCTTGACACTCACAACTTGACTCTCTCTTTGCATTACTAAACATTCATGGATAACTTGATATTGAGGAAGACATGAGGGGTTTTGAAATCTTGGGAATCTCCTTGTCATGACTTATATAACCTTCTACTCTTCTTGGTTTGCGTTTGGTATGGGAGTAACAGTCCAAGGATATTGACATGGGGCAATAGGAGGTATAAACTCATAAGATTGGTTATGTTGAGATTGTTATTCCTTTAAGGCTAATATCTCACTATAAATGATTTGACTCATGTTTTATAACTCCTTCATCTCATCAAATAAACTAGGTGTAGTTTGAAAGGGTGGTTGGGGAGGGAAGGAGGGACATTAATATTTATAGGAATGTTGCTAGGGAGACTGATATGGGGTATCATAGGGCTGGTATGAGACATCATATTGTTAATAGGGTTCATTATAAGGTTGATAAGGCTCATAGAGAGGCTGGTATGGGTGGATATAGGGTTGATAAGTAGATTTAGGATAGATACATCCTCCATATCCATCCATTAAGCATCATGATTCAACAGATAACAAAAGAAACCGTGAACATATATAGCTTATCCTTACCCTTGGATGAATACTTATTTATGACACTTGGGATGAAATTTTGAGTATTGGTCTACTTCTCAATGATTTCAATTACTTTATATCATTGAATGATGATATAATGTGATCTAAGATTATTTAATCTAGTCCCACTATGCATGCTAGAAAATATTATCAGTTTGGATTACACCCTTTGAGGTAGTGGTGTTTCATCCTTACCTTATCTAACTAATACACTAGGATCACCTCTAGGTGTGGGTGGCCTAGTTGATGAGGTTAACCTCTAATTTATATGGATATCTCCCCTCATGCATCAATTTTAGCTCAATTCTTAAAACAAATAACTCTCTAATGAAAAAAGATAGAAGGAAAACATGAAATGGAACCTCTTCTACTAGAGGTGATGCACCAATATGTGGTGTCCACTCTATTTTACCTTTCAATAACACTAATGAACAAGAGAAGGACTAGTAACTAAACCACTATATCTAAAGGCTTATAAGCATCATTTTTTCACATAGAGGCTATAGTAGATTATCATAAATTGAGGGTCATGAATAGAAGGTTTGATTCAAGACACTTACCAATCGAACTCCACTCCAAGATCAACCACTAACACCTTCACACACTATGTGACCTATATAGAATAATATACTAATATCTAGGAGAGGAAAATACATAAAAAGGGATATAAACTTTCCACTTTTGAAAATAAAACAAGCATGAAACACACTAAAATCATATAGATAAGTTGAAATAGTCCTTCATTAGTTCAAGAGGTTACAAAGTACAAATTTGGGCATAATTTATTCATACCCAGTAGAGGGATAAGTAAAATGGCCTTAAAGCCTCAATTTAGAAGACATGATCAAGATATATAAGATAATTTTGTGTGGATAAGGCATGGATAGGTCATAAATGACCATATTTCACTAAATGAGTAGTTACAACTAGCCCCACAACTCTTTACATGCATTGACTTAGTGGTGAGTGGTCTTCAATAAGCCTTTTAGGTGTTGGATGTGTATTTTTGGCCAATTTTGACACAATAAATAGCATGAAAACACCAAATTGGTCAAATAATTCATTGCATGATAGTTACAAAGGTAGAAAAGTGGTCTAATTAGGCCTTCATGAAGCATTAAATAGCCTACCCTTCCCCTTGTGTATATTGACTAGGCCTTAAATTGTCTAATCCTCAATAATGGCCATTAATTGTTTCTTATCAAATAAATTTAATAGGAATAAATATATAATTACCCTAAAATTACTCCCTTTTCATCCCTTTATTCCAATAGTTATATTTTCTTGTTGACCAAATAGGCCAACTAGGCAACTAGGCCTAGTAACTTGGTGCTTGTTGTTTAGATGGTCATGATAAAAAAAGAAGACCTTAGGAATGGTAAAATTATAATATTTAATGTCTTAACTAGAATATTACACCATGACACACCCATTTTAAATAGTTCACACCCATAACCTTTGTTTATTTAGGTTACTAGGTCACCTCTCACTAGCACTTTCAGATTGGTCTTAAATGAGCCTTTTGGGTGTTGGATGTCTATTTTTGGAAAATTTTAAATCCATAAATATCATGAATATGATAATTTTTTCAAATAAATCATCTCATGACAATTACAAAGGTATAAAGTGGTCTAATTAGGCCTCCATGAAGCATTATGTACCCTGCCCTTCCCCTTGTGCATGTTGACTAGACCTAAAACCACCCAATCACACATAATGAACATTAATTATATCTTATCACCTCCATGTATTATTCATAATTATGTGATGACCATAAAATTACTCTCTTTTCATCCATCTATGCCAATAGTCATCTTCTCTTGTTGACCAAATAGGCCTACTAGGTAACTAAGCCTAGTCACTTGGTGCTTGTTTCTTAGATGGCCATGAGACTTGAATAGGACCTTTGGAATGGTAAAATGAGAATTTTTTATATCTTAAGAATAATATTACACCATGACACATCCCTTTCAAATAGTGCACACATGTAACCTTTACTTATTTAGGTGACTAGGTCACCTCTCATTAGCACTTTCATACTAGGTATTTAATGTAGGCCTATAGAAGAATTTTCATGAGGATTTGAGAGTGGTTTTTTATCTAAATTTTTTTAATATGATTCACATTACTCTCATAAATGACCTAAAACTATTCATATAGACTTGTACCTTATAATTTCCACTAAAACTTATAAAAATAGGGTTGCGATGCATTTGTATAGTTGTTTGTACAAACTACTATCCTGAATTGGACCACTTCAAAGTAAATAATTTTTCCCATGTGTTTCCTAAGCCAAGTTATGGAATTTGAATGAAAATATCTCAATTTTTCCTCCATTAAGTTATTTTGACTAGTTTAGATAGGTTTTGAGTAGTATCATTTCTTAACGATTGTTAATAACCCTAAGGGATTGAACTACAAAACTAATGTCAATATTTTTGAGTATAAAACACCCTTAAACCTTACCTATCATATTATTACCCCATTCATCTACTCCCTAATGTTCTAACATGAAGAAGTAGCTCTTGGGTTTAAAACCCTACATTTTGAGAGGTCAAGAGGATAAAATTGCATAGAAGGGATAAATAACATGTGTTTCAAGTTATAAACACCCAAGGAGGTATTTTAAATCTGTAAAAACCTATTTTATTCATTTTTATTCTTTTTTCACCCCTCAAAATCTTTGTAGACCCTCACACCTATACCTAGGGTTTATTTAGTTCATAACATAGTTAACCTATAAGGTTGTAATTTCATTTTCTTCCATCTTTTCTGAGTTAAAAATACATAGACTTTCCTTATGAAATTTAAATAACCTTACTATAATGTTTCTCAAACTTAAACACTCCCAAAACATGCATATATCTCCAAATTATATGCACAGGCTTGTGGCTGCTTATTTAGGCCTATTAGGCCTAATAGCTTATCAAGGTTATTATTACCTCCAAAGACCAAATAAATCCAATGGAAAACATTATGATCCTTTATAAAAAATTCAAGACACTTCCTTACCCCTCTTTCATTTCACTTCTTTATATGATTCCTTATACCTTCACTTTCTAATCATGACTCTGCATGTATAGGCCTAATAGGTCTCACTAGTCTATCAAGGCTCTCCTTTACATTAAAAGGAAAGAAATAATTCAAATTAAACTAAGATACTTATAAAACAATTTAGGGACCCTACTTTCACTCTTGTATTTCACTTCTATGTAGGATTCAACATGAAAACCTTTACTTTGCCTACCTACCTGTAGGTGTTCTATATGCTCTGACTGTGTGAGAGTTACATTTTTCATTTTAGATGAATTTGTAACCATAAAATCTATTTCCATACCTTCCAAATATCCATGTAATATCTTAATTATCTTACTTGACTCCTTATAGGCTTCAATTTAAAATTCATAGTGCATATTGTCCTTGCATTTTTGAAGATAGAGTTGAAGACTCTTCATTAGACCTATATATCTATATTAGGCCTATGGATGTTTGTTGAGGTATATTTATTGGTGTAAACATATTATTAGGGTGAATTTTATTATTTTTAACTATAATTCTCTATCTATTGTATCTCACACTTAGTCAACTGTATTTTCTTAGGATTGCCTATAAGTAACAATTGGTATCCTTGACTGTGTGAAAGGTGATGGGTGAGGTTTATTTCTTCAAGTGAGTCTTCCACATCCCATTTGGATTATTTTATAATTTCACCATGTTTCTAATTATTCTTATTATACCTCTTCTCATCCTCAAATATTACTCCTTTGAACACATGTTCTCCATCTAAAGTCAAGTTTGTAGATGTTCAACTTTAGCTTCTTGACTATATGTGAAATGAAAATTTAAGTTTCCTTATTCATGGTAACTCTCTTATAATTAAAAAAAATTCTAATACATTATATAAGTTTTTAATCATATTTAATCTTTTATACTTTCAATTCACCTAAATATGGACTCTTTTACTCAAATTATCCTTCTTCTATAGTCAGGCATGTAGATGGCAACCCTAAATTTCTTGGTTGTGAGTACTCATTTGAGAGGTGAGTTCCATTTATATTATAATATGAGGATTATTATCATCATTAAAACCATTGTAATGACTTATCACATCCTACTTGATCATTATATTCCCTATTTTAATGCAAATTATATCCCATTTCTCATTCCACTAATGACATGCATGTATGAGCTTAAAGCTTTCTTTGGTTGAGTATTGTCAAAATGAACCATTTGTGCTCAATTTATTAATTAATAAACTAAATATAAAAAAAATTATTATTTAAATAACTATCCTTTGGGATCTTATATACATTTATCCAATCTCATAAAAAGTTTACTTTCTATCTAAATTTACATAGTTTGACTTAGCCCACACAGTCACTTAGAGTTCAAAGTAGATTACACATGAGATCCACAAGTGCTCATTATGGTTATATGATCTTGATTGTATGAATATTTAAATATAGTTATGATTTAAAAATGTTATATTTTTTTAAACCACCAAATTTTTTTACCCAATGGTGGCATGGATAACTTGCAAACCTATAGGGTAGGTTCACCAGTCTTCTTACATTGACCTAGAAAAGAGACATTGTGACTCTTTTGAGTGTTCATTAATGTCAAGTGGGATGATAATAATGTGTATGGGTGGAATAGATCTCTAAGGGTCTTCATAATTTTTCATTTTAACTCTTGAATCCTCCCATACATTTGGATAATGCAAAACCATGTGTATATTTATGACTACCACCTTTTCACTTATGAACATGCCACCATGAGTTGATTTCAGAAACCATCATAACTATTAGATGAAAATTGAATAGGATATAAAGGATATTTTTATTTATATTATTTATAGGATATATAAATAATCATTACGAAAAATTATTTCAGTGGTCTAGATCTCAAATTCATCAAAAAACTATTACCACCTTCCTGCGTATTGAATAAACTAAAGATTTCATATCTTGACCCACACATTTGAATTGAGTTTTGAGGATGGTATAGAAAGGTTTGGTATAAATCTTATAATTCACCCAAATTTATATTCCTCTTTTATCATGCTCATAAATGGATAAAATGAAGTTAACTTGAACCCTACCTGGATGGAGAAAACATAGTGAGTCCCTCACCTTCTTAGTGATTGTTCATAAAGGAGGGAGATGAAATATAAGAAATAATGACACAAAATTCAATAAAACTAGGGTCCCTTACTCTACCCAAAATATTATTTTCTCATTCTCTCTTGTTTATATCATTCACAAACCTGACTGGCTTTTCTGAGCTACCAAAGAGCTCGATGGAGGAATGGGGTTAGTTTTTAACTTATTTTTACTTGAAACTACCTCCAAATCATGGATTTTGTCTTGGGAGTAATAAATTAAACATTTTTTATGTATTAACATGATCTTTATTTTAAAAACTCGTATATACCATGTGAAAACCTCCACTTTCTACCATGAAAACTATTTATTCTACTTGAAGACTGATGGAGATGATATGTCAACTACCCCTAAAGTATATAAATATCTATATAGATGTGTACTAATGTGACCATATATATTTTTTTTTACATTTTTTCTTTTCTTTCAAAACCTTCTTGAATGTTACTAAATGGGTAATAAAACACCTTGAGAGTGGAATGTGTATGTAATAAAAAATGCATCATGTCTATAAATCAATCCTAACTCAAAGAAGATAGATCATACCATACACTTCTAATTGGGGAAACATTTTTTAAGTGGGAGCATGACTAATATGGTGATCCACTAGACATAATTATGGGATAATTTATCACAATACACCATGCTAAGGAGGGTTCCAAAGCCTCCAGTATAACACAATCATGTAATAACCCTAAGGTGGTCTTAGGTTTTGATATTTTACCTAAAATAATAAGAAAATTAAATCTAATCTAGTGCTCACCAAATCATTTAGTACAAAGTGGGGGTTGAAAATAATAAAACTAAACATGCGTAGAAGACATATACTCATGTCAATGTATACAAAATCCTATTGCATGGAAGAGAATCAAAAATTCATATCTATCTACTCTTACAAAGGAAAAATAAAGTTAGGAATACTTACCTTTGAAGATGAACCCATCAATCCTCAATCTCTCCCTTGGCCAAGGTACTTCACAAGAGGTTGTTTTGGTATGTAAGGATGACAAAGACAAATTAGCTCTAGGCTCCAAAACCTATCAATGCATCCACAAGACAAGATCTGTATCTCTAAATAAAGTATGGAACCCTAAGCTTTATTCCTCAAGTAGAATAGTCAATAAGTAAATGTCCATTCACTCTTACTTCTTATTTATCTTCTCCTTGATAAATTATGTAAATGAACTTGTATTTATAGGTGGATTTTAACCTTGACCCTTCCAAAAATCCTAGCCAAGAGGGTCGATCCAGTAAACCTAGCACAATTTTGGAGACTAATTCACTAGGTCTTGAGCTAGGTCGGCCAAAGGCTAACCTAATTCCTAAGTGAAAATATCTTGAAACTATATAGGGTTGACCCAATGGAACTAGCACAACTAACTAACAAAATGAGATTTAGGTAAAGAAAAGGAGGATAAAATGTATCAAATGTTTGGAATAGGTATAATAGAGAAGTATAAGCTTAGGGTTAATGGTTTTAGGAGATAAGTGTGTAGATAATAAGTGGAAAAAGGGACAACAATCTTATGAAGCACTAATGGTCTTCCCACCTCTTTCTCAGTGCACCCCTTAAGGCATGCCCTCAGAAAGATTGAGACTCAATGGGTTCCCACAAGATACAAAGTTTTATTAATTGATAAAATTTTGAAAATATTATGTGTATACATATGCCCCACTTAAATCTCATCATGTTTCATATGATTGCAACATAAGATGGTGCTTCAGGAAATAGAACATGATAACACATAATGTTGATGCTAAGTAAAATGTAGTAACTAGAAAAATAAGATAAATAAAAATATAGAATTGAAAAATACATACCTTTACTCACCTTAGTGTTATAGATAAAGAAGTAGGCTGTAAGATAAATAAAGACATTCAATGTGAAGAACACTAGGTGAACATGTAGAAGTTAGTGCAAAAAATAATCAAAAATCAAAAAATTTAGAATATAGACATACGGTAGTGAAAAATATTCTCTACATCATCATGATTCTAGAACATTTTATAGTTTGAAAAATGGATGAGTAAAAAAATAAAGATAGAGGTAAAACAAGGAATCTGCTGGAAAATAATTGAAAGATTTAGATTTTGAAAAGTGATTTTAAATAGGGTGAAATGAAAGTCATTTGTTATTTTTGACTTTTGAAGGAGAGAAAAAGATTTCTAAGATATCAAATGAGATATAATTTTAAGGAGATGATAGGATAGGTGAGAGGGTCATCTAGAGGTGGTAGCAGGTGCACTATAGGTAGGCAACTCAAAAATATTAAGCTAGTCTTTGAATACTCTCATGATTTAAAAGTATTTTTATAAATTTGTAATTTTAAGCATGTCTAGATGTTGAAATGAAACCAAATCAGGTGCTAAGGGTAGTAAAAATCAATTAGGGAAATGGGTTTGAAGGGTTTGTGTAAAAAACTACTAGAAGGCACTTATTTTGTAAAATGTAAGAACTGGGTTGACCCAGTCGACCCAGTAGGCTAAAAATGACAAAATCCATACTACTGACCTAGTAGGTATGTGCTGACCTAGTATAGTTTGTTAATTGAGAAGAAAATTCTAGTATGATAATTTAGTACTAAAGGGAGGAAAATAAGAGGGTTGACTTAGATTTTTAAGTCAACTAGGTTAGAAATATGGATTTTTTCATCAAACTAGTGTTGACCAAAGGACCAAAATAGTACATAAATACATGCAAGTGGTTGAAAGAGTGTTATAAGGGTGAAAAATGACCAAGTGAGGGATAAAAGGGACAATTAGGATAAAAATAATGTAAAATTATTAAAAATGACTAAATTAAAGCAATTTAGGCTTATTTTTAATTAAAATTTAAAAACAATGTATTTTGACTATACATGACATGGAGGATCTAATACATCTTTTATTGTTTCCTGATTATAAGGGAATCAAAGATTCTAGAATTTGGTAGATTCATCATGTATATTAAATCTATTTGAGTGCCTATCGATAGAGGATAGAGTGAGACTAATATATATAGGCCTAGGAGGCATATTAGAGATGTGTAAGATACCCTTGAGCTCATATCTGTTATTCATGTTCTTAAGATGCTAAGAATAATTGACTAACACCTTTAGGTGGGAGGTGGAGGGAATACTATAGAGGTGAAAATAACCTTAGATTATTTTCATGCCATCCTAGGATTACCCATAATAGGGACACTTGTGGTCATGGGGATCCCTGATAGTGATGAGGATAAGAGAGATTTAGTTGTATGGGATACAGGATTAAAGAGGATATACTCAGGCTAGAGGGTGAACATGTTTGATGTGTATATATAATATGTTCTATATATTTGAAATGCTTTGATAAGACTTGTGATATCATGAGTGTTGTTCCATAAGTTAGATGGAAAGGTACCACTCTTTTTTATAGCCTTGAGACAACAGATATTAGAGGAGAGGGTGTTATATGACCTAGGGTCTATCATTTAGGTACAACTCATGCATGATATGTATGGATTTTTATCTATAGTGTATAAGTTGATAAGGCTAATCATATTATTAATGGCATGGATATATGAGAGTTTCCCTATGTATCATCTAGTGGGGTTTCCCCATATGGTTGATGATAGGTCACCTCAGTTATAGAGATGGAAATAGGACTAGTTAGCATGGGCTATGCCCCACATGCCAACACTATAGATAGTGTGATGAATAGATATAGTATGGAAAATATATGGGTACATCGATACTACATAGCCTAGCTAGGACATAGTTATACCAAATTTGGCATAAACATAGGTGATAGGGAATTATACTTGGTAGATGGAACCACATCTGATGGTATGAGTACTAGGATAGATGGGCTTGCCTCACCCAATAACATAGATATTTTTTCCCACATTTTGTGATTAAAATATGAGAAATTCATGGGGGAGAAGAGGACAAGGCCCACTAATGGTAAGGTTAACACTTATTCCACACCATGAGAAACCATGGACTCTTTAAGCATGATAGGTAGTAGAACAAGAGGAGATGGGGGCAGAGGTAGGAGTAAGATAGGCACCACTACCATCTATATAGTGGGATTATTTGATACCATCAAGGATATGGTGTTGATGGAGGTAGTAGGAGTAGGAGATAGCATAAATGATAAATTTCTTAGATGACCTAGTAAATAGGCTAGGATAGAGTTAGACTATAAAGAGATTACTTTGACATATCCTAAGATGGGTATGAGTGGCATCTATAGGAAATTTTTTTAGGAGGTGACCAATAGAAGAGGTTTATGGAGGCTACACATATGGGTAGACCATGCTTAGTGGTCATGCAGATGGTGAGACATTAGTGGTTGACACACATACAAGTAATAAGAGATGGTTAAATATTGCTTAAGTTTATTTAAGATAGACTATAAATAGATAAATTTGGAGATATATCAATATCTAATATTAATTTGGTTTAATTTTTGTAGGTATTGTATAAGATGAGGAGATCATATGGGCATCCATAATGAGGGGAAAACTCCACGATTTCCTTGATGAGTTATTGATGTTGTACAACCTTACCACACATGAGGATCCTACGTTACCATCTACCTTAGCTCAAGTGAGGTAGTTTAGACTAGTTAGAGAGACCATGAGGCAATTATGAGCACATAAAGAGGGGATTCAACTACCAATAGAGGTGGGTGTAGGAGAGACATGAGCATGGTAGGCCCTTGATTATGAGAGAGCTATATATTTGGCTACAGTGACATAGATGACATAAACACATGCCCAGGAGAGGGCGACACATGTAGTGACACTAACCCATATGTCATAGGTATAAGAATAGGAAAGAGAAACACATCTAGTGACCCTAGCCTAGTTGGCATAGGTGAAAGCTCATGTAGCTCATCTAAAGGGGCAGGTATTAGGATTGATATCTTGCATAGCTTCTTTACAACATTCTATGTAGAGGAGTTAGACCAAGGCATATATGGGTAGCATGGTGAGGCCATGAGATAGGTAGTATGGGGGCCAGCCATAGAGCTATAGCATTGTATATGGTTATATTTATTATATCAAAACTCATTATATATATAGATATTTTATTTTTTTAGTTGGATTTTGATTGAATGTGTTGTCACCTCGAGTGTAATTTATGGTAAATTTGAATCATTGAGACTCATGAAATGGAACACTAAGTAAAGGTTCAAGAGTAGTAATCTTGAAGACACCATAATCTTGGAATTATTCAAAATTCCAAGGGTTAGTGTCACCATAAATCCTATAAATGGCTCCATTGTGAGGGCATTTAATGCATTAGTAGGCAAAAGAAGTAACTACTCTCATACGATGAGTCCACGAATTATCAAGTAAACTATTACAAGAGATAGGAAAGTTAAATATCATCACCTTTACATGAATATTAATAGGTGGGATAGTAATGGGAAGACACACACAATGTAAATGAGGTATTTTCCTTCAATCATATCCTTAGCATGTGTTATATGTGGACTTGAGATTGCATTCACAATATCCAAGGGTTTTGATAAAATCGAGAGAGGCAACATAGGTGTTATAATCCCTATCAATCAATGCATGCTTGACATGGATATCACCTATTTTGACACTAATAAATAGAGGAAGATCATCCACATGAATAAAAATATAATCAAGAATCATGGAAGTGAGAGGAAATTTTAAGTAAAGAGGAGTGTCCATTATTTCATCAATATGGATGGATATATCTTCACATTGTTGTAATATTCTATCCTCAAATATATATAAGGTTGTTTCACATCCTACTAGAGGAGGATGAGGGATGTTCATTTCAAATAATAGTTTTATAAGATGGTTTCTATGATGTGGATATGTCCTCATAAGCTCAAGGAATGGAATTTGGGATGGGAGATTAGTGAGCTCTATAAAAGGATCCCACTCATCATAACCCATAAGAAGGCTAGTATAAATAGGTACATAATGATTAATGATGTCCTCTAAAGGAGGATCCAAAATACATTGGAATTTATATTGATAATAGGGAGAAGTTTTAGAACAAGGTTGTAAATTATGGTGAGAAGGTGAAGCAATTGGTCCAGGTTAGTTTCAAGGATTGGTAGAAGAAGTGTTGGTAGAAGCTTGATTATCATTAGTGTTAGAATATAAAGGGATGGTAAAAATAGAATGGGAAGTGTTATCCAAATGAGGGTTTGGATTTGGTTCATCAAAGGTTATAAGGTCATCTTTCCCCAGCTCATTTAATTGAGTTAGAGAAGAATCTTGGATAATAAAAAATGTGTGAGATAATAAAGGAGTGTAGATAGGTTGAGGATAAATAAAAGAAACCACCTTTCACATATTATTCATGTTAACCACATTATCTTGAAAAGTGGGGTCAACAAGACTTTCAAAATTGTTGGTGGAAGGGGTGGGCTTGTCTTGGGTATCTTGATTAATTTGCTGATTAGGAAGAGGATCTTTATAGATAGCCAAATAAACATTAGCGTGATTTAAGGCTTGAGATTTAGTATGTGTTTCATGAGTCTTAAAAATAATGTCATAGGCTTGTTGATGTTTTCAAATGATAGAATCATGATAAAAATTAGGACCAAGAAGAAAATATATAGCTAAATAATGAAGCTACCTACATTTCTCATGAGAGTGACCCCAAGTAGCATGAAACCAACAAAACTTGTTAGGATAATACCAATATTTCATAGGATGAGTGGGGTCAAGTTCTCATGGTAGAGGCCTAGGTAGATGTTTAAGTAATTTAACTGAGGATAAGGGTTTGTGAATGTTGATGTTATTAGGTGAAGATAAATAAGGATCGATATATTATTGAGAAGGGGGAGTTAGTTCCAAAGATTGGTTAGGAACAATAGCTTGAATGGTGTGAATGGTGTCATAAGAGTCCATGACACCATCATTGGTACCATTATCATTTTTGTTCTTGAGTAACAGATAAGGACCCACAAAAGGTTAGGGTGGCTTGAATTGATGCATAAGGAAATATTGATGCTTATATTGGTAAATATTGTAAAGATCAAAATGAAAAATTGTAACAAGAGTTGGTGGGTTAGATTAGAATTGTTAGCACTATTTGAAGCATTAGAGTTGGTATTAGTGAATTTGGTACCACTATTGGTGTTGATAGGAGCTTGAGAGGAACTATGAGAATGTGAGGCACTAGTTGCAAAATTTGCTTGTATGGCAAAAGATGGAATAGTAAAGGTATGAGAAGAGGAAGCACTAGAAGCATGATTACTTTGGATAACAAATAATGCACTAGTATAAGGATTAAGGATAGTATATCTTATAAGAGTCCCACTAGATGTAGAACCTACCATATTATTGGAGGTACTAGGCATGGAGGTAGAAGAAGTTAAATAAGAAGATATCATGGTATGATAAGGGGTCATAATCAAGGAAAGAGGCTAAGAATCAAAGAAAGTGGTACTTTCAAATCCATTTGAGAATGTGGGAGTAGGTTCATGTGGCTCTTCAGATTGACCACTAATCATAATATGGTAAATGGTATAAGGATCCTTTACTCAATGTTGAGGAAACTCATAAATAAATAAGAGAATTTTAGGGATATACTCTAATTCAGATTGATTTTTAAGAGAGAAGAGAGGATTGTGTTGTGAAAAGGAATGAGGAGGGGTCCCATAGTTCACTATGAAAGTGGATATGTGATCATTACTTTCATCCAAGAGAGGATCCCTACTCTGAATATGGGATACCCTATGAGGATTGATAAAACTCATCATGTTTCTTGAATTTAACTCAATGTTGCCTTTAAATAGAAAATTTATGATGAAGGAGAAAGACTAAAATAGGAAAGAGAGATGAGAAAATAATGAAATAAGAATGAAAAAAAAATTATAGAGTTGATTGGGTTAATGTGGCATAGGAAATAGGTCTTAAAAACTATACAAGGACAATTGGGTCAACCTATCATAGCAGACAGAGGTTAAAAAAGTGTAAAGGGTCGATTAGGTTGACCAAGCATAGGAAATAGGGAAAATTAGATAGCCTGTAAGAGATTGTGTTGACTAAAATGACTATGTATTGAAAAAAGAATAATTTTACAAGTATTTAAAAAATCAAGAATTAAAAGGAAACAAACAATAAATTAGATCAATAAGGGTGATCCAATTGAGGCACACAACATAAAACCTTGCACCAATGCTAGCTAATATAAGTTTTTGTAATACAACACACAAATTGAGAAAAGAACAAGA
Organism: Torreya grandis; assembly: GCA_037957365.1. NCBI lineage: Eukaryota > Viridiplantae > Streptophyta > Pinopsida > Cupressales > Taxaceae > Torreya > Torreya grandis. The sequence continues at coordinate 1,933,788 of JARHVA010001302.1, forward strand.
AATCAACTTGAAAAGTAAAAGCTAAGTGGTCAGCTTGAATGTTATTATATTATTAGAATATAATTTTAAATTTGATAAGAATTTGGCTGTAAACAAGGAAATAAAAAGCAATCTAAGGATGGTTTCAAGATGTTTGGGATGAAAGGGATCTATATTGGAAATGGTATAGGCTTAGTATTGGGGCCTACCCCCTCACTTCACACTTCATAATGATAAGGGTGTTGGGTGCTTAGCTAGAATATACTATTAACCACATGTTTATACTTGGCTAGAAAACCAAGTTGACTTCTCCCTTGATGATGAAATCCAAGTAGGTAGGCCTTGGGTAGACAATTATTAAAGTGTTTTTTTTTTTTTTAAATTATGATTTGGTCATGTGTGCATAAAATAGAAAATGGTGAAACTAAATGGTATATTGAAAACCACCTAATTAGACTATGTGAATTATTCTAAGCATGAAATCAACAAGAAATGAAAGTGTGAGCTAATTACTAGCATATAAGGGTTAATTCCAACTTTGAGACATAGTATAGTATCGATTCAGTTGATAGTATATATACAGAATATAGAAAGGGTTGACATGATCACCCATGTACTATAAAAGAAAAAATTTTGAAATTAAACAAGGTCAACAGAGTTGACCTAGCTTTCCAAATTATACATAGAATATAAAACTATGTCAACAGGGTTGACCTAGTTGACTATATAGGGGCAATTTTAAAGAATATAAACTATGAAAAATAGAACTATAAGTAAAGAGAGAGAAAGATAAAAAGGAACTGTGGTGGATTAGAGGATGTAAAGAAGTTAGATTATTATTGAATAATCTTTCTAAATGCTTGTAAATCCTACTAACAAGGTCAACTGGGTTAGCCAAGCTTCATATAAGCCTATTTCTAAATGCCTAAAATGTACATGGTCAATTAGGTTGACCTAGTAGTCTAGACTAGATGCTTGAAAGTGTATAGGGTTAACTAGGTCGACCTAGTAGTCTGGACTAGATGTCTAAAAGTCTAAAAAATTATACTGTGTTGACTAAGTCGATCTAGTATCGTGTACTCTAGAAAGAACTTGCATAGAAAAAATAGAGTCATTTGGATGCAACTATGTGTTAAACTTACACACAACAATTAGAAATATGTTGATATATTTGACCTAGTATTGCAAATATATGATAATAAAAATGATAAAATAAATAAGTGAAACAAATCTTGCAAGGGTTAGATTCACATTGGGTTTACTAGAATGTATGTAATCAGAAATGCATCATGTCTATAAATCAATCCTAACTCAGATAAGATAGATCATACCATACACATCTGATTGGGGACACATTTTTTAAACATGATAAAGAACAATATGGGGATATCCTAGACCAAATTAGGGGATCATTTATCATAATACACCATACTAAGGAGGGTTATAAAGCCTCTAATCTAACACAATCATGCAATAACCTTAAGGGGGTCTTAGGCTTTGATATTTCACCTAAACTAATAATAAATAAACCAAATCTAAGCTAGTGCTCACCAAAGCTTATGGCATAAAGTGGGGATTAGAAACAATAAAACTAAACATGCATAGAAGACATATACACATGTCAATGTATATAGAATCCTAATGCATGAAAGAGAAGCATAAAAGCAAATATCTATCTATTCTTACAAAGGACAAATAAAGTTAGGAATACTTATTGTTGACCATTTTTATCACATGCCAAAATGGATCAACCCCCGATAGTCATAATATTGTACAGGGGATTTTTATAATGTCATAGGTTATGTTGTAGTTTATTTGATGTCATTTTATATTCCCTTCTAGCTTTAGTCATAATCTAACTTAGTCCTTATGTCATTTGGTGTCTTAGCGGTCATTTTAGATTCATATATGCAAGTGGTAGGCTTTCATAGTCTCTAAATAGTTAGGATCATGGAAAGACTTCATATAGGCCTAAATAAGTTAATTCAATCATTCAAATATCAAGTAGTGGTTCAAGCGCAAGCCTAAGTAAATCATGTCATCACCAAGACATCATCTAGAAATAAATAGACTAGCTCACTTATGTATTTGATAAGTTCACTCAAAATTCCTTGTGAGCTAAAAGGTTATAATGTTATGGAGTTCTTCATGGTAGGAACATGCTCTACAAATTTCAAATTTGTGAAAGCTTCCTATCTTAGGTTATGAATATTTAAATTTGGACCTAAAACATAAGATGTTCATGTTGATGTTAAGTTTAAGCTCCATAAAGTAATTGTTTGGGTTCAAAATTCCTTAAAAGTTTTAAATTTAATCAAGATCTAATTGTCAACATGAGCTTGCATACTGACACATGAGATCTAATGTTTTATGTTGGGGTCAAACACATCATAAGGTACTTGGGTTAAAGCCCTTTAAAGAGCTACAAGCTAGATGAGATATGATGGTGTGGGTTCACTAAGCAGATGATCTAATGGTGTGTGATCATCAATAGGAAAGTGGGTCTAATCTATATTAATGATCAACATTTAATTGTGCTAACAATCCAATAGTATGATCTTGATTGATATGAAAGAGGGCCTAATGAGATCTATGACTAGCAGTCACTCATACATATTGATCCAATGGTGTGATTGAAATTCAACATGTCAAAGGATCTCTAGGGTAGGAAATCAATGGAATACATTCATTCATACCAAGGAAATCAATGGTGTGTAAGAGGTCAAAAAGTCAAGATCTGACAGTGGGGATGTATGAGGCTAAAGGGAATAAAGACAGGTTGGAGCATTTTGATTGGCCTGAGCAATTTTTTAAGGATAAAGTCAAACCAAAGAAGCAATTTTTGACCAAATCAAACAAGGTCTTAAAAGGGTCATCCCATCACCACTATATCTTGGTTGAATTTTATTAAATGGAAACATTAATGTAGTCAGGTTAAAGGACATAAAGGGATTGCCATTAAATCTTAATATGAACCTCTAGCTTTAGGGTTTGTGTCATACAAAAATCATTTTGTGACTATGTTCATCATTTTTAAAATAAAGATCTGTGCATATGGTGAACCCTTGGTTCCCATAAAGATATAATGGGTATATTTTGGACCTAATATAATCAAGAAAGGGGGATATATAGTCTATAGGTCTGCATCAACATAATGACTATAGGAAAACTAATAGTCTAAGTTTGGTTTTCCATATATAGTGGACCTATGAACATGGGGATGAGATTAGGATCCAATTTGAACAAGATCTAGCATTTCAAAAAATGACATGAAGGCATACATGTAAACCCCAAAAAAATTATCTCTAAGACCAACTGCATGAAAAGGACCCTTCTCTCCACTTTTACACACTATGATGAACCAATGAAGAGTAGTTAGCATCACTATAAAGATCTAAAAGATTGATCTGATGGTTTTAAATACATTAATTCCAAGACTTATTTCATAACAACTTGATCTCACCATTGTAACCATCAGGTAGCATCAATAAGGGAATAATGTAACTATGCAACCACTTGAAGTAACCTAGATCAATTAGGAAGCTTTAATGAGCATAAATGTAGAGGCAATTTTAATTATGGTTCAAATAGATTTGAGATAATTAATTCCTCTTTAGTTCCAAAATCTCTCTTTAAAGTCCATTTCTTTTATAAGTATATCCTTTGAGCTATTGTCAAGGATCCCTCAGGCTAATACGACTAGACTATACCAAAAATTGTATTTTGCACCTCTTAGAGTAATGAATAGAGAATTTTTGAGATTTTTTACTAATTTGTGCTTAGTTTTTTGTATTTTTTTTATATGCAGAAGTGGTGTTCATCTTCCCTTTGTAGGTCCAATTTTAACCTAAGTGTTAATAAACTTTTCTTGAAGGTCATCTAGCATGTCTTAAGGTTGATGTCTTAGGTATATAGTGGATAGTTGACTGTAAGTTCTTCCAATCAATCATTACCCTCATTTCCCTCTAGATTAAGCCCATAAAATTGACCTCTAAATAAATCATTATTACTTGGAAACCATTGTAGACACTGCATTAGTTCTATTCATAGTCTATTAGTATGTTAATGAGTTTAATCTTGAGATTGGATCTTTGAACATTTGATGCATCACCTCCTTTACATTAGGCTCAATTCATGCAATATCTAACTCTTTTCCCCATAAGTAATTATTTTTCATAGATAAGATAATTTCAAGATACATTCAGGGAGCTACCCTTAAATCTAGAAGCTCATTTACAATTAGGTATATCCACATACTTGAAAATGTTCCCATATTTCCCAAATATAAAAGAAGTTTGAAAAAATTCTTCTAGGGTGAAATATTTGGTTATAGAATTACCTTTGAAGATGAATCTATTGAAAATCAATCTCTCCCTTGGCCAAGGTGATTTGTAATAGGTTTTTTTGATATTTAAGGATGAAAAATACAAATCATCTCTAGGCTACACAACCTATCAATGCATCCAAAAGACTTATCCATAAGACAAGATCCATATCTTCAAAGAAAATATGGAACCCTAAGCTTTATTCCTCAGGTAAGATGGTTAATAATAATATTTTCATTTTCTCTTCTTATTTTTCTTCTCCTTGATAAATGATGGAAATTAACTTGTATTTATAGGTGGATTTGACCCTTGACCCTTCTGAAAATTCCAATCCACCTAGCATAATTTTAGAGAATAATTCACTAGGTCCCAAGCTAGGTCACCCAAAGGATAACCTAATTTTTAAGTGAAAATATCTTGAAATTGTATAGGGTCAACCCAATCAACCTATCATAGACAACTAATAAAATGGGATTTATGTAAGGAAAAGGAGGACAAAATGTAGTAAATTCCTGGAATAGGTACAATAGAGAAGAACAAGTTTAGGGTTAATGGTTTTAAGATACAAGTGTGTAGATAATAAGTGGAAAAAGGGACAACAATCCTATGAATCACCAATGGTTTACCCACCCCTTTCTTGGTGCACCCCTTAAGGTGTTGGAAATATTATCATTGATGTCAAAGGTCTAGCATTGGTGATAAAGGCCTCATTGCATTTAATGGTGTTTTTAATATTCATGTATTGGCTAATGTGTGTTAATATTTATTCATTATTAACAAATATATTTTTGGTTGCATGTAAGTCAAAAGAGGGCCCATGGATAAGTCAAAGAGTCATAGGGTAAAGACAAAAGAGGAATAGGACACATTTTCTCATGAAGATTCATTTTGAGGAATTCCAAGAGTCACCATGTAAAGACAAAAGAGGGTATGGCACATTTTTCCATGAAGGGACACTTTGAGGAATATGAAAAGTCACCAACATAAAGATAAAAGAGGAAAGGATGCATTTTCTTATGAAGGGTCACCATATGACTTTTCAAATGTAAGGAGATGAAGGGTCATGCAATTTTGGTGCCATTTTCCATGAGGATTGAAGGGTCACAAAGGGTGAATTCCAAATGTCATTTGGAAATCTACAAATAAAGGTTTGAGAAGCCATTTTTAATATATAAGAGAGTGCATGATTTGTATTTGTTTTAGAGGAGAGAAAAGTAGGAGATATTGTAGAGTTATATCATTTTTTGAGTAAGCAATATTAAGAGATAGTTGTGTTTTATAAACAAGAGGGGTTGGTGCTCTTGTGGGTTGGTGCTCACAAATAATTATTGTGTTGGTTCTCAACAAAGGGGTTGGTGCTTCTATAAGTTGGTGCTTGAAAACTTTGTAATTTGAGTTAGTTCTCATTCATATACGTGATATTGTTCTCCATGGTTTTTCTCACTTTGGGCTTCCATGTAAAAATTTGGTATCTTTCTCTCTCTTATGTGGTGCATATTATTATTTCAATTTTATTGCATATCTTGAATGTGTGATTAAGTGGTTATAGAAAATAAATTAGATTAAGTATAAGACATATAATATACTGATTCACCCTCCCCTCTTAGTATATTTCATGCCTAAAATTTGGTATAAGAGTATATTCCTTTGAAAAAAGTTTTACAGCTTGAAGGTAGATCGGGAAAGCACCATGGCTGGATCACATGATTTTTTTTATAAAAATAAAGTACCTTTGTTTGATGGGACAAATTATGTTTTTTAGAGCATAAGGATGAAGACTTATTTGATGGCCTTTGGATTCAACATTTGGCAAGTAGTGGTGGAGGAATATGAAGAGCCATAGACACTTGTAACTAATCTAACAGAAAAAAAAAAGGGCAAGTGAAAATAATGCTAAAGCTTTAAATATTATTTTATGTGGTTTATGTGAATCAAAATTTGTTAAAGTTATGCAATGTAAATTTGCTCATGAAACTTGGGTAAAACTTGAGAATATTCACAAAGGTGATGGAAAGGTTTAGTAAGCTAAGCTTCAAAATTCTAGAAGATAGTTTGAGAGTTTGAAGATGGAAGAGAAAGAAAATATATAAAGTTATCTTTTGTGGGTTGATCAAATAGTTAATCAGATTAAAGGTCTTGGAGAAAAGTTAGAAGAATCAATTGTAGTATAAAAAGTTTTCTTATCTCTACCATTGAGATATCATGCAAAAGTTTTGGCAATTGAAGAGATGAAGAATTTATCCAAGCTAAAGATGGATGAGCTACATGGTATTCTTATGGCACATGAGATGCAGACCAAACAAGAGAAACCCACAAAGAGAGAAGCTACTTTCAAGACATCAAAGAAAGAAAAGGCTAAGATTCAAGAATAAAGTAATAGTTATAGCGATGATGAAGATGACAATGAATATCTATTCATTTGCAAGCCAAAAAAAGGCACAGATAAATATGAAGGAAAATTACCATTTAAATGTTTATTTGTGCAAAAGATTGGGCATTTTACATCTAAGTGCCCAAATAAGGGTAATGGTGATAATGAAGAAGGAAAGTCTACATACAAGAAGAATTTCAAAGGAAAATTCAAGAAGAAATGTTTATATTTTAAATATCCTAGCTCAACTAAAGATAGTGGAGTCAATGATTCAGAAGAAGAAAAGATTCTATTCATGGCCATACATAAATATCCCTTCTCAAGTAAAAGTATAGATGATCAAGAAGAAGAACAAGATGAAGCCAAAGTAAATCTAGAAGGAGAAATTATTTGTGCCTTAGAATATTTAAAATCTCTTGAGAAGAAGAATCGAAGATTAAAGCTCTAGATCGAGAAAAATGAAAAGGAGTCAAAGGAAACAATTGCATATCTACAAGCACACTTTCAAGAAGTCAATAAGAATGAAAAACATCTAACGGCGTAGTTGAAAAAATTAAGTGAAGAATGTGAAAGGTATGTTATTGAAATTCCTTCTTTAAAAGTAGATCTTGAGAAAACAAATAAAGTAATTAATGATAGAGTAGCCAATGATTCAAAATTTGAGAATATCACTAATATGTTGAATAAGATATTATAAAGTCAAAGATCAATTTCAGATAATATAGGTATCAAATTTGAAAAAGAGAAAGGGTAGCCCACTAATTTCACAGACAAGGTTAATATAGAAAAAGGAAAGAGCTATGTTGAAGCTCTTACAAAAGAGGAAATAAAAAGGGAAGAAGTTAAGAATATAGGGGACATCTCAAATAAAGAAGGCTAGAAGGAACAAAGATACAAAAGGAAATCAAGTCAAAGATACACAAATAGATCTTATTTTTATGGTTACTATTTTTATTGTAATGGATATGGTCATAATAAAATAGAATGTCAAAAAAGGGCTAACAATTTTAGAAATAAGGAGAAGGAAACTCATGCAGAGTCAAGTAAAAGCCACAACTCTTTTGATCCTCTATTAGTCTTTAATTAAGAGGCCATAATATGTTACAAGTATAACAACTTTGGACACATATCTTGGTACTATATAAGCATTTTTTATTCATTCAAGAAGGATCAGAGTTTTAAGGCTCCATTCATCAAGAAGAAAGTTCAGGCAGGTTCATGGCAAAAGAAATAACCTAAAAAATCTATGTTGGTACAGACAAATTTGTATGCAATAAATGAAGAAAAGACATGGTTAATTGATAGTGTATGTTTGAGGTACATGATAAGAGACAAGATCAAGTTCAAAACCTTTAATATGATCAATGGTGGCATAGTTAAATTTAGATATAATACTACTGCCAGAATTGCCAAAAAGGTACAATAAGTTTGGATAATGGTAGAACTAAAACTAAAAATGTTTTGTATGTATAAGGTCTTAAGAATAATGTTTTGTGTGTAAGTCAAATTTGTGATCAAGTGCACACACTAAATTTTTATGCAAAAGGTTGTGAAATTAGGAGAAAATATTTAGATGTGTTGGTTGTAGATGCTTAGATAACATGCAATAATTTTTATATGTTATTAGACATCAAAGGTCAAAGATGTTGTTTGAGTCAAATTAAATAAAGTTGGATATGGAACAAGAGAATGGAACAAATAAATTTTGATAATATTATCAACATCAGTAAGAAACAAATAGTCAAAAATCTTCCACATATTACAAAGCCATCCAACATGCTCTGTGAACCTTGTCAGCATGGGAAGTAGGCCAAAATATGGTTCAAAACAAAAGAGTACTCGACCACTCAGATGTTAGAGCTTGTTCACACTAATTTGTGTGGACCTATGAGAAATCAAACTACTCAAGGTGAAAAATATTTCATGTTGCTTATTGATGATTTTTCACGTATGACTTGGGTAATGTTTTTAAAGAAAAAATCAGAAGCTTTCAGTAATTTTAAAGTATTAGTTGAGAAGGAAACTAGTTTGAAGATTAAGTACCTAAGATTAGAGGAGGATAATTCATTTTAGATTAGTTTATTGAGTTTTTTGAAGACCATGGAATAAAGAGATATTTTTTAGCAACCAAAACTCCACGGCAAAATGGAGTAGTTAAATAGAGAAATAAAATAGTTCAAGAGATGGCAAGGACAATGCCAAATGAATCCAAGATACCAAACAAATATTGGAGAGAGGTAGTTGCTATAATAGTGCATATTCAGAATAGAGCATTATTGAGAGTCAATAGTGGCAAGACTCCTTATGAGTTATGGGAAGACAAATCAACAATAGTTGATTATTTTAGAGTTTTTGGTAGTAGAAGCTTCATAAAGAGAACTGAGGAAAAACTAGGTAACTTTGAATCTAGAGCAAATAAAGGTATATTTTTTGGTTATTCTTGTAAAATAAAGCTTATAAATATTATAACAAAAGAACCAAAAAAACATTTGAAATTGAAAGTGTCAGGATAGAATAAGGAACACAAAGAATCAGTGATCAAATAGACATTCCTAAAATTATTGAAGAGGAAGATTTTGAAGAATCAAATGAAGATGAGAAGAAGGAGAAAAGGACACCAAAACCCCATCCAAATATGTCAAAAAAATCATAATGAAAGTGACATCATCAGGGACATAAATTAAGGAATTCACACCAGAAGAATGATGGTAAGTGAATCTGAGCAAGTTAATTTCTCTTTATTATCCAAAATTCAGCCTAAAACTTTCTCAAAAGCTAGATATGATAAGCATTAGGTTAAGGCAATGGATGAAACCAAAAGATAACAATGTGATAGGAAAAAAATGTGTTTATAGAAATAAGTTGAATGAAAATGGAGAAGTGACCAGGAATAAAGAAAGATTAGTATGTAAAGGATATGCTCAAATTGAGGGAATAGATTTTTAATAAACTTTTGCACTAGTGGCAAGGCTAGAAGCTATTAGAATGTTTCTTGCATATGTAGTGTTTAAAATTTTTAAAATGTTTCAGATGGATGTCAAATCTACCTTCCTAAATGAGAATCTAGAAGAAGAGGTCTACATTGAGCAACCTGAGGGATTTATTCTCTCAAATATTAGTATCCATATATGCAAATTGAAGAAACACTATATGGATTAAAACAAGCTCCCAGAGTTTGGTATGCAAGACTTGATAAGTACCTATAAGATCAAGGTTTCAAAAGAGGATTTGTTGAAAATAATATTTACATCAAAATAGAAGGTGAGAATTAATTGATTGTTGTGGTATATGTTGATGACATAATTTTTGGAGGAAACATTGAAAAGATGACAAAATAATTTTTTGATAATATGCAAAAAGAATTTGAGATGTCTATGCTTGGAGAATTGTCACTTTTCTTAGGGTTGCAAATATTTCAGTCAAATAAAGGAATTTTCATATCTCAAAGTAAATATGCTAAGGAAATTTTTAATAAATTTGGTTTTGAGGATTGTGCATTAGTTGGCACACCAATGAGTATAGTAAATAAGGTGAGCAAGGATGAAGATTCACCTATTATAAATCAATCTTTGTATAGATCTATGATTGGTAGTCTTTTATATTTAACAACATCAAGGCTAGACATCATGCATAAAGTAGGTATGGTTGCAAGATATCAGTCATCTCTAAAATATACTCATGTTTAGTTGGTGAAGAGAATATTCAGATATATCAAGGGGACATTGGATTATGGATTGTGGTATCCCACATGCAAAGATTTCACTTTGGTTACTTATACAGATTCAAATTGGGTAGGTTTCTTGGATGATAGAAAGAGTACAAGTGGAGCATCCTTCTTTATTGGTAATAGCTTAGTATCATGGCTAAGGAAAAAGTAGAATTTAGTATCACTTTCTACAGTTGAAGCAGAATATATTACAGCAGTATTGTGTTATACTCAAGTGCTTTGAATGAAGAAAACTTTGGAAGACATCAAGGTAAAATATGATGAACCTATTTCTATTTTTTATGAAAACACAAGTGATATTAATATTTTCAAGAACAAAGTGATGCATTCAAGAAAAAAACATATTCCCATCAGATATCACTTCTTGAGAGAGTAGGTTATAGATCAATAGGTTAAGATGGAATATTTCAGTACTACAAAGTAGATTACAAATATTTTCATAAGGTACTAACAAAAGACACACTTGAGTATTTACAAGAGAAGTTGGGAGTAATTTATTTTACTTCCTACCATTGAGGATCAACATTAGTTGAGGGGGAGCTAACTGTTAGCTATAATATAGGCCCTTTGCCATTGATGGAAAAGGGGGAGAAGAATAGAAATAGGTATAGGTATAGAAACATGTGCTAAAATAGGTATAGGGAATAGGTACAAGTTGCTACAATAAGGGGGAGTTGCTATATGTTTTTTAAATGGCAATATGTGTAGGTTGGCATGTACAGTATAGATTTTAGAATGTGGTAGTTTCAGCTTGAGGTTACCATCAATGACAAATGGGGAGATTATTGGAAATATTGTCATTGATGTCAAAGGTCTAGCATTGGTGATAAAGGCCTCATTACATTTAATGGTGTTTTTAATATTTATATCTTGGCTAATGTGTGTTAATATTTATTTAATATTAATGAATATATTTTTGGTTGCATATAAGTTAAAAGAGGGCCCATGGAGAAGTAAAAGAGTCATGGTGTAAAGACAAAAGAGGAATGGGATGCATTTTCTCATGACGATTCATCTTGAGGAATTACAAGAGTCACCATGTAAAGATAGAATAGGGTATGGTGCATTTTTCCATGAAGGGACCCTTTGAGGAATACCAAAAGTCACCAAGATAAAGACAAAAGAGGAAAGGATGCATTTGCTTATGAATGGTCACCATTTGAATTTTCAAATGCAAGGATAATAAGGGTCATGCAATTTTGGTGCCATTTTTCATGAGGATTGAAGGGTCACAAAGGGTGAATTCCAAAGATCATTTGGAAATCTATGAATAAAGGCTTGAGAAGCCATTTTTAATATGCAAGAGAGTGCATGGTTTGTATTTGTTTTAGAGGAGATAAAATTATGGTATATTGTAGAGTTCTATCATTTGTTGAGTAAGCCACATTGAGAGATAGTTATGTTTTATACACAAGAGGGGTTGGTGCTCATAAATGTTTGCAAGGGGTTGGTGCTCCTATGGGTTGGTGCTCACAAATAGTTGTATTAGTAATTGGAAAAGGGTTTGGTACTCCTGTAATTTGGTGTTTACAAACTTTGTAATTATAGTTGGTGCTCATTCATATACTTGAGATTGTTCTCCCTAGTTTTTCCCACTTTGGGTGTCCATGTAAAAATCTTGTCTCTCTCTCTCTCTTGTGCGGTGAATATTAATGTTTTAGTTTTATTACATATCTTGAATGTGTGATTAATTTGTTAAAGAAAAGAAATTATATTAATTAAAAGATATATAATATACTAATTCACCCCCCTCTCAGTATATTTCATGCTTAACGTAAGGCATACACTCAGAGAGATTGAGACTCGATGGATTCTTGCAAGATATAAAGTGTTAGTAATCGATAAAAGTTTGAAATTATTATGTGTATAGAGAATGTAACTTTATAAAGTTAATATACCACCTTCCTAGGAGTTTTATAGACTATACGAAGTGTGTTATGACTTGGATACCACTTTACATGTTTCAACATGACCCCTTTAGACTAGTTAACCCCCCTTAGTCCCACTTGACCATGCTAGAAATGATTATATAACCATAAAGCCAATAATAACACTTACTTTAATTCCATAAAAAAAAAATTAAACAATGTTAACCAAGGCTTGAAAAATGCTATTATAAGGACTTTACAAGGCATAAGGTAACTATACACAACCTCAAAGGACATGACAAGTAAATTTTTAAACTATAGGGGTTGATATTTGGCCTAAGAGGCCAAATTATCAATAATAACATTATTGCCCTAGGTATTAGTTGTATTATTATATTCTAGCATATTTTTATCAACATTTGCCTTTATTATATTACTTTGTCTTATTGTTTGATTATGAGTTGTGATAATGTTAGTGTTTATGTTATCATCTTCTTTGTTATCTTTTGTAGTAACATTAATGTATTAGTATTATAATAAATACAAAGATGATCAACATCTAGTTGTTTTATATTTCTTTTCCTTGACTGGTTGTTAACATAACTATTTACTTCATTATCTAGAGGTGGGTAAGTCAAAACATCTAGAGATATATTATGGTTTTTAATTATTGAAACCAAAGAATAATTAGAACTCTCACTTTTCTTATTCATCAAGGTATCACTATGGAGAAACTAACCACCTAGGGGATTCAACTTAGTGCCAAAATATCTTATCTTTAATCAAGTCAAAATCCATTTTTGAAGTCTCAATGATAATTATAATTGGATAGTGCCCCCAAGAAAGGATGCATTCAAGGGACAGATTGAGAATAAAATATTTTGAAATAAGATGCATGATTTGATTTTCCCCAAATAGGGTGAGAATTGTGAGCTTGGATAGATGACTTTGCCCCAAAGAGGATAGATTTAGGAAGGACACATTGCAATCATTTCTAAAATGATTGGATCAATGATTTATTGAAGATTGTAAGCTAGATTTAGGATAAGACAAATGTTTTTTTTTTTTTTTTTGGTTTTATAACTCTTTTGGAGATTGTTATCCTTTCTTAAATTTTAGAATTTTTTATTTTCTAATTATTTAAGATAATTGGATTATCTCAATGCTTTTATTTTCATAATAAGTATATACAAAGGGTCAATAGTAAAGGGAAAAGTTGTTCTATCACTAGAAATGTGGAAATGGTAACAGATGGATGGATAATGTTGGATGAAAATATATGATGATGGAAGGGACTAGGAATCTCTATGGACAATGTCATGTAGGAACTAAGTGTCCAATTATTGAATCTTCATGTTGAGGATATGCCATGATGTTTTCCAAAATAGACCTCAACATTTCATACACTTCCTTAACAAGGTCAAAATTGGAAGACTGATGGGCAAGAGATGATGGACAAAAATGATCTTTGGATTTATATAGATCTTGAATATCCAATATGGATTGAATGCAATGGATGCCAATGTACACGGGGTTGCCCCCAAGTGTCAAGGTACTTGCAGACACTGAATTATTTATGCATGACACCAAAAACCTATTTTTTATAATGGTACTTTCCCAAGGTGCCATAAGTATGGTTTTCACCATTGGACTAAATATTTCTTTTTTGATTTTTGACCTGAATTTTTTTTTAGAATGTCAACAAAATGGGGGATTACAAGATGCATAATATTTACCATGTGATGTCTAACCCATACCCACTTTGGATATATTCTCTACTAAAATCATGGTATTGGTGTGGACTACACTTATGTTATTGTGATCTTTGTTGGTTATTGAGTTTGCTTCCTTTGAACCTCTAAACAAGGTTTCTTTATAGTCTATATTAAAGAGTGTGTTATCATGGAGGGTGAGGTGGGATAGGGATTATATGGAGGATCCAATGTTATAGTATGATATAATATTTAGATAAAGGATGTTATTTTAAGAGGATTTATAAATTAGGATTAATAATCACACACATCATTGTTGATGTTGGATGTTCTAATTGTGACATACATGTTTCCTAATGTTGGGGGGTCAAATACCTCTAAAAATTCTCTCAAAAAGAGCAAAATATTTTTATGCTCCTTAATCCTAAAAATTACTACAATCTATATGATCTTTAGATTATCATATATTATAATATAACTTCAATGATGTCTTTATCAAGAAATGAAGAATTTATTTGTTCATCTATTGGTGCCTCAAATAGGTTTTCACCAATTGAGTCTTTTTTATTATTCTAATGTTTATTTTGATTTTGAAACAATTCCTCAAATAAGGTTTCACTAAGGGAAATTTAATTTTGAAGTTGATTTTACCTAGTGCCTCAATCAAGGTTTCATTAGGAGATGTTGATTTTAGACTTTGCTTTGATGAATTATCCCATAGTTCCACAAACAAGGTTTCATTAGGGAATGTTTCTTCTATCTAAATGTTTTCTTAGATCCCCATAAATTTTGAAATAGATATTCCACTATGAAATAAGTCCAATAATGTGTGAATTTATCTTACTTAATCAATGAGTGAGGGGAATTAGATGTCAAGGTAATGCATAAGATGGATAATGTGAAAAGGATAAGTAATATCAATGGAAGGATAAAATTAAGCACAATCCTTATAGAGAATATTATGAGAACTTAAATCAATGTCAAAATAAACTTCTTAAAAAACTAAGGAGCATTGATGTATTCAATATGATCTACAGAAGGTGTGTAACTGATGTTGTGAAATATTGATGTTAATTCCAATGTTGATACTAAATATAATGCAACTTGTACTAATGCTAATAATTATGTTTATTTTGATGGAAAATTTGATGTTAATTGGACTAATGCTAATAATAATGTTGATGTTAATAAGGGTGTTGATGATGTTGTTAAATCTGATTTGGATGATGACGTTGATCTTGAATCTAATTCTAATGTTAAATTTGGTGTTATTTATAAAATGGAACTTGATTTTGATATTGGTTCCAAAATGGAAAATATTTATTATTTATAAATGGAAACAAATATGTCATGTTACATTATGTTTTACACAAGTATCTTTTTCACTTTTCTCTTAGAAATGAAGGCTTTAGGATGAATGGATTTTATAAAATGGGGAATCTCTTACAATGGATGAAATATGGACTATTCATAAATAATTGCTTATTTTAAAATGGGATCATAAAATATGGTTATTTCATCAAATAAGGGTCGATAATCAAATGGTAACTTGTCAAGGATGAGTGATTTTATAAAAATGTCAAAGATGGGTTGGTTTTCTTTACCTTGACATGAAAGTTTATGAATCTGATTGTGATTGGGAAGTAGATCATGACATATCCCTATTGAGTGATTCTCATACTTTGGTTTACTTAGTTATTTATTATATTATGGCCCTTGGAGGTTCAATTACATAATATGGATGGATTTTTGGATTTATTGTGGTTTTAAGGCTAGATTAGATTTTAGCCTAGTGGATGAAATGTCAAGAGTAGATACAAAGTGGAATAATTTTTGGCTAAGATATAAGAGTTGCTCTATCACATCTTGAATTATGAATGATGATGTTATAACATGAATAAGATTGTGGGATTCATTAGTATTCTACACAAATAGGCATCAAGATGTCATGACTCAAATTATTATGGATTATGCCCCCAAGTAAGGATACATGTGATAAAATTGGGTTTGATGTAATTGGATCCAAAGAGGGTGAATTAATTTAATTATATTGGACCTAAATAGAGTGGAATTATTTGAAGTGATTATCATTAAAAAATTTCAATTGACTTGATGTGATTGACACCAAAGAGGGCAAATTGCTTTGATGTTCCTAGCCCTAAAGAGTGTGGATTGTTTTGATATGCTTAGCCCCAAAGAGGGTGGATTATATTGATGTGATTGGACATAAAGAGGGACAATGTTTTCATGTGATTAGACATAAATAAGGTATATTTTTTTTATCTACTTAGCCTCAAAGAGGGAAGAATTCTTTGATGTGCTTAGCCCCAAAGAGGGTAGATTATTTTGATGTGCTTGGCCCCGAATAGGGTGGATAGTTTCGATGTGTTTGGCCTAAAGATGTCAGATTTTATTGATGTAAATGTAATAAAGGATAAATGACGTGAATTCATCATTATAAACCAATATGTGTGGGATATTTAATGTAAATATAAGGGTATGATTTTGAATTTAGATGTTCAATTAATTTGGAATTAAGTGGACTTGGTTGAGATAGACCATGATTTGACTTGAACACTTTGACTAGGTTAAATTATCTTATCAAAATGGATATTTAGAATGGTTAACTAAAAATAGGAATAGGTTAAAAATAGAGCTAATAGGGATTATTTATTTGAAATTAGATTTGGGTTTAAATGGACCTGATTTAAATTATTTTTAATTGACTAGCATAACACTAAGATGAGATAAAATGACCCAAAAATTGCGTAGAGTAATGCCTCATCACATAAATATGTAATGACAAGATAATTTGATTTGTTTGATGTGTAAGATGTAACATGTAACATGGGGTATGAGACAATAATCCATCAATAATATAGATAAAAGACAAGACCTATTTTTAGTGGAAGAATAAGTGTGCAATGTGATTGCAGCCCATGTATCTACCTCAAAAAGTGGGAATAAGTTAATATCTTAACCTTTGACTCAAGTGGTATGTCATGAAATATTACGGGAGGTTGGTTTCCCCCATATTACAAATTGTTTAATATTGAAGGTCTTAATCTAAAATTTTGACATGGCTTTTCTAAATGGTCCCCAATATACCTTGCATTACATGGGGATCAAAATATATAGAAGAAGAATTAAAATGGAAATTCACAAGAAGGTTTAGCTCCTCCATGGCCACTTTAGATATAAAGGTCTTAGTGAAGTGTTATCATAAATTTAGACTCTGAGGGTGATGTCTGATAGTGTAACATTATGGATAAACCCCTTACTATCATGAAACCCTTTATAGGGAATTTTTCTATTCTCTTAGTAACAACTACCATCAATTCATATCCCTCATAATATGTATGGGTTTGGTATGTAGGATGGGAGATGAGACCCTAGTCACCACACCCTAAGAAATCACAAGAAGGAGATGAAATCCACCCGATATAATCAATACAAAATAAAAGGAACCATAATAATCTATGTGTTTTGGGTCACCTAAGTTTCCTTAAGGGAGAAAAGGGTAGATAATATGTATGATAGATTATTAAAAAGCAATTAATTAAAGTTATCATGACCACACCTACCTAATCCTAATTATTAGTTTGATTTATGATGGTGTATTAGCATTCTTATGGACATTCTTATTATTTTAGAACATTGTTATCATTGATGTTGATAGATTTACTTTAATGAATTTGATTTATCATTATAATATTTTTTATTGGCATAATTATCATACGAGGTTAGATATTATGTAAGTCTTTGTGGACATTCTTTCATATTTTTATCTCAATGAGCTAAGTTGGTACTGGAAATTGGTGGGTAGTGGTAAAAATGGAATATGTAGGTAAAATAAATAACATGATGCAAATTATGGTAAAAAATTGGTCCCATTTCCTTGTTGATTTTTGTGTTGGATATCCTAGCCACCCTTGGTCCCTAGGACACTTGAACACATGGAGAGGGGTATTATTTACAAAAATTAGTTAAGTATGAGCTCCATAGAACCTTCATGATGACTATTGTGGCTTAGAATCAAGTATGTCTAATATTATTCATGTTCCCTAAGTGGATTGTTATTCATTGACACCTTAGGCATATTTGAGATATTAGGTTGGCATCATCCTCCATCAAGGAGTGTATCAAAATGTTTATGTAGAGTCATTTTAACCCTATCAAAGCTCCATTCCATAACCAATTATTCCAAAACTACCCCTATTAGAACCCACATAGATGTCTATCAATGTAATATATTTGTAAAATATCTTACATGAGTTCATGTTTGAGTTAGAGTCTTTTTATGATACTTCAATGAGAAATGTGTCTAAAATGGGCTTATTCCAAGTTTTCAAACCATAAAAAAAGTGTTGAAATATTCCAAAACTTCTTAATGATCCCTCTTTATGGTCTAATCACAGGTACTTTTAAATGAAAAATAAGGTAAAAAAGAGTCTTAAGAGGCATAATGAGGTAATAACAAAGTAGAAGATCCTATAAAGTGTTTATGAGGATATAAAGGGTCAAGAGGTCATATTTGAGATTAATAAAGTCTTTTGAAGAAAGTAAGACACTCTTAAATTTTCAAAATGTCATAAGTTTCATTGATGACCCTCCTCTAACTCTCTCATCTGTACAAAAGATCAAGAGGTGTTGAACTTAATGATTTCCCTCCATTGTTGGTTTTTGGTGGCCTTTAACTCTCTCAACATATGAAGAGAGTGAATTGTTATCACATAGGTTTTGTACTCATTCTTTGATGTAAAATAGCTCATTGTGAAATACCTAATGATACAATGGGAAAATATCCAAGTTGTGGGACTTTGGCAAATTGAGGTTAACCTCTAGAGAAGGTCAACTTCTTTTCACTAAATCTAATGCAACTGATAAGATATTAGTTCTATAGAAATTTCATTCATTTTATAGTGTTCTTACTCCTAAACTAAATTTTGATTGGGAAAAGAGTTAAGAATTAAATTTTGTGAAATTAAAATGGTGATTGCACCAAATATTCTAGTGGGTCTTAATGTTTGATTGATAAACATAATAGAATAAGAAATCAATTGAAATTTGTTTGAGCACAGACGCATACAAATATGAAATCAAAGGCAATATTTTCTATTCTCATAAAAGGGAAAAGATTCATTTATTTTCATCAAATAATATTTCATAAGGGTAAAATTCCACAAAATAATTTATTGTGATTGAAAATAAGAACTGTAATATCCATAAATACTCGAATAACTCTACACACACAAGGATCTCTCAGATAATAAAGGAAAATCTTTAATTTATTTTCATTCTCAAGGTTATATCTTGTAGACAATACATTCACAATACATAAATATATCACTAACAACAAAAAAGATATATTGGGCAATAGGGCCTACCCATATTTATACAAAAATATCTTAGAGATGAGATGTAGTTATCATGACTTCAAAGCCTAGTAGGAGAAACCCTGTAGATCTAAAATAATCATGAAAAAAGAGGCAAGTTCTATTTATGGCATCTTTGAGTTGTAGGATGGTTTAGAAAATAGCATGCAAGAGTTGGACATGATCCTTTGAATGGTGTGGATAGAACTTAAAAATATTCATGCAAGGCATTGGTCTCTTCATGCATTTGGAAATAGATTCTTGTGCAAATGGGTGGCACCCAAATTAGACTATAACTTTCAAAAAGATAACTAAATTTACTATTGTAAAACATTAACTTACAAAACACAAGTGAGACTTTTACAACTTTTAATTCATATGACTTTGTCAAAATGGAACTTGCAATTTTCAATGCACGCTTTTACACTTTTAATAATCATAACTTGTCAAAATAGAAAGTTTAATTTGTAATTGTGATTTTTACAAATTTCACCATGTTAAAAATATAAAGTGTAAAATAAATGTGTCTCTTCTTCAAAAGAACTGTAAATGATAGTTATAATTTTACAATATACAACTTTTCAATGTCTTTACAAATGAAATTATAATTCATGAAAATGTTTCAACAAAAGGTACTAATCAATTTGCAAAACTTCCTCTTCTTTCTTATCATTCTCATCATGTATCTTAGGGACATATGCATCAAATGCCTTGAGAATTTCATCTATTCCTTCTTCATCTGGTCCAAAGAAGTAAAGTTAGAGGCTAAAAAATCTAATTTAATGTCAAATAATTCCTTTTTGAAAGTCTTAATTCCTTGCATTTCCATTCTCATCTTTTCTAGTGCGTTCTCATATATGATAAATATATGGATAAAACTTAAGGTGAAGACCATAGTCTTTGCAAATACTTTTTCAACCACTTATTTGTACTTATTCTAAAATTATTATACTTGAAAAAGGTTATTCACATCATCTAATGAAATCATACTCATCATTCCCTCAATATTATACAGCATGTCAATAGCCTTGTCATGTGCTACCTTGGCCTTGTAAGTGGAATCTATGAGTATCCTTATCTAAAATTGAGTTGCTTTATGTAATTCCTCATGCTCAAAATCATTCTTCAATATCTTCTCAACAAAGAGGATATATGTACTAATTGAACCCACAACTATCAATTTGGGATAATATAAAGTCAAGGTTTGAATTCTCCTTCATATTTATTGACTTATTCTCTCAAGATATTCTTTCTCTCTTTAATTGTTTCATATTGGTCTATCATTGTATCAATAACATCATTTCCCTTAGAAATAAGCTCCTCTACCCCTTATTTGGTATTCCTTCTCATATCATTAATATCTCAAACCACATCAATTATTTCTCTATTCAGAATTTAATTGGTTGGCTTCATTGATTGTGGTTATTCTAATGATTCACTAGGCTCCATGAACTAGTTCAATTCAGTTGTAAGTTGATCCAGTTTGTTCTTTAATTCATCCTTGGTGGCCTTATCATGATCTATTCTATCTAAGATGGAGTTGATGCCAAATTTCACATCATTTTTTATCCCCTCTCTTTTTGGCCATCTAATGTGGATCCTTAAAATCTGATAATCTCCCACCTCATGATTTTCCTTAAATTTGTCCTATAAGGTTACTACAATCTCAATAAATCTCTCTCTTTTATCATCATTGAGAATTTTGGAAAATGTCTAAGGATTATATTTAGACTTCATCTTGACCTTTGATAGGCCAAAGTCTATTTTTTGTGGGAAATCATTTATTTTCTCTTCTTTCCCATTGATTGTTCTAGCTAGCTAGGGATAGCATCTGCTTGTTTAGACATTGTCATCAAAGAATCAACAACTTATGTTGTTATATTAGTAGGTACTATGATAATTTTAAACTCATGGGTTGATGTTGTCATTGGTTTCTCAAGAAGTACCTATGAAATATCACTCACATTAGTGGGTTGCAAATCTATATTTGCATCAAGAACCTATATTGCTCCAATATCAACTGAAGGTGTTATAGAAATAGTGGAAGTGGATGAAGTGGAGGTAATGGAAATAGTCTATCAGGGGTGTGAAAGATGGAATAAACATAATTTTTTAAAATTTGGGAATAGGTGCAAGGGTGGAATATAAATCATTTAATGAATCAATTAAATGTGTGGGACCAATCAAGGTTGATGATGTAAGGAAATTGAGTGGTAATGAAAGTGAAATAGTACTTATCCTAGGAGTTGGGATGACCTATAATATTGAAGTTAGGATGACTGAGTTCATAGCTTTGTACTGATAAGTGGTATTGGAAATTAATGGGGATCAAATGGAAGGAATTATGAATGGAATGAAAAGAGGGAGTGGAATGAAAGGAGAAGGTGAAATTATAGGAAGGTAAACTTGAGTGAAAACTTGAGAATCCATTGAAGATGAGCCCTGAGTGTCCACTTGAATTGATTGTATTGGTTTCACATTGCTTATTGTGGTAAGTAATGTGTTAGGAATGATAGGTGGAGTGCAAAAAGGAGGTGGAATGGAAACCTAAGATGTTAGAGGAGTTGAGATAGGAGATGGAGGTGTTGGAGCCTATATAAAAATATAGACAGGAGGAGGGTGAACCATGGAAATTAGGGTTGTAACTATTATGGACATGGGGATTGAAGCTATAAAAGCTTTTGTTACTATTATGTCTTCTAATGAAATGTCAATTTTTTATTTTGTAGCTACCCCATCTTTTCTTGATTTCCCATTTTTAGCTTTAGTCTTATTCTTCTTCTTCTCTAGATCCTCTAATGCTTTGCCTATTATTCCACTTAGACCCTCTATTGATGGAGAAATCCATTCTACCTTAAGCTTCAAGAGATTCTCTCTAACTTTTATTGTTTCTCTTGTTACTTGTCAACCAATTGATTATTATATTGATCACATCTATTATTATATCAAATAGAGAAAATTATTCCAGAGCTTACCACCTTACTAGTGAAAGGGGTTGTGTGATGATCTACTAGTAATAAACTAGGTCCACATTGGACTCATCATCCACCAAATCATCAGGGACTGGTGTGAAATCACAATCCTTAATTTTTTATAGAGTCATTATAGAATTATCCCTCATTCTAACCCTCTCCTCATCCTCACAATCATCCTAATAATCTTCATAATATGGAATGTGAGTGTATTTTAAAATTTATACTATGATGGTGATCTTACCATAGGCATCAAAAAATGGCCTAGACTCCGAAGTATTTAAGGTCATTTGGCACATTTCAGCTTCAATAGATTTGGATTTGAGGAGGGAAGGGCATGTGTATCTACTAATACTAATTGGAAAGTGAATTCCCATTTTTTACCTATAGGAAAGGAGCTTATGGGTCTTGACAAGTTGTCTGACCAACTCCATCAGTGCCCACTTAGCACTAACATATCAAGGAAGTGTGAAGGGGAAGCCACTAAATTTGACTAATCTAATATAATAAAAGGTGGGGAACTTAATTAAATATAATCCCCATTTGGAAATCTTTGCAACTACTTCTGGTGAGAATCTTGTTCTCCCTAGTTCTTTATGAAACATGATAATGATGCAATAGATAAAATCACCATTAACTTTTATGAACTATTATCTATTGGCCTCCAATGTGAGGTCAGGATAGTAGTTGTATACTTTATTTATTTCTATAGGGACTATGTTGAGGCTTGGGAAAGATCTCCCCTTGGCCAAGATATATACCAAGTAAGAAGTCATGTAAAATTTACTAGTTATTTACACTTCCATCAATTACTTGCAGAGGGAATCACTTATTACTTAAGACTAGATGATGTATTAGATATTTTGTCAGATGACCCAAATGGAC
The DNA here is from genome assembly GCA_037957365.1 of Torreya grandis. Classification (NCBI taxonomy): domain Eukaryota; kingdom Viridiplantae; phylum Streptophyta; class Pinopsida; order Cupressales; family Taxaceae; genus Torreya; species Torreya grandis. The sequence goes on from JARHVA010001302.1 coordinate 1,957,002, forward strand.
TAGTACATCCACTCTTGTAAACTCTTGGCATTAGGACTACCAGTGATTTTTTGCAACAATATGATAATATCTCCCACCTCATTAGAGAAATCAACCCTATATAAGTTCTTTGGTAATCTAGTGGAGGTAGCCTTGGGGGACTTAAGCCACTATTTGTTAATCATCTTCTAACATCCATCTCTATTGTCTTCAAAGAATTATGTAGATGTTTTTGGATTTATGTCAATATAACTCTTGAATTTTGGGATTGCAAATACTGAATCAATAAAGTTAGGGTCTAGATTCAAAATCTTTTCCCATTTTTCATTTAAGACTTCTCTTATGTTAGGATCATAGTATTGGGATAGTCTAAGCACCAACTCGGGGATTTAGAATGATAATGGAAATTCTACATCTTGGGGCAAACTAGATTCATTATTACTCTAGATCCAATCATTCTTGAACTTTTCACCTATTCTAGTCCAGAGGTCCCCTAAGTCAATGTGACCTAAATTAGTGTTTGTTATCTATGTTTTATTAGAATCTAAGCTAAGAGTAACTCTAGGGCCTTTTGATATGAACTTTATTTCCTTTAGAGACATGGAATTTAGAGTTAATTCTTGTGAGAAACCAATTATTGGAGTTGGTGTAGTTTGAAAGTGCCTAGGACAAGTGTGATCTCTGGTGAAAATGGAAGGTGCTCTGAGAAGGTAAAAGTTTTAGTAGAATTAATAAGTGTTTGGATTAGGTGACAACTCCATGGAGATAGGAAGTATTCTAAGTAGGTTGGATCTTTGATGTAAGGGGAAGGTGTCTAAAGTAATGTGGATTCTCATAGGGATGGTAAGTTTTTTAAGTAGGTCCATTTCCTATGAAGACTTAGAAACTTTTGGGGATCTTAGGTGTTTAGAATAATAGTAAAACCCATGGGAATAGAAGGTGTTCCAGATACATCCAATGTTTATAAGGACCTTAGAGTATTTTTTGGGAATGTTCACTAGTTTGAAAGTGGAATATACTTGGGAATATTCACCTGATTTGTGATAATGTCCTAGATTTGAATGTGAATCTTTGAGGGGGAAAACTAGGTTTAAATGATGGAACTTTTAGAAACAAAACCTAGAAAGCCCTAGAAAAACCCTAGACTTTAATTTTGGAGAAATGCATGAACTTATAGATAAAAAAATTTACCAACATATAAATAATAGAGAAACCTTAAAATGATGCCATAAAATAAGAAATGATAACCCTAAAAATAAATTGAAAACTTCTCACAAAAAATGAAATAATCTTAGAAAAAAGTCTCAATTTTCAAGAAAAATTATGAAAAACATAAGGGAAATATCATGTATAGAAAATAAATGATGTGTAAGTTAGTTTGCAATCATGGATTGAACTTTTAGGTACTTGTTTCGTATGTGGCTTGAGGTTGGATACATGGTGAAGGTCATCAGAGATCAAAAATGCACTTATCAAATTAAACATTAATAAAAAAAATCCCAAAATTACTTGGTTAAAATATGAAAAACCCTAGAATTAATACATTATAATGGCAATTGGTGGTGGAACTAGTAGATGTTTGGAAAAATTCCCATGTCCACCAGGTTAAATGGGTTTGCTACACAAAAGGTGCAACTCACTAAGCAATTTTCAATTTTATAAATTAAAAATTGTCCATAGAGTTTTGAATCCTATGGTTTGGGTACTTGGTAGGAAGTATAACTTAGGATTCAATTTGTAACTTGTAAATTACACTTTGAGTTTTGATTCCCGTAGGAAGGGGGTGTTTTGGCTTCACAAGATCCAAAACTTGGCATGCATTTTGCAATTTTGAAAATTTCAAAATGCATGTTGAGTTTCAGATTCCACTACTTAGAAGGTTCAAGGGATTCAAATCTCAGCATGCATTTTACAATTTTACAAATTGTAAAATGCATGTCAACTTTTGGATTCCACCAGTTTGGTAGGCTAGTTATTTTATAGGATCTAGATCCTATGAAGTAATGTGCAATTTACAAATTACATGTAGAATTCTAAATTTTATAATGTAAAGGGAAAATGGATTTTTGGTAGTTTCAAGGGATTTTCTAAAAAATGAAAGGGGTGTCCCTTAGGGTTATGGATGTTATGATATTTTTGGGACAAAAATATCAACATTTTTGGTAACCTCTATGAAATGATTGGTTACTAATCACTTTTTATCCAATGGTCTTTATAGAATATTGGGCATGGAGTCAATTTGGCTTAACAAACTATAACTTGGGGATGAATGAACTAGGATTTTCTTGAACACAAACAAAACAAGGAAAATATAGACAACAAAATAAGGTAAAACCATACAACTAAGGATAAAAAACTCCTAATGAGTTAACTTGTGTAGAAGCACTTACTGAAAACACAACTAATCCTATTATATACAAAGTTTTAATTTCTAGAAGAATTCCTACCTTAAAAGATATTCACTGACTAGGATAGGCAATTTTGATCCATCAAGATTGGAGATATGGAATGCATTGGCTCCTTTGCACTAAGTAATGATATTTGGACTAATCCATATTACATCAAATTGGTGTGATTGTCTAGTTTATCTTTGTCTATATCCCATTTAATACCCATATCTCCTTCATTGAAGCTCCTTTTAGATGCTCTTCTATCAAAAGTCTTCTTTGTATGAGCCTAATTAGCTTCTAAGACCTTCATCGATTGGTTCCTAATTTTTGAGTTCCATGAGTTTAGCCAATCTTACTATCATTCCATCATTATAGATCAAATCCAATTGGTGATTGAGTTGTAGAGATGGTAGCACAATTGATAGTGGGACTTAAGCTTCTCTTCCATATACCAACATGAAATGGGAATTAACAATGGCTCTCTTAGAAGTGATCCTATCAATCTAGAGTGATTATTTTAACTTTGTATGCCAAGTTCATTGGTTGTCTTCCATTATTTTTTTATAATTCTAATAAGGTTATTATTTTTAGACTCGACTAAACCATTACCCTAGGGTAATAATTGGAAGAATTACACAAATACACATTATGCTTGATAACCCATTCACTCACCTAAGTTCCCATGAATGATTTAGCATTATCAAAGAGAATGGTGTAAGTTACATTAAATCTTGACACTATACTATCCATGAAATCTAGAATAGATTCATGTGTGTCATCTTTCAGTGCAAATACTTTGATCCATTATGTGAAATAAGTTGTCATTGTGAAGACTCATTTGTGTCATGCACTCGATGGTGGATTGATCATACCAATGAAATCCAACCCCCATTGAGAAAATGGTTGATCTACTTAAATTATCCTAAGAAGAAAGGATAATTCATGCCAATAATAGCCTCCTCTCATAATCCTTATAGTTGTGGTCCTTGTAGATAAATTTTCTCCTAATGATCCATCATGAAATTATTTGATCACCTTTGGAACTTGATCATGCACAATACATCTTAGCATAACTCCATTCATATCCTTTCTAAATAGTATTCCATCAACAAAGACATAAGGAATGGACTAGAGTATGTAATACCTTTTGTTATACTATTGAATATCATATGGGTACTCACCTATCTATAGGAAGTTAGTCATGCCTTAGATCTAGTTGTTGAAAATAGGTGGGTTGGTTAGTTGAGGTACATTTTAAGCATATAATACTTCAAATGTTATTTCATTAGTTCTAATATCATAAGCCAAAAATCCACACAAACCCATTCCTCTTACCATCTTGGTAACTTTGATGTCTATGTCATACTCCATGACCTTGGTGATCCATCCTGCATGTTTTTCATTTATCTCTCAGTTGAATAGAAAACATTTAATAGTTGGATGGCTCACCATCAGATGAATCTTATTATTAGAGAGCATATGCCTAAATTTTTTGAGAGCCTTAATTATGAAATATACCTCCTTTTCCAAAAAAAATTAATTTCCCTCATATCCTTTCAAGGATTGACTAAAGAAAGATATTGGCTACTCCAATTATTATTCATTTTACTAGGTTAGAATAGCCGATATGTTGCCTTCCCCTCAAAAATTGTAAATAATAAAATATTTATTGTAGTTGGGGTTGACTAGCGTGGGAGCCTAATATATATCTTGTTTGATGGCCTAAAATTTGTATCTACCATCTTATGTCCAGTTGAAAATGGTACCCTTCTTAAGCATTGTAGTGAGGGTTTTTACTAGAGAGGCAAACTTTTGGACAAATCTTCTCACAAAATTAATCTTTATAAGGAAACTTTGTAGTCTTTTTTCATGTCTTGGTAATGCTAATGAAAATATAGCACTAACTCTTTTTGGGTCTATTGTAAGACCTTAATTTAACACTATATGCCCTAATCGTTTCCCTTTATGGACTGCAAAAACACACTTCTTTGGGTTTAAAGAAACCCCAAATTCTTTGCATCTTTCAAAAAAATTCTAAGGTGGTATAGGTGTGCTTCAACATGCTTCATGTAGATAGTGATATCATCTAAATATATCCAGATCATTTCATTTATTAAACCTTCAAACACCATATGCATGGATTTCTAAAATGTTTCCCTAGCACTAATTAAACTAAAAGGCATCTTTTTTTATGCATATGTGCCCCATTTTATGGTGAAGGCAATTTTGTACTAGTCTAACTCTTTTACCAAGATTTGGTTATAGCTAGAATAACTGTCTAAAAGGGAAAACCTTTTAGATCCTACTATAGTTTGTAAATTTGGTCCATGGGTAGCAGAGGGTAATGATCCCTTAGATATTCTTTTTTTATTTCTCTAAAATACACACAAAGTCTGATCTCACCATTATTATTTCTTACAAGGACCAAATTTATAACTCAAGATGAGTTTTTCATAATAAAAATGATGTTAACCTCTATAATTTTAGATAACTTGATTTTCATTAGGGGCTATATCTTTAGATTAATTATTCTCTACTTTTGTCTAACAAGCTTGGTATTTGGATCAAGTTATATTATATGCTAGGCTAAATTAGGGTCAAACCCTCTTAGCTCATGATAACTCCAAGAAAAGCTATCAACAAATTCTTGGCACAATTCAATAAAATGTAATGTCTCAAAATTGTTACATACCTTTCCTAGATTCAAAGTTTTGCCTTCTACAATGAGCACTGACTCGTAATCTTCTTCATTAACTAAAATGTTCTTCTTCTTGACTTTCAGTTAGTCATCTTAATTAAATATATTTTCCAACATAACAAGACCCATAGGTAGTTTGTTTTTCTTTAACTAAATAATTTGTTCCCCATAATGATCCTAGTCTTTGGTTTGTTCCTATCCAAGAATTCAACTTATTCTCTTGAGAAATTTATAATTTGTTGATCATTATCAAAGACTTTCCAATTATTTACATTATCAAGAATAGATAGTCTTATCACTAATTTTACATGTTATATATTTTCTTTATTTATTTCTTTGGGTAAGTTATGTTGGGAGCCCACTGAGGCCATATGATCAACATCTTTGATCTATGATCTTAGCACTGCTTAAATATTTAGATCAATGAAATATTAAAATAGGTCCCAAACCTTGTGCTTATAAGATCTCAATAAATTTATCTTAGTAATGCTTCTAGATCTTACTTGGTGAACAATCAGCTCATTATCACCAAATATCTATAGGGATGCTATCCCTCTCTCTTTGGCCAATTTTAGTCCTCAAATCAAAACTTCATATTTAGCTAAATTATTAGTGAAACTAAATTGAAGTTTTAAAAAATAGAAATAACTCTCCTTTTGGGAAGAGATCAATACAACACATGCACCCACTCTATTTTTACTTCTTGAACCATCAAAGAATAGTTGTCATATTTCTTGAAGACCTTCAGCTAGTTTTAGAATATTAGGAATGATTGCATCATTCTCATGTATGCAATATGTACCCAGCCTAGTTTCTTGTATATGGTCATAAGGATCAAACTATAAAGTTGATCCCTATTCATCTAAGAGAATATCTAGAATATCTTCTATAGTGGTTACATCTTCATGATCATTTTCCTCTTCTTGATCTTGCAATATATAATTCATGTCCATAGGAGGAGAAGTGTATGGTTCAATATGGTCCTTAGCTATTGGCTCAACTCTTATTGTTACTCTTGTCCCATACCTCATCCTAAACAACATGTGGGACCAAATTGCAAATAAATATCCTCCCATTTTTGTGGTAAAATCTCATGAAATCCAAATGTAAAATAAGGGGTAAGATCAATGATTGAGATATCTTGATAATTTTGTTGAACCAAAACTATCTATTGAGAGGTGGGTGAATCAATAAATTGATTAAATTAGTCTTTCAATCCTTTTAATGTAGATTAAAACATATATGCAAAGATCACATACACACAACACCATATGTATATGTGGAAAACCCAATATGGGAAAAACCATAGTGTGAAACAACCACTAGAATTTACTATTCTAATCTAGCCTCATAATCAAAACCTCACTAGTTACAACATTTAAGGTCAATGACCCTAAGGAGACACCAATCCCCTATTTTAAGAGCACCTACTCTAAGGAAGCACCAACTCCCTAATTAAGCACCAACTCAACTTATCTAATGGAACCCACTAATCAAATCTTTCTTCAAATTATGGAGATATAACTCTAAATTACAATATTAATTCATAAATGAATCAAATTATAATTCTTTGTTACAAATCTATTATGTAACTACTCAAACTCTATTCTTCATCTCCCTTATATTCCACTTTGCCTGAGTTCCTCTATATCTCTATATTTTATATTTGACACAATTGAAACACTTTAACATCTTTGGCTTATCTCTTAGATGACATATATATAAGCACTCGTTTGCTAACACATAACACCAATTCTGGACTTGGTTCATATTTCTTGAATAGTAAGTTTCTCATGTTTTGAATTCATGCTCCACCACCATTATTATTTGTCTCATTAATATTCTTATCATATAATAGGCTTTATTTTTTATGCACATGCCATATTACACAATTTAGATCGATCATAATGACTATATCATTATTTGTATCATATAATGCATCTTTCCTACATGGTCCTCTAATTGACCATTGTGATGAACAAATATTTAAATACTGACCACTAATCTTAAGTTTCATGTCATGATCTAATGATCCTCATTTAATTTTCTCAACTTTAAAATATGTCCATTAGATTGAGTTCTAACAGGCTCACATGTTCCATTGGATCCTTGTACACTTTTGAGCTTTAATGTTTTAAATTTAAAACACATCTTTTAGATCTTTTGATCCAATATCCCTCATGTTATTAGATCTTCAAAGTTTTTATGAAATTTACCTCTATCTAATGTTAAAACTCAATCACTTGGTCTAATCTCAATGCTTGTTAAGACTTTTGAATGAATACACTCTATTGATCTCGTTAAGTAGCTCAATCTTTAACTCACCCCTATATCGTTAAACATCGATCACTTGTCTCATTGAGTCTGCTCGCTCTATTAGCTCGTCATTGAATAATCACACACTCACCATTAAATCTTATAAAAATCTCTAACTTTATCTCCAATAATCTCCTATGAATATGACACTTGGCACCCTCACATACCTTTTGTACATTTATCATCAGTTCTCGCTATTGTGACACTTGGAATTCTCACATTAATCCTTAACCATTTGACTTTAAACCACTCCTTAGATTTACTGTGCAAGCTCTATGATTATGACACTTGTCGTTAGTGTGTTTACTCATATGTTCGTTTGACAAATTGACTTTGCTATGCTTCATTGGATCTTCAATGTATGATTAAGTGCTAACTATTAATCGAGTTGGGACAAATCTTAAGCTGAAAACTTAGGAAATATTAAGTATTATAACATTACTCAATATAGTAATTAATAGGTTTAATGGGCTAGTTTCATAATGATGATAAGGGCTTAAGATATATCTTAAATAACTAGTTCCTTCTTATATCTAGTCAACATTAAAATAGAACATGCTTATGAATGCCATGATTAAAGATCATAGGGTTTTACTATGAAACCCTAGTAATGTCTGAGAGTAAATATAAATCAATTTTGAGCTCATTTATTCTCAACTAAACCTATGGACCATATATTTAAGATTATCTTGATAAACCTATAAAAGATATTCTATTGATTGCTCTTCAAGTGGTCTATAAATGGTCTCTATAAAAGCATGACAACTTTGTAGTGTGCAACTTTAAAACATGTTCTTCTCTCCATCAATATTTATTAATCTTCTAACATCAATGACATCTATAATTCCCCTTTTGACATCAATTACAATCATATGGACAACAATATCTCCCTTTGGCATTGATGGCAAACTAAATGCTTTGATCTTATAATACTTTTCTTCTTCTTTGGTGTTGCTTGCATTAGATTTTAATGAATTGAGCTAAAACTATTCATACCAAACTTGTTCCCCCTTAAGCAATGAAAAATTTTCCTAAACTCAACTTGGACACATGTTCTACTCTTTAGAACTTTTACAGAGAACATTTGCACATTTTCTCCCCCTTTAACATCAATGGCAAAGGGACTCCAACTTTCTCACAATTTGTCCAAATTTTTTTCTCCCTTTATCAAATAAAGGAGTATGTCAAAGAATATTCAACCGTCAACTCATTATAAATTTGAAAAAATATTCATACTTGAGTTTAATTTTCTCTTATTATAGGGATTAACAAGACTTCTATGATACTCCCCCTCAACTAATTCCCTATCACTAGGATCTACTTATGTGATGTAAGAGCCACCACTCCCAAATTCTATCTTAGATACTCAAATTATTACTTGGGAAGAGTTTTGGTGAATATGTTTATAACTTGATCCTAAGTTGTCACATACTCCATTATGACCTCTTTATTTATAACCACTTCTCTTAATAAGTGATACTTGATTGATACGTTCTTGGTTTTGCAATGCATCACTGGATTCTTTGATATGTTAATAGTGCTTAAATTGTCACAAAGAATAGAGATATGTTATTTGTATTCTACCTCAATTTCTTTGAGTGTTTAATTCATCCATAAGACTTGAGTGAAACATGCCACTAATACCACATACTCTGCTTTTACAGTAGAAAGAGTAATTGACTATTGCTTTTTGCTCAACCATGAAACAAGTTTGTTTCCAAGAAAAAATGCACCACCACTAGTGCTTCTAATATCATCCATAATTCCTTCCCAATCAACATCTATATATGTTTTCAAAGTGAAATATTCATCTTTAGGATACTAAATACCATAGTCAATTATACTCTTGATATATCTAAATATTCTTTCACTGCATTAACATGTGACTCTTTAGGAATAGCTTGAAATCTTGCAACCATGCACACTACTTACATGATATTAGGTCTTGATGTAGTTGGGTATAACAAGCTACCTATCATTGATCTATACATAGTCTAATTTATATCAAGGGACTCATCTTCTTTGCTCAACTTGCATCCAGTTATCATGGCATTACTTAGTGGTTTTATATCTTCCATCCCAAACTTCTTGAGCATTTCCTTATCATACTTGGTTTGAGATATAAATATCCCTTAATCAATTTGTGTTATCTTTAGTCCAAGGAAGAAAGAAAGTTATCCAATCATAGACATCTAAAACTCATTTTTCATTTGAGTAGCAAATTCTTTGCATATTATATTGTTGTTGCCACCAAAAATGATATCATCTACATAAAAAACAACAATCAACATATGCTCACCTTCTGATTTGAAGTACAGATTGTTTTCTACACATCCTTTATTGAATCCTTGTTATTATAGGTACTAGTCCAATCTTGAATACCATGCTCTAGGTGCGTATTTTAGACCATACATAGATTTTTTTAGTTTCACATATAATCTTCTTCCTCTAATAACTAAAAACCTTCAGGTTATTCTATGTAGACTTCCTCTTCTAGCTTCCTATTCAAGAAAGTAGACTTAACTTCTATTTGATAGACTTTAAACTTATTACAAATAGAGAATGATAGAAATATTATTATGGATTCCAATCTGGTAACTAGAGTAAATGTTTCATCAAAGTTTATGCCTTTAACCTATGCATATACTTTGCACACCAATCTAGTCTTATTTTTTATGATAGTTTTATCCTCATTGAGCTTGTTTCTAAAGACCCATTTTGTACCTATTACATTCTTATTTGAAGGTCTTGGAACTAATTCAAAAATTTTGTTCCTTTCAATTTGGATTAGTTCTTATTCCATGGCTTTTAGCGAATTCTCATCCTTACTAGCTTCAACATAGCTCTTAGGCTAAATTTTAGACATTAAATCAAAAATTACTTATTCCTTATTCATTACAACTCTTCTCCTTGTCTAAAGTCCATTTTTATTACAAATTATCTACTCTATAGGATTATCTTTTTGAACAAATATTGCGAGTGATTTTTCATTTAAGTCCTCATGCTCTTCATTAGATGCTTCCTCTTCATAATTTGATTCTTCATTATAGATTTCTCTACTGAGTTTAACATGTTTCAATCCTTATTCAACCTTGAAATTGATGTTCTCTACAATAGCCTTTTATTTTAATATATGTAGGCTTTACTTTGAGTGTAATAACCAATAAATACTCCTTCACCACATCCTGATTCAAATCTTTCTAATTTGTCTTCTTTTCTCCTAATGTAGCATTTGCTTCCAAACACTCTAAAATACTTAATAGAGGTGAGTTTTCCATGCCATAGTTCATAGGGAGTTTTATCACTATTTACCCTTAGTTGAAATCTATCCAAGATATATACTATTGTTTGGACTAATTTTCTCTAGTATCCATCAAGTAACTTGGCCTTTTTAGCATTGTTCTGGCCATCTCCTTGATTGTCCTATTCTTTCCTTCTACAACTCCATTCTATTATGGAGTCATTGTTGAAGAGTAATGTATTTTGATTCCATGCTTCTCATAGTACTTTATGAACTCATTTTAGGTGAATTTTCCACCTCTATCAAATCTTAAGAATTTGATTTTTAATCCAATCTCATTCTCTACCATGGCTCTAAATAACTTGAATCTTTCAAATGCCTGAGACTTATCCTTCAGAAATGTTACCCATGTCATTATTGATTAATCATATACAAATAACATGAATTATCTCTCTCCTTTAGATCCTCTTATCTTAATAAGACCACAAAGATTATTATGAACTAATTCTAGAGGCTTGGTAGTTACATACTCCTTTGTTTGAAATTTGACCCTTGTTTGTTTGATTTGTTGATATTCTTTACAATTAGTGTATAGAGGTTTGGTTATCTTAGGAATGTGTCTAACACACTTATTTGATCTCACTTTTACTAGGTTTTCAAAATTGGCATGGCCCATTCTTCTATGCCATAATCAATTCTCATCAATCTTTCCTATCAGGCAACTATTACCATTCACTTCACTAAGATTATAAATGTTGTTTTCAATTATTTTCCCTTCTACAAATAATCTTATAAATCTCCTTATCTTATATCCTTCTAAATTAAATTTCACCTTATATCCATTATCACACTTTTGGTTGATACTTAGTAGATTATGTTTCAATCCCTAAACATAAAGAGTATCATGTGTAGCAAGTTTTCGATCTATGTTTAAGGTTCTTTTACCTCAAATCATTACTATAGTGTTGTCTCCCAAGCTGATAGATCCTTCCTTAAATTTTATTAGTTTGATTAACTTTCTCTTGTCATCTATCATATGTTTTGAGAAACTAATGTCTATTACCCATAAATTCTACTCCTTGGCATGGAGTGCATTTTGAGCAATCAGAGATTGATCTTTCACCTTCCATACATCCTTGGGTTTATTGTTTGGCTTATTTATTCTTATATCAAAGACTTGGGAACCTTTGTTCATACTGGGGGACATGAATTTCTTCTTACTTTGTGTTTTTGGTCTTATAAAGTTTGTTCTACATTGTTTAGCTATGTGACCAAAATTATTGTAATTATAACATATTAGATTTGTATCTTATAAGGGAGAAAAATAATTTATGATTACAAAATTTATTATCCTTTTAGGTGAAACTCTATAATCACTAGCCTTATGACCAAGCTAATTACAGATATAATAATAACCATAGATAAATGAGGAATACCTAGTCATAGCATTTTTTTGTGTAGGATGAGGAGCTCTTCTAACTCTGGCTTCTTCAAGTCTCTTACTTTTGTGTAACCATATACATTAGCTACCTTTGTGTTATGCATCTTCTTTGAGTTTACAGAGATTCACTCATTTCTCTTCTTCCTTTCTTTAGGATTATTTTCTCCATTTTTCTTCTCATCAATAGTGTTATGATTTATCTTTGTATTCTTGCAAGATTTGTCTTTATTTATTCATGATTATTCTTCTACCTTAAAGTTATCATATAAGTTTGCAGATGTACTAGTTATGGAAATTTTTCCTTTTCCATAACCAAGACTAGATCTTTCTTTTATTGGTTTTTGAGTGTTGATTAACTCATCAAGAATTATTGAACCTCCTTTCAGCTTCAGACCTTTATGTAATTATTCTTTAGCTTTCTCAAGTTCTTTTCTCAAAGCCACTATTTCTACTTCTAACTTCATGCACTCATCAAATTTAGATTGTAGTTTAAGTTTGACTACATCTTATATTATTTTAGCCTCTTCAACTTGTGTCTTTAGGTTAACCACCATTTGATCAAATTTTTCAAGGCTTTTAGACATTTTTTCAATCTCCTTTTATCTAATCTTCTTCTATTTTGAGTTCTCTTTTCTCAACTTGTCAATTTCATTTAGAGCACAGATGAGTTCACACTCTAGATCCACTTCTCCTTCTTCAGTATTTGCATCTTCAAATTCTTCTTGATCTATAGAAGTTGATCTTAATGTCATGAATAAAACTTTCTTCTCCTCAACCATAAAATCACAGTCATGGTCATCATCATAATTATCACTATCATCCACTGAATCACTATATTCTCTTGTGTACATGCCCATCTTATTTTTAAAGAAGTTCTTCTTCTTGGAGTAGTGGGGTTTCACAATTTTACTATCCTCTTCTTGCTTAGAGTTATATTTTTTATTATAAGGGCATTTAGTAGCAAAATGTCCTACCTTACCATAGTTAAAACATTTAAATGGTAACTCACCTTTGTAATTTTTAGACCCTCTTCTTAATCTTCTAAAAAAGTTAGCTTATTCTTCATCAGTATCCTCAGATATAGATGTAGGTGATTCTTCCTTTACTAGTTTGGATGCTTTGAATGTAACTTTTCTCTTAAAGGTATCTATTTCTCCCATTCTCATTACATAGGTTGTGAATGTTCCATGTCACTCATCAATAGTGACTTTATCTATATCTCTTTCTTCCTCTATCATAGAGATTTTTGAGTCATACCTCGATGGTAGAGATCTTAAGACCTTTTATACAATGACTGGATCTTTCATCTCTTCTTTAAAGCCTCTAATTATATTGATTATTTCATCTACTTTGAGGAGGTAGTCTACAATTTTCTCTTCTTCATTCATTTTAAGGATTTCAAACTTGCATTTGTGTCAGGATCTTGCTCCACCAATTAGAGCATATATGATTACCTCTTGTATTAGCAACTAAACATGGAATTCAACCAGAATGATAAGTAACTAGAAACATGAAACGACACAAGAATATGAGAGACAATACACAATTGTATTAATAATAACTCAGAAGAAAATACAATAAAGAAGATGCCACTTCTTCTTCCACCTCAAAGGCTCGCCACACCTCAAGACCTTCTTCCCTCTCTCTCTTATGGTCCCAACAATCAACTCCAATATAGAATTGATGTTCACCTCCACCAGTTAGAAACAACACTGCCAGTTCACCAAGTACACAACCATACTCCAAGTAAATCTCCTGCTCTCTGCTGCTACCTACAAATCACTAGACCTTACTCACCATTGTAGATCTCCAAAAGAAGCCATGCACACCTACTGACCAAGATCATACATACATGAAGAACCCTTCTGATTCTCCAAACCAGCACCCACACTTGGTACTGTGGCACTAATAGGAACACACCATTGCTCTCCTCTCTTTAAAGGAGCTTATTTTGCTCTCTTACTCTCTAGCACTCTAATTTACAATACAGCCCATGAGTCTATTGTATAGATCTCATGCTTACAATAATTATACTATCTTAATTACAATAATTAGACACGCAACTCAAGACTATAATTAGCCTTTAACATGCAAACTAACAATCCAAAAATAGACTCTCTAAAATCCGTAGGCAAACTGCATGTTCACACACAGGCTACCGACGTCGGCTCCTCCCTGACCGATGTCAGTCGACTTGTAACCAACATCAGTTACTTCTTCACTACTATCTAACTGATGTCAGTTGATCAGATCGACGTCGATTGCCCTGTAACTCATTCTGTAACTCTCTATAACCTTTGTAACCTCCGTAACTTCTCCTATTTGCATCTTGGTGAATCTTTTAGCTCCACAACCTAACAATCTCCCATTTAGAGATAAATAACTGCACCTGTACATGTAACTGTACATTGTCTAATTTATTCCCTGGCTTGTATCCCTCTTCAAGATCAATCCTGAAGACCAACCACCACATAACCTATGATGCTACACCTATCATCCAAGTAACCTACCACATCTAAACCTACAAACCTATGTAGTGAAGACCTTGACCCTGCATAACATGAATCCCTGCTGCTAGTCCCTCTCAAATACTTGAGAATCCACCTTCCCTGAATTAGCTCTAAACTTTCTGACAACTCCCACTACTTGGGAAAACTTAGGCCTACACTAGACCTCATGTGATTTCGAACCCTGTTCTAAGCTTAGCTTGAACTGTCTAGCCCTTGGTGTGCTTATCGATTTTGTATCCTACTTCTTGAACCCCGCCAATACCATCTTCACATCAGCTCCCACTGGAGAGAAAATCTCCATGTCTCTTATGCCAAAGAATTTTGTTGCTCTAAATTCTTCATGACATACCTCTGAACTAACCTTTCCCTTAGCTCAGCAAATCCCTATATGTATGAACCTACTAGCATATCACCCACATACAATAACAGGATAATGTTGTGACCATCATCCACCTGGTAAGTCAAACACAATGGTTACATTGACATTGACTGAAGCCTTGCTTTGTCATCCACCTGTCAAAACCTATACCACTGTCTTGCAGCTTCCTCAAGACCATATACCTTGGCCTTCTATCTCACATATCCATCTACTCTCTTCTTTAACTTGGGAATCCATCCATCTCTCAGTGCTTTCTTCTAGCTGACAACTCCAATAAAACACTTGTTTGGTTCTTCTCCAAGGACTCACTCCTCATCCATGCCAAGCTCCCACTGTATCTGGATTCTACCTGCATTGCCTCTTCACATCTTCCTAGTTCTTGACCATTAATAAGCAATATAAATAAGGTGAACAAAAAATATGAGGTTCACTTACCCTCCATATGGGTGTTTGAGACTTGTTGATAGATTTCTGTCTGCCCACCATCCGTTTCAGTGACTGATCTCAGCTATCTCCCAGTCTGCACTCGACTGATGTCAGTTCCCTGCGCTGACCCTCACTGCCAATGTCATTTCCCTGGCTAACACCGGTATCCTTTATGTCGACGTCAATTCCTATATGATCGACATCAGTCTTCTTATTGTCGATGTTAATTACTGTCTGACTGACGTTGGTACCTGTGTTCACTTGTGAGTGATGACTTTTTACCTGCAAGCTCTCCATGGATCAAAACCCTATTCAAATCAACATAGCCTTACTCAGAATAATTTAGTCCCATCAGCTGATCTCTATCCGTCATCTCCTCCATGGACACCAAGGCCTTCCAATTCTTAAGTTTATCAAAGATATTTGTCTTCTGCTTAAGAACATTCATTCCCCTCCTACATATGTGACCAAGCCTACAAAGCCACATCTCAGCAACAGAAGGTGAATCAGTAATATAAGTAGATAGATAAAGGATGCCTACTTTCTTACCACCATCTAATTCAAGTGCATCCACTATGAGAGTTACTGTGCATCTCCCATCACCCAACTTTCTTAAAGAATTTAGACCCATCTCCAAGATTGGTACCTGCATGATCTCATTCAACACTTGTGTGTTATCTATCTACATTTTCAGCTTCACTTCCCCTTTGCCAATAATCTGACAAGGCTCACCAACCCCTAAATAAATCTCTCCAAAGTCTCCCTGGACATACCCATGAAAAGATGCTCTATTTCAGGCTACATGGAAAGAGGCAAAATAATCTATAAACCAAGACTCTACTTTATCTAGAGCAACCTGTGCAACAGCACCTACAACATCTACTTCTACACACTAATCTTCTACTGACCAACAATTGTCCTTTCCCTACTCTTTCTTTCTATCAATCAGGCCATTCATGCTATTTAGTTTCTCCATTCATAGCTTACTTTCTTCTACCATTGCTATACTCCCACTCAATCTGAAACCCCTGTGAGTGACCTGTAATCAACAAATACTAACTACATCTGAACCACCTGTTAGTCAACCCAACCAAAAGCTCTGATACCAACTATTAGGATCTTGCTCCACCAATTAGAGCATATATGATTACCTCTTGTATTAGCAACTAAACATAGAATTTAACCAGAATGATAAGTAACTAGAAATATGAAACAACACAGAAATATGAGAGATAATACACAATTGTATTAATAATCACTTAGAAGAAAATACAATAAAGAAGATGCCACTTCTTCTTCCACCTCAAAGGCTTGCCACACCTCAATACCTTCTTCCCTCTCTCTCTTACGGTCCCAACAATCAACTCCAATATAGAATTGATGTTCACCTCCACTAGTCAAAAACAATGCTACCAGTACACCAAGTACACAACCATACTCCAAGTAGATCTCCTACTCTCAGCTGCTACTTGCAAATCACTAGACCTTACTCACCATTATAGATCTCCAAAAGAAGCCATGCACACTTACTGACCAAAATCATACATACATGAAGAATCCTTCTGATTCTCCAAACCAGCACCCACACTTGGTACTATGGCACTAGGAGGAACACACCATTGCTCTCCTCTCTCTGAAGGAGCTTATTTTGCTCTCTTACTCTCTAGTACTCTAATTTACAATATAGCCCATGAGTCTATTATATAGATCTCATGCTTACAATAATTAGACTATCTTAATTACAATAATTAGACACATAACTCAAGACTATAATTAGCCTTTAACATGCAAACTAATAGTCCAAAAATAGACTCTCCAAAATCCGCATGCAAACTACATGTTCACACACAGGCTGTCGACATTGGCTCTTCCCTGACCGATGTTGGCCAACTTGTAACCAACATCAGTTGCTTCTTCACTGCTATCTGACTAACGTTGGTTGATCAGACTGACATCAGTTGCCCTACAACTCTTTGCAACCTCCATAGCTTCTCTTGTTTGTATCCTGGTGAAGCTTTTAGCTCCACAACCTAACAATTTAAATGTTTTTATCTTGGCCTAATTTACCTTATCATCACCTTCATAGATGCTCTTTAATTTGTTTCAGATATCTTATGAATTTTGACAATGCATCAATTTGACAAACTCTGAATTAGACAATACACATAGAATAACATTCTTAGCCTCATCATTTCTCTCATATGCTTTCTTGGCAACTTAATCAGTAGTAGGTATAGTAGGAGATGTATATTCATTTACAATAGACATCTATACATCAAACCATAGTGAAAATAAATATGCTTCCATTCTAATGCTCTAAAATGCATAGTTTGATCCATCAAAGAGAGGTGATTTATTTGAGGAAGAGCCTTCTTGACTAGTTATTTATGTTCACCATCCAAGATCTACCTAAGTTGAATAAGCTTATTATAAGGAACTAAGACTCTAATACCAATTATTAGAACACATCTATCTACTGAGAGGGGTAAATCAATAGATTGAATAAATTAGTCCTTTAATCTTTTTAGTGTAGATTAAAACATATATGCAGAGATCACATACACAAAAATAGACACAACACCATATGTATATGTGGAAAACCCAATATGGAAAAATCCATAGTGAGAAATATCTACTAGAATCTACTATTATAATCTAGTCTCATAATTAAAACCTCACTGGTTACAACATTTAAGGGCACTAACCCTAAGGAGACACCAATCCCCTATTTTAAGAGCACCTACTTTAAGGAAGCACCAACTCCCTAAATGAGTACCAACTTAGCTTATCTTATGGCACCTACCAATCATATCTATCTTCAAAATATGGAGCTATAAATCCATATTACAATATTGATTTATAAATGAATCCTATTCCAACTCTTTTTTACAAATCTATTATGTAATTCTCAAACTCTACTCTTCATCTCTCTCTTTTCTTCTACTCTACCCCTCTTCCTCTGTGTCTCTATATTTTCTATTTGATGTAGTTCAAACACTTCAATAAATTTGGCATGTATCCTAGATGACATATATATAAGCATTTGATCTAGTTTTCACATCTTATCTATGTCCACACTTTTTTGCTAACACATCACACCAATTCTGGACTCAATTCATATTTCTTGAATAGAAAATTTATCACATCTTGAATTCATGCTCCACCAGTATGATTCTTTGTCTCATTACTTATTTTAGTAGGGCTCTAGTTTTGATGTGCATGCCATATTACACAATTTAGATTGATCACAATTTTTTATATCATTGTCTATGTCATATAATGCATCTTTCCTACATGGTCCTCTGCTTGACCATTTTGATAAACAAATCTTTCAATACTAACCATTGATCTTAAGTTTCACATCATGATCTGATGATCCTCATTCAATTTTCTCAACTTTAAAATGTTTTAATTAGATCAAGTTATAATAAGCTCATGTGCTCTATTAGATCCTTATACATTTTTGTGATTTGATGTTTCAAATTTAAAATGCATCCATTAGATATTTTGATCTAAGCTCATACGTGCCATTAGATCTTAAAGGTTGTATAAACTTTACCTATGTCTAACATTAAACCTTGAGTACTTGGTTTAATATCATTGCTTATTGAGACTTTGGAATGAATACACTTTATTGATATTATCAAATTAGATTTTTATTTAACTTGCCTCTATGTCATTAAACATTGAGCATTTGATCCCACTGAGTCCACTCACTTCGTTAGATCTTCATTACATGATCACATACTCACTGTTTGATCTTCTAAGAAACTCAAACCTTATCTCTGATAAACTCCTATGAATGTGACACTTGGCACCCTTATGTGCCTTCTACACATTTTTTGTTAGTTCTTAGTATTATGACACTTAGCATTCCTACATTAATCCTTGACCATTTAACTTTAAACCACTTCATAGATTTAATATGCAAGGTTTGTGATTGTGGCACTTATCACTAGCATATTTAATCATAGGTGCCTTTGATAATTTTATTTTTATATGCTTCATTGGATTTTTAATGTATGATGAAGCATTAACCATTTATCAAGTTGGGACAAATCTTAAGTCGAGGACTTAGGAAATATAAAGTCATAGAACATTGCTCGATCCAATAATTACTAGGTTGAAGGGGCTTGTTTTACAATGATGATAAGGGATTAAGATATAACTTAAGTAATCAATTCCTACCTATATCCAATCAACATTAAAATATAACATGATTTTGAACACCATGACTAAATCTCATAGGGTTTTATTTTGAAACCATGGTAATTTTTTAGAGAATATAAATCAATTTTGAGATCATTTCTTCTCAACTGAACCTATGGACCATATATTTAAGATGCTCTTGAAAAACCCATAACAGCTATTATATTAATTTCTCTTCACGTGGTCAAGAAATGGTGTTTATAAAATTATGACAAATTTGCATTGTGTAACTTTAAAACATGCTCTTCTCTCCATCAATCTGACCTGATCTTCTGACATCAATGATGTTAGGAACTTGGAGTATAATTTATTAATTTTGTATAAGCAACTAAACATGGAATTAAACTAGAAGTAATAAGTAACTAGAAATCAAAAACAACAAATAATAAGAGATACAAGAAACAACCAATCTTGTAATAAACTCTTCCAGAATACAATGAAGAAATCTCACTCTTCCCACACCTCTTAGGTATACAATATCTCTCTCAAGAGTTCTCTCTCTCAATCAATTAAAATCAACAATCAACTCAATACCGAGTTGTTGTTCCCTTGCTTCAGCTGATCTTCTTGATCTTGCACCTTGCAGATATAATTGACCTTGCTTGCTTACAATACATGCCCCATGGGTCTCTTAAATAAGATCCAAGGCATACAATAATTATAAACACAGACTCAAGACTAAAATTAGTCTTTACATGCAAACACTCTATCCTCCTAAAATTAGAACAAATCTAATTCTGGAAATGCATGCAAATGCACACACATAGGCGATCGATGCCAATTGTTGTTAGTCTGCATACGGCCAATCCCTGACCAATGTCAGTCAAATCTAATCCACACCTAACTGATGTTAGTGATACTGCCGATGCCAATTACTGGCTAAGCCCAGTAACCTCCACATTTGCATAATAGTGAAGCTTTTAGCTCCATAACTTAACAATCTCCCACTTGGAGATAAATAGCTGCACCTATACCTATATAATAACATCTTCTATCTTGTTTCTCTAGCTTGTTTCTCCCTCTTCAAGTTTAATCTTGAAGACCAATAAAAGTTGAATGAAGATTCAACATCTCCTTTGTTATAGGCTTTGTTAACATATCTGCAGGGTCCTTATCCGTATGGATCTTTTCCAACTTCAACTATCCATCCTCCAATACCTATCGAATGAAGTGGTACCTAAGTTGTATGTTTGGTTCTTGAATGAAAGGCTAAATTCTTTGCCAAATGAATTGCACTTTAACTATCACTGTATAATTTGCAACTCTCTTGCTCCTTTCCCAACTCTTCCATGAACCGTGTCATCCATATCATTTCCTTGCTAGCCTCTGTGACTGCAATGTATTATACCTCTGTAGTAGACAAGGAAACAACCTTCTAGAACTTTAAAATCTAGCTAACCACCATTCCACCACCAGTTAACACATATCCTATGGTGTTTCTCCTGCCATATCTGAATCTTCATACCCATGTAGAGAAATGCTTAACCCTAAATAGCATAAATACCTATTGCTGGTCCCTCTCAGATATTTGAGAATCCACTGAACTACTTTCTAGTGTTCCTTTCTTTGATTGGCCATAAACTTGCTAACAACTCCCACTGCTTGGGTAATATCAAGTCTGGTACATACCATGTACTCAACCTCATCATGTGATTTAGGACATTGTTCTTTGCTCAACTTGAAGTGTCTAGCCATAGGTGTACTTACCAGTTTTGTATCCTGCATATAGAACCTCTCTAACACCTTATTCACATAAGCCTCTTGAGACAAAATCAGCCTATGATTTTTCCTGTCTCTCTTAGTACTCATGCCAAGGATTTTCTTTGCTGCTCCTAAATCCTTCATGGCAAATGTGTGAGCTAATTTTACCTTTAGCTCAATAATTACCTACATGTGTGAACCTGTAACAAGCATATCATCTACATACAGCAATAAGATAATATAACTACCATTATCCAATCTAGTAAAATAAACACAATGGTCAGATTGACATTTACTAAAGCCATGCTCTATCATAAACTTGTTAAATCTTAAATACCACTGTCTTGGAGCTTGCTTAAGACCAAATAAGCTGGCCTTCTATCTCACCTATCCATTCTCTCCTTTCTTTAACCTATAAATCCATTCATTTTTTAGTGCTTTCTTTCCAGCTGGAAACTCTACCAAATCCCACATTTGGTTCTTTTCCAAGGAATAAATTTCCTCATTCATGCCATGCTCCCACTATTTCATGGATTCTACCTGCATTACCTCATCAAAAAATTTTGGTTCTCCACCATCTGTGAGCAACACGTAGTATAAAGAAGGGGAATAATGAATTGGAGGTTTACTTACCCATTTAGTCCTCTTTATGGGTGTTTGAGACTCATTTACAGCTTGGTGTCTACCCAAATTCTCTATCAGTGACCGATCCAAGTCAACTCTCGGTCTACACCAGACCGACGTCAGTTCAACCTGACCGACATCAATTACTATTTGACCGACGTTGGTTCCTACTTGACCACTAACATTAGTTACCTGATTGATGTCGGTCTCTATGTTTTCCTGTGAGTGATGATTTTTACCCACGAGCTCATTTTGGATCATTACCTCATCCAAATAAAAATTGCCATGCTCAAAATTATTCAGCCTCTTGAGTTGATCATTGTACATCACCTTCTCATTGAAAACTTCATCATGGCTTCTAATAATTTTGTTAGTTTCTAAATTCCACAACTGAAATCCGAAATCTCCAAAGCCATAACCAATGAAAGTGCACTGCATAGATTTAGCATCCAACTTCTTTCTATTTTCTTTATCAATGTGCACAAAAGCTTCAAAACCAAAAAAATCTGAGAAATGAAAGATCTACCTTTTTACCTGCCCAAGCCTCTTCTAGAATTCCACCATCCAGAGCAGTAGAAGGTCCTTTATTAATCAGGTAAACTATAGTATCTACAGTTTCTACCCAAAACTTTAAGGGCAAACTATCATGCAACCTCATACTCTGTGCACACTCCATTATTGTTCTATTCATCCTTTCAGCAACTCCATTTTGTTGAGGTGTCCTTGGAACCATCATTTCCCTATGTATTCCACTCATAGAATAGTAACTATTGAATTTATTGCTATAGTACTCACCACCTTTGTCAGATCTAAGGCACTTTAATCTCAAACCTATTTCATTCTCAACCAAAGCTTTCCATTTCTTAAATGTGTCAAAAACATCAGATTTCCTCTTTATGTAATAAACCCATACCTTTCTTGTAGCATCATCAATGAAAGAAACATAATACTGTGATCCTCCAATAGAAGCTACCTGAGTTGGTCCCCACACGTCTGTGTGAACAAGCTCTAACTTGTGCTTCTTCTTTGTTGACCCAGTCTTGAGAAACCTCACTTTCTTCTATTTCCCAAAAATACAATGCTCATAGAAATCTAGATCTATGCTTTTCAAATCTAAAAGATTACCTTTTAACTTAAGAACATTCATTCCCTTCTCACTCATGTGACCAAGCCTATAGTGCCACATCTTTACATCTACATCTAAAGTAAATAAAACAGAAGGAGAATAATCAGTAACACAAGTAGATAGATAAAGTGTACTTACTCTCTTACCTCTTGCTAATACAAATGCACCCTTGAAAACTTTCTAAGATTCTGCTATGAGAGTTACTGTGCAACCCTCATCACCCAACTTTCTTGTAGAAATCAGATTCTTGTTCAAGATGGGTACATGCATGACATCTTTCAACACCCATGTGTTGCCATTCTGTAATTTCAGCTGCACTTTTCCTTTGCCAACAATTTGACAAGGCTCAACATCCCCTAAATAAAATTTTCCAAAATCTCCATGGACATAATCATTGAAAAATTATCTATTTGGGGTTGCACGAAAAGAAGCACCAGAATCTAAAACCCATGATTCTACATGACTATCCAAAGAAAATATAAGAGCATCTTGTGCAACAATACCTACAACATTTGCTTCCTCATTACCTTCTTGCTGATTTTCTTTGTTATCCTTCAACCAGCAGTCTTTCTTTACATGCCCTTTCTTTCCACAATTCTAGTAGATTATACCTCCATTTCTAGATTTGGATCTCATTCCCATCTTTGACCTTGATTTCCTTTGCTTGCCCTTCTCTATTTGCCTTCCCCTGCTTTCAATACTTAAAGCATTACCTGATGTTTCCCCTGTGTTTTTCCTACAAATTTATTCATTCAAGATTACACTAACAACATCATCAACTTTCAAGATATTTGAAGCAAATGCAGTATTGCTAACTACCATAACCAAGCTATGCTAGCTTTCAGGTAAAGAGCATGAGATTAAGAGAGCCTTAATTTCATCATTAAAAACTATTTTGACTGAATTTAATTGATTTATAATTTCATGGAAATCATTAAGATGACTATATACAAATCCACCTTCTTGCATTTGCAAACTAAATAATTGCTTCATAAGATAAACCTTATTCAAAGCTGAGGGTTTTTCATATAAGTTTTCCAGAGTATCCATTAACTCTACCATTGTCTTTGCATGTGATAAATTAGAAATCATAGAAGATGCCAGGCTCAACCTTATAGATCCAAGAGCCTTTCTATCAAGAACATTCCATTCTTCATCTTACATATCTGTGGGCTTACTTGAAACCCCACCCAACAGTAAAAATAGATCTTTTTGATATAGATAATCTTCTCTCTACATCCTCCATAATTGATAATTTTTGCCATTGAATTTCTCCATTCTTAGATTACTTTCTTCTGCAATTGCTTTGCTCCCACTCAAACAGAAACCCCTATGAGTGAACCTGTAATCAACAAACACTAACCCGATCTACCACTTGTTAGTGATCCTAGCTCTGATACCAACTATTAGGAACTTGGAGTACAATTGATTACTTTTGTATAAGCAACTAAACACAGAATTAAACTAGAAGTAATAAATAACTAGAAATTAGAAAAAGCAAATAATAAGAGATACAAGAAACAACCAATCTTGTATTAAACTCTTCCAGAATACAATGAAGAAATCTCACTCTTCCCACACCTCTTGGGTGTATAGTATTTCTCTCAAGAGTTCTCTCTCTCAATCAATTACAACCAACAATCAACTCAATACCGAGTTATTGTTCCCTTGCTTCAGCTGATCTTCTTGATCTTGCACCTTGCAGATTTAATTGACCTTGCTTACTTGCTTGCTTACAATACATGCCCCATGGGTCTCTTAAATAGGATCCAAGGCATACAATAATTAGAATTACAGACTCAAGACTAAAATTAGTCTTTACATGCAAACACTTTGTCCTCCTAAAATTAGAACAAATCTAATTATGGAAACGCATGAAAACGCACACACACAAGTGACCGATGTTGGTCATTGTCAGTCTGCATATGACTGACATCGGCCGATCCCTAACTAATGTCATTTAGATCTGATCCATGTCTAACCAATGTCAGTGATACTGCTGATGCCAGTTACTGGCTAAGCCCAGCAACCTCCACATTTACATAATAGTGAAGCTTTTAGCTCCACAACTTAACAAATGATATTCATAATGCCTCTTTTAATATCAATGGCAATCATATGGCCAATAAAATTGACAAATTTAGAAAAGTGTGGATAGTGAGATTTAAATATTTTATTATTCCTATTGTCTAAATATCAATCCTATCTAATTGAACCACTCCCTTATTCATAGGTGTATATTTTATACCAAGAGCTTTAGCTATCTTTTTTAGCATAACAGAAGTACTAGCCCTTATATCAAATTGGTATTGTTCACTTACTCCACTATATTGAAAGGATATTCCCAACCTTTGTCAGTGACTTTGCAAGTTTAATATCCTCTTTGATAATATTTGGAGTCAACACTTTCACTTTGGGCTGGCTAGTGGGTATAAAGGGTAGCCTTTGTAATGTGTTGTTTATTGCAAGTTCTAGTACAACTTTGGAAGTTGTAGCTTGTTCCACCTTTGGGGCCTATTCACTATTAATTTATATTTTCTTTGATCATGTATTGTCTATCATTAGACCTCCACCATTGAAAAGTGCCTCCTCTTTATTTACCCCATAATATTCCTCCTCTTGCCAATTTAAAAGAGTAGCCTCTCCTCAAGCAGGTTATTGTGTGTCTACTTGTTGGGAAGTGGATTCTTCTTATTGTCCATGCATACTTATCATTAATTTCACCATTAAATCTTAATTGATGATGCAATTAGGACAAGTGTTTTAGTTATGTGGCTATGAACAAGGATAACACCACTTATAGTCTTGAACCAAGTTATTTTGAATAGGTATAATGGCTTTAGAAGTATTTGGTGCAAGTAAGGCACAGACATTTGGGGGATTTAGTTGCATGTTTTGACCTTACAACTTCTAATTTCCTTAGTATTATTTATTATCTCCCTAATATGGTTGCCTATTGGGTGAGTATGTTAGGTTAGCCTATTGGTAAGGCTTATAATTTTGAGATTGTTACCTCTTCATTACTATTAACTTATTGATATAAATATTAAGTAGTAACTTGACCTCATATTGTTCATCCTTAGGATTGGGAATTAAATTTAGTGCCTTGCTCATAGTGGTAATTGGATCAATTGTAGGTGATGTAGGATATATTTTTGGAAATAGAGGCATTGTTGGTCTTAGGGTAATTTTTCCAGCTTGGATTAAATAATTCTCTACCCTTATCATAATTTCATTAGTGTCAAGGAGTGTGGTGCTTCCCATAGACTAAATCATAATAGTTATACCACTATTTATGGATTTCAAGTAATATAGGAAAGCATTATTTGTATTTGGCTTGACTAGTGCCAAAATTATATTCCATGTCTTCTATAAATGGAATTTTCAATTTGGTCCTGAGCTCGTAAGGATCCTATTGAATGACAATTAACTATTCAACCAAGGAAAGGTGGTCACTCTTATCCTCAAATTGAGCACATAGTGTGGTTCCTAAATCATCCCAAACTTTAATATACTTGGGAACAAGACTTATTTACTAGTGCAAGGCTTTACCCTTGAAAGAGGAGACTAGGAGTCTAATTGCAACATTCTCTTGTACCACATTGTGAACTACACATAGATTGGAAATATCTTGTATGTGTTCCATAGGAGTAGTGGAAGTTTTGCCATTGAAATATGGTAGGTTTTTTCTGGCTGAGGTTAGTATATCACCATATTGAGTGAAATAGAGAGGGATGGCCCCATTAAAATCTATGAAATCTAAATTTTTGGCCGTTATCAGAGTAATAAATTTGATAGGAGTAGGATTACTTGCAAGGGATGCAAATAATTTTTTTGGATATACTTTATAATGAGGTATAACTATTTTCAATCTCTTTTCAATTGGAAATGATAATTCTAATAAAAATCACATTTCTTACCTCTTTTATTTGATCTCATTTTTCAGCTTGGCATACATAACCCTTGAAATCCTGAAACTATAAACTAGTCAATTCACTATGTACCTTTGGAATGCATCTAAATCTCATGCAAAATTCACCAAGAATAGCACCAATTTTTTATAATTTTTAGGTCCCATCAGGCATGCCAAAAACTATTATCACATAGGTTTTGCACTTGTTCTTTGATGTAATATAGCTCACTATGTAATACCTAATTATAAAATGGGAAAACCTCCAAGTTGTGGACTTTGGAAAATTGAGGTTAGCCTTTAGTGAAGTCCATCTTCCTTTCACTAAATCTAATGTAACTAATAAGATATTAGTTCTATAGAAATTTTACTCATTTTAGTGTTCTTTATCCTCAACTAAATCTTGACTGGGAAAAGAGTTAAGAATGAAATTTTTCAAAGCTAAAATGGTTATTTCACCAAATATTTTAGCGGGTCTTAATTCTTGATTGATAAACACAACAAAATAGGAATTAATTGAAATTTTTTTGAGCATAGGCTCATACAAATGAGAAATCAAAGGCAATATTTATTATTTTTGTAGAAGGGACAAAATTCACTTATTTTCATCAAACAATATTTTAGAAGGGTAAAATACCACAAAATAATATATTTTGACTAAAAATAAGAACTATAATATCCATAAATAATTTAATAACTCTACACACATAAGGATCTCTCAAGCAAGAAAGGCAAATCTTTAACTTATTTTTGTTCTCAAGGTTACACCTTGTAGACAATACATTCAAAATATATAAATATATCACTTACAATAAAATGATACATTGGGCCATGGGGTCTACCCATATTTATAAAAAAAAATCTCATAGATGAGATGCAGCTACAATAACTTCAATGCCTAGTAGGAGAAACCATGCAAATCTAAAATCTTGATGCAAAAAGAAGCAAGGTCTTCTATTTCTAGCATATTTGACTTTTAGTATGGTTTGTAAAATAGTATGCAAGATTTGGTCATGATCCTTTACATATAATGGCGTGGATGGAAATAGAAGATCTTCATGCAATGCCTGGGGCTCTTCACATAGCTGTAAATAGCCTCTCATGTAAATGGATGGTGCCCAAAATATACCTTAACTTTCAAAAAGATAACTAAAGTTACTTTTATAAAACCCTAACTTGCAAAACACAAGTGAGACTTTTACAACTTTTAAGTCATATCACTTTGTCAAAATGGAACTTATAATTTTCAATACATGTTTTTACACTTTTAACAATCAAAACTTGTAAAAATAGAATGTGTAATTTCTAATTGTGATTTTTACAACTTTCACCATGTCAAAAATATAAAGTGTAAAATACATGTGTCTCTCTCTCAAATATCCATTAAATATAGTTACAATTGTACAATATACAACTTTTTAATGCCTTTGCAAATGAAAATACAATTCATGAAAATGCTTCAATAGAAGGAACTAATCAATTTACAAAACTTCCTCTAATTTCTTGTCATTATCAACCTATAACTTCTAGACATATGCATCAAATTCCTTGAAATTTTCTTATATTCTTTCTTCATCTATTCTAAAGGAGTAAAGGTTGGAGGCTATATAATTTGCTTGAATTTCAAATAATTCCTTTCTAAAAGTCTTAATTCCATGTATTTCCATTCTCATATTATCTAGTGTATTCTCATATTTGATAAATCTATGGATATAACTCAGCGTGAAGATTGTAGTCTTTGTAAATTCTTATTAAACAACTTCCTTGAACTTATTTTGAACTTTTTCTACCTAAAATAGGTTATCTACATCATATCTAGTTGATATGACATCATACTCATCATTCCCTCAATATCATATATCATGTCAATAGCCTTGGCATGTGCTACCTTGGCCTTGTGAGAAAAATCCATGAGTATCCTTATCCAAAATTGAGTTGCTCTATGTAATTCCTCATGCTTGACATCATTCTTTATTTTATTCTCATCAATGAGCATATCTATATCAATTGAACCCATAGCTATCAATTTGGGATAATATAAATTCAAGGTTTGAATTTATCTTTCATATTTATTGACTTATTCTCTCAAGATATTCTTTATCTCTCTAATTGTTTCATATTGGTATATCATTACAGTAATAACCTTATTTCCATTAGAAATAAGATCCTCTAACCATTCTTTGGTATCCCTTACCATATGAGCAATCTGTTGAACCACATAAATTATTTCTTGATCTAGAATTTGATTTATTAATTGTGTTGACTTGGTTGTTCTAATGACCCACTGGGCTCCATGAACTGGTTCAATATAGTTGTAAGTTGATCCACATTATTCTTCAATTCATCCTTGGTGGTCTTATCATGATCTATTATCTTGAGGAGGGAGTTGATTACAAATTTCACATCATGTTTTAGCCCCTCTCTTGTTGGCCATCTAAGGTGGATCCTTGAAACCTAATAATCTCCCACCTCAATATTTTCCTTTAATTTATCTGGTGGAGATACTACAATGTAAACAAATCTCTCTCCTTTATCATCATTGAGAATTCTAGAGAAGGTTTGGGGAATACTCTAATAGGCCAAAGTCTAGTGTGTTAGGGGAAAACATTTGTTTTCTATTATTTCCCACAGATTGTGTTAGCCAGCTAGGGATAGCATCTAGGTTCTTGGACATTATCACCAAAGAATCAATAACTAATTTTGTTGCATTGGTAGGTACTATGAAAATTGTAGACTCCTAGGTAGATGTTGTTATTAGTTACTCGAAAGGTGCTTGTGAAATATCACTGCCATCAGTGAGTTTGAAAATATATATTTACATCAAGAAGTTGTGTTGCTCTAATCTCAATTTAATGTGTTATAAAAACAATGGAAGTGGATGAAATGGAGAAAATGGAAACAATTGTGTCTATAAGGGGTGTGGAATATGGAATAGACACAGTTTTTATGAATTTGGGAATAGGTGGGAAGGTAGAATCCAAAGTGTTTAATTAATCAATCAAATGTGTGGGACCAATCAAGGTTGATAATGTAAGGAAAGTGATTAGGGATGAAAGTGAAACAATATTTATCTTAGGATTTGGGATGGCCTTCAGGATTAAATTTAGGATGGCTGAGTCTACATCTTTGTGCTTTTGAGTGGTGTTTGAAATTAATGGGGATAAAATGGAAGGAATTATGAATAGAACAGAAAGAGGGAGTGGAATTAAAATGGAAGGTAAAATTAGAGGAAGGGAAAGTAAAGTGGAAACTTGAGAATCCACTGATGGGGGGTCCTAAATGTCCACTTGAATAGTTTGTATTGGTTTCACTTGGCTTATTGTGGTAGGCAATGTGGTAGGAATGATAGGTGGAGTGGAAATAGGAGGTGAAATGGAAACCTAAGATTTTTTATGAGTGGAGTTAGGAGGTGAAGGTGTTGGATCCTCTAGAACAATATAGACACGAGTAAGGTGAACCATGGAAATTGGGGTTGTAACTATTATGTATATGGGGATTGAAGCTATAGAAGCTTTTATTATTGTTGTGTCTTTTGATGAGATGCCAATTGTTTATTTTATAGCTGCCCCATCCTTATTTGATTTCCCCTTTTTAGCTTTAGTATTCTTCTTCTTCTCTGGATCTTTTGATTATTTGCCTATTATTCCACTTGGACCCTCTACTAATGGAGAAATCCCTCATACCTTAAGATTCAAGAGATTCTCTCTAACTCTTATTATTTCTCTTATTACTTTTATTCCCTTTCTCCTCAACCAATTGAATATTTTTTTGATTGCACTTGTTATTCTATCAAATAGAGAAAAGGATTTCAAATATGACCACTTTACTAGTGGAAGGGGTTGTGTGATGATATGCTAATAATAAATCAAGTCCACATTGGACTCATCATCCACCAAGTCATCAAGTACTGGTGCCAAATCATAATCCTTAATTTGTTCTAGGGTCATTCTATAATGATCCCTCATTCTAACCCTCTCCACATCCTCATAGTCCTTTTAATAATATTCATAATATGGAATGTGAATGTATGTTTAAAGTTATAGTATGATGATGATCTTCCCATAGACATCAAAAAATGGCCTAGACTCTAAAGTCTTTAAGGTCATTTGATACATTTCATCTTAAGTAAATTTGACTTTGAGGATGAAAGGGCATGTGTATCTACCAATACTAATTGGGAAGTGAATTCCTGCTTTGTACCCATTGGAAAGGATCTTATGTGTCTCAACAAGTTCTCAGACCAACTCCATCAGTGCCCACCTATCACTAAAATATTGGTGAAATGTGTAAGGGCAACCACTAAATCAAGCTACTCTAATATAAGAAAAGGTGGGGAACTAAATGAAATATGAGCCCCATTTGGCAATCTATGTAACTATTGCTAGTGAGAATCTTGTCCTCCCTAGTTCTTTACTAAACATGATAATGATGCAATAGATGAAAGCATCATTGACTCTTCTAAACTTTTGTCTACTGGCCTCCAATGTGAGGTTAGGATATTAGTTGTATACTTTGTTTATTTTTCTAGGGACTATGTTTAGGCATGGGAAATATCTCCCTTTGGCCAAGATATACACCAAGTAAGAAGTCATTCAAAATTTTCCAATTATTTGCACTTCCATAAATTTATTATGAGGGGAATCACTTATTAGTTGATCCCAGTGAATGTATTTTACATCTTATTGGATGACCCAGATATAATGGTACATCTATTCTTAGAAACTCTTAGCATCAGGACTGTCAGTGATTCTTTATAATAATATGATAATATCTCCCACCTCATCAATGAAATCAACCCTATACAAGTTCTTTAGTAATCTAGTGGAGGTATCCTTAGGGGAATTGAGCCATTGTTTGTTAATCATCTTAAAACATCCATATTTATTATATTAAAAGAATTTTATAAATGTTTTCAGAGTTGTGTCAAGATAAGTCTCAAATTTTGGGATTATAAATATTGAATCAATAAATTCAGGGTCTAGATTCAAAATCCTTTCCCCTTTGACATTTAATACTTCTCTTATGTAAGGATCATAGTATTGGGCTAGTGTGAGCACCAACTTGGGGATTTGGACTAACAATGGAAATGTTGTAGCTTGGGGCAAGCCAGAGTTATAAATACTTTGAATCTAATCATTCTTAAACTTTGCACTTATTCAGGTCCAAAAGTCTCCTAGGTCACTATGACCTAAATTAGTGTCTTGTATCTATTTTTTATTAGAATCTAAGCTAAGAGTCACTCTAGGGCCTTTTTATTTTAACTTTGTTTCCTTTGGAGATATGGAATATGAAGTTAATTCTTGTGATAAACTAACTATGAAAGTTGGCAGAGTTTGCAGGTGCTTAGGACAAGTGTGATCTCTGGTGGAAATGGAAGGTGAGCTAAGCAAGTAAAAGTTCTTATGGAACTAACAAGTGTTTGGAGTAGTTGACAACTCTACAGAGCTAGAAAGTGTTTTGAGCAGGTTAGATCTCTAGCAGAAGGGAAAGGTGTCTAAAGCACTGTGGATTCCTATGGGGATGGGTAGTGTTTGAAGTAGGTCCATTGTTTGTGAAGACTTATAAACTTGTGGTGATCTTAGGTGTTTATAAAAATTATAAAACCTAGAGTGATTGAAGGTGTTCTAGATAGGACCAATGTTCACAAGGAACTCAAAGGGTTTTTAGGGAATATTCACTAGTTTATAAGTATAATATACTTGGGAATATTCACTTTGTTACTGGAAATATCCTAGATTCAAATGTGAATCTTTGAGGGGAAAAACTATGTTTAAGTGATGAAACTTTTAGAAACAAAACCTAAAAATCCCTAGAAAAACCTTAGACTTCAATTTTGGAGAAACTTACAAAATTACAGATAATAATTTTTACCAATGTCTAAACAATAGAGAAACCTTAAAATGATGCCACAAAAAAAGAAATGATAACCCTAAAAATAAATTTAAAATGTCTTATAGGAAATGGAAATAATCTTTAAAAAAAGTCTTAATTTGTAAGAGAAGTTTCAAAAAAACACGAGGAATACCATGCATAGAAAATAAATGATGTGAAAGTTGGTTTGCAGTTGTGGATTAAACCAACAGGTACTTGCTTAAAATGTGGATTGAGGGTTGGATGTATGGTGAAGGTCATCAAAGCTCAAAAATTCACTTATCATATTTAACAATAATAAAAGCTCCCTAAATTGCTTAGTTAAAATAGGAAAACCCTTAGAATTAATGCATTCTAATGGTGGTTGGTGTTATAACTAAGAGATTTTTGGAACAAGTCCCATGTCCACCAGGTTAAATGGTTATACTATGTGGAAGATGGAACTCACCAATCAATTTTTAACTTTGTAATTTAAAAATTTTACACGAAGTTTCAGATCCCATAGTTTGGGTATTTAGTGGGAGATGGGACGTAGGATGCAATTTCTAACTAGAAAATTATGCTTCGATTTCTGATTCCCATAGGAAGGGTGTATTTTGGCTTTAAATTATATATAAATTAGAACTCCATCAGCTATAAGGTTCATAGGATCCAGAGATTGGCATGAATTTTGTAATTTTGCAAATTTAAAAATGCATGTCGAGTTTTGAATTCCACTAGTTTAGTAGGCTAGTTACTTTGCAAGATCCAAAACCGATGAAGCAATTTGCAATTTATAAATTGCATCTAGAGTTTTAGATTTGATAATGTAAAGGATAAAAAAGGGTTTTTTTTAGTTTCAAGGGATTTTTCAAAAATATGAAGTGGGTCTCCCTTAGGGTTTTGGATGTTATGATATTTTTTGGACAAAAATATCAACATGAATCAATAAAATACTTAATTGTTTCTCATATTTTAATCACAATCATGGCATAATTATTGTTTTATTAGTGTATTCCAAGTTTTATGAAGAATATTCATGGTCAAACCACCAATGTCAAGGCCTTCTCATGATCTCAAACCTCTTCATGGCCTAAAGCTTTAAAAGGAGGAGGTTTCTATCATATTTTTTAGGTTTATTAAAAGATCTAAGGAATAAATCAATATGATATTAAAGTTTTTTTGGTCTCAAAATCATGTGCACATTCTTCAATGAAAATGAAATGTCCATTAATGAAATAAATGACAAGTTTCAAGGGAACATATCTTAAAAACAAGACATGAATGAGAAATAGGCCTAGAAAGTTGTAGGTTTTGGTATTGAAGGTATAATTTATGAGTTTTGTGAATAATTATGCATTTAAATATGAATCAACATCCTTATTAAAACATATATCAGTTGAATCAAGTCTCTATGATGGTTTTCATGCAAAACTAGACATAAAAAACCCTCAAACATGAAGGTTTTCATGAAATTATAGGATTTTATTAGGTCTTCTCAAAACTTTCAAAGTATACCATTGATAAGGAAAGTTAAAATAAGGTCCATCACATCATCCTTAAACCCTCATATGCCTTCAAAGAAGAAAACCATGCTCACAGACCTCATAACAAGGTCAAACTAATCCAAAACCTCACTCATAGGCACCTACGGCAATTTTCAAGGACAAGCCATCTTTGCTTAAGATTTTCTTTGATTGGTATGACCATTGGATAACATAGATAAGGTCTTGAAGAATCATCTATAGTTTTTTAGAGGCAAAAATAATCAAATAGGGCTATGAATAATCATTAACAAGCAACTTGAGAGGAGCATATTTCAATGTGTGAATGCATTTCTATAGATACATGGAAAATAATGGGTAATGGATGAGGTTATAAGGTCTATTGAGCATCAAAATGATCTATCAAACTATATGAATAATATTTAAATCATTTGGATCCATCAATATTATTACATATAGTCATAAAATCCTAATTAAACCCTAGAGCTTGTGAATCTACTTTTTATGTTTTATAGTTTTATTAGGTGAAGTAGATGGTGGTTGTAAGGTCTAAATATGGTGTCAATATCCTCTATAATCACCTAAATATAAGGTGAAATTTTTAGGCCCATGAGTACCAAGAGTAGGTTTTTAATGAGGTTCAATCTTGGGGATAACCTCTAAAGGCCTACAAACAAAAAAATGAGGTTTTTAATGTATTTAAGATGTTTTTTTTCTGAGGGGAAGGGCCTCAAAAAACCCTAATTAACTATTAATTGCATATAATTACCCTCCAAGAAATTTGTGGGCATATTTCAAGGTTTTCAATTTTCCTAAAAATTAATTCCAAACCTATAGGCTTGAAGCATAGGATTTGAAGATCAAATATGTAGGTTTCAAGAGTTGAAGAAGGCATATAATGGGATTAAAAACCTATGGAACAATAAGTATGGTCTTCAAGAGGCATACATGTATCTAGGGTTAATCTATGGTAGTGAACCTTTCAATAATTATTTTAATACTATGAGGAAGAAAAGTTAGCAAAGAGGAAAGAGTGAATGCAAGATGAGATAATGGTAACATTATAGGTTTGAAGAACTAGAAAGTTGTAAAGTGTAAACTTGTTATTTGAAAATTTATGAAGTCCCCTAACTATAGGCTTCAATTAAGGAAACAATATGATGATCGGGAGGTCTAATAATGTTATAAATATCTTGTTATATATCCAGATAGAACCCAATAGAGTTTGGATTGCTCAAGTTTAACTCATACCTAGACTAACATGGGAATAATCTAAGGCTATGGGATGTCTATATCTAGACCAGACCTCTAAGGTTTTTAATGAGGCTAGTTCATTATACATGATAATTTTGACCTCTCTTTATAATACCTAAATAAGTTAAGGTGAAAAGAGTCAAAATATAGCATAAAATGAAACATATCCTAACATGTGGTGATGCATCAAATGTTCAAAGATCCACTCTCAATATTGAACTCAATAGCACACTAATAGACTATGAATAGAACTAATATAATGTCTACAATGGTTTCTAAGTAATAATTCTTCACCTAGAGGTCAATTTTAGGTACTTAAACTAGAGGGCAATGTGGGTAAGGCTTGATTGAAATCACTTACAGTCAACTATCCACTCTATACCTAAGACATCAACATTAAGACATGTTAAATGACTTGCAAGAAAAAAATTAGTAATTAGGTTGAACTTAGACCTACAATGGGAAGATGACAACCACTTTTTCATATCAAACAAATTTAAAACACTAAAAAAATATTAGTAAACAACTGTAAAATGCTCTATTCATTACTCCAAG
This sequence comes from Torreya grandis, assembly GCA_037957365.1. Lineage (NCBI taxonomy): Eukaryota > Viridiplantae > Streptophyta > Pinopsida > Cupressales > Taxaceae > Torreya > Torreya grandis. The sequence goes on from JARHVA010001302.1 coordinate 1,993,116, forward strand.
AGGTGTAAAATATAATTTATGATAGAGTCTAGTCATACCAACCTTAGGGATGTTTAATAATAGACCCAAGGCTATATTTATAGAAGAAAAGGGCATTAGAGAAATAAATTTTAGTGATAAAACATGAATCAATGATCTCAACTCCATTTGAACCATAGTTACAACTACCTCTACATTTATGCTCATTCAAGCTTCTTGATTGATTTAGGTCACTTCAATCTATTACACAGTTATATTATTCTTTCACTGATGTTTCTTTATGGTTGAAATGGTAGGGTCAAGTTGTTCCAAGATAGGATTTAGCATCAATGAAATTATGACCATTAGATCAATATGTTAGATTTTTGTCCTAGTGCTAACTACTCTTCACTGGTTCATCGAGGCATGCAAGAGTGGAGAGAGGGGTCATTTTCATGCAGTTGGTTTTGGTGATGAAGCTATTGAAATCTACATGTCTTCCTTGGTGGTGTTATTAAAAAAGTTGTCTCTAGTTTAACTTGAGCTAGACTCAAACTTATCTATAGTTGGTTTTGGTTAAAAACTACCTCTTTGACTTCCAATGTGAAAGCTTCTTAGGTTCAAATTTTGGCCATAAAAATTCAACTCAAACTGATTAGATTGCTCTGAACTATCTTATTCCTATTATTATCACAAATCCCTACTATCATATCCTTGATCTTTTGACCTCCTATGTACCATAGATATTTATGGTAAGAATAAATGTGGGCCTTTGATTTCCTACTACCAAATATCCTTTGACACATTGACTCGAGCTCAAACCATTGGATTAGGATGTATGAATGAATGTAGACCATAAAATTTGAATTGACCCACCATTTAAACTCAAATTGCCAGCTCACAAGCTTAAAATTGATGTTTAAATGCATGTATTTGATGTTTTCATGAACATATTTGGCGTTTATTTGATATTCATTAATATTTTTGAATCCTAATAGTTATTTTTTGTGTCTTAAATTTAATGTCTATATGCCTATCATTTGAAATCTATATGACCATTATTGACATCTGTGCAACTGTTAATCCTTGAAACCTAAGAGATAAATGTTGATATTTATTTGTATGTCTATGCAAACATTCCAATCTATAGGTTCAACTTTGAATTCTTATAACTCAAGCTAGAGAACTCACCAAAGCATGAAAATTTAAAAGGATGTTCTTGGCACAAAGAAATTAATGGTAATATAATCCTTTGGCTTGTGAGGATTTGTGAGGTGCATTTATAAAATGCACAAGTGAACTAGTTTGTTCCATTTTTGATGATGTCTTGGTGATTTTCTAGTCTTTAAACTTACCTAGTTTATCCTTTACTCAATATTTCAAGGTTATAATGAATTTATAGGACTTGTGTAACACTTTTCATAACTCTAAATGCTTGAAACATATGAGACCCTACTTGGATCCTCCATTTACAATATTAGACCCTTTTCTAAGCCTTTAGTCTACTCATTCCATCTAGAACTTTGCTAATCTTGTTCAAACCAGGAAAAAGCTTGGTATGTGGGTTAAAATGGCCAACACATATCCCTAGGTAGGGTCATGAGGCTTCAATTTGAAGAAGTTAGGATAAATTTCTTTCCAAATCCTCAAGACTCATTTAAGATCTATAGACATGTTTACAAACCCTCAACATCAAATTATAGGTCATGTGCATATCCAAATAGCCTCTTCAAGAAAGTTACATTCATAAAAAATTGTCTACATGTTTCAATGAAGGCCCATCACATATTTTAGAGACACCTCCAGGTCTATGGTGATCCTTTGAAGAGTCATGAGGCTCATAATAGCCATGTGAGCCTACTTGTAGGCTATGATTGGTGTCTTGATAACCCCATGAATAAAAGGATAGCATTCAAGCTTCATATAATGGGTTTCTTACAAGTTTTCAAGGTCTCCACTATGTCACGACCTTATCAAGGTCATATCCATGCATGTGAAGATACAAAGAGGTCTTTATGAACCTCAAATAATATTCAATGAGTTCAAAACTATTTAGGGTTTAAAAAGGCCTCAAGGAAGGAATGAAAGATTTGGTGATGAAGATTGCAGATAAATTTTGAGAAATGGTCAAGAGGATAATATTCATATATTGAAAGTTGTGATAGTGTTCTTATTTTTTCCAATGCTAACATGGTTTTCAAGCTTTAAATAACCTACACATTAGTCTACAAGTTAGATTTCAAGATCTTTATGATTGATTGATAGGAAAGAACTCTTAAGAGCCTTCAAGACTAGGATCATGCCTCTCAAGTTTCCTAAGAACATATACAGGTCTAACAATTCCATGAAGTCTAGTGAAGAATTATTGAGGATCATAGTGCTAAAAAATAAGTGATTGGATAAATAGAGCTCTAATAGGGAAGGAAATAATAGTATCTTAAGATCTTCAAGATCATACACAAGTCTCCATGACTTTTTAAGGTCAAAAAAAATCTAGATCATGGTTCTAAGGTAATTACACCTGAAATGCATTGTATAGACTCAAGACCCTAAAAATAAAATTACGGGTAGAATGAAAAAGATCTTATAAGAGAATTCAAGCCTCTAAACCTATCCCATGGATTTCATTACTAACTAGGGTATGAATTCTAGGTTTATGATGATGAGGTTTATTGAAATACTCTAATGTCTTCTAAAATAATATAAATATTTGCAAGGATCTCAAGCATCACTAAGATTGTTAGTGTATACACATAGCTCTGATACCACTTGTCAGGATCTTAGAGTCCAATTGATTACTTTTGTATAAGCAACTAAACATAGAATTGAAACCAGAAGTAATAAGTGACTAGAAATCAGAAATAGCAAATAATAGGAGATTCAAGAAACAACCAATCTTGTATTAAACTCTTCCAAAAGGAAATACAATGAAGAAATCTCTCTCTCTTCACACCTCTCAGATGTACAGTAATTCTCCTTCAAGAGCTATCTCTCTCTCTCACAATCAATTACAACCAACTCAATTACTGAATTGTCCCCCCCAATTACAATACTACCCCATGGGTCTCTTAAATAGAATTGAAAGCAAACAATAATTATAAAAATAGACTCAAGAATAATTTTAGTCTTTACATGCAAACTAACTGTTCTCCTAAAAATAACAATTTTAATTCTAGAAATGCCTGGAAATGCACAGAAGTCAGTGTCGGTCTAAAGATGACCAATGCCGGCTGACCCCTAACTGATGTCAGTTGGTTTTGACCAATGTCGGTTGGTTTTGACCAATGTCGATTACTATGTCACCCTAGCAACCTCCACATTACTCATTAGTGAAGCTTTTAGCTCCACAACTCAACAATCTCCCACTTGGAGATAAATAGCTACACCTATACCTATACAACAACATCCTCTAGCTTATTTTTCCCTCTTCAAGTTCAATCTTGAAGACCAATAAAATTTGAATGAAGATTCAACTTCTCCTTTGTTACTAGCTTTGTTAACATATTAGTAGGGTTATTTTCCATATGGATCTTTTCTAGCTTCAACTGTCCATCCTCCAATACCTATCTAATGAAGTGGTACCTAAGCTGTATATGTTTGGTTCTTGAATGAAAGGCTAAATTCTTTGCCAAATGAATTGCACTTTGACTATCATTGTATAATCTACAACTCTCTTGCTCCTTTCCCAACTCTTTCATGAGCCAAGTCCTGCAAATCATTTCCTTGCTAGCCTCTATGACTGCAATGTATTCTACCTCTATAGTAGACAAGGAAACAACCTTCTACAACTTTGAAATCCAACTAACCACCATTCCACCAACAGTGAACACATATCCTGTGGTGATTCTCCTACCATCCAAGTCACCTACCATATCCAAATCTACATACCCATGTAGATAAGTATTTGACCCTCCATAACATAAATGTCTACTATTGGTCCCTCTCAAATATCTAAGAATCCATTGAACTAATTTCTAGTGTTCCTTTCTTGGATTGGCCATAAACTTGCTGACAACTCCCACTGCTTGGGCAATATCTGGTCTAGTACATACCATTGCATACATCAAGCTCCCAACTACTGAAGCATATGGAACTCTACTCATGTACTCAACGTCATCATGTGATTTAGGACACTATTCTTTGCTCAACTTGAAGTGTCCAGCCATAAGTGTGCTTACCGGTTTTACATCCTGCATATTGAACCTCTCCAACACCTTATTCACATAATCCTCTTGAGACAAAATCAAACTATGATTTTTCCTGTCTCTCTTAATACTCATGCCAAGGATTTTCTTTACTACTCCTAAATCCTTCGTGGCAAATGTGTGAGCTAATTTTACCTTAAGCTCAATAATTTCCTGCATGTGTGAACCTATAACAAGCATATCATCTACATACAGTAATAGGATAATATAACTACCATTATCCAATCTATTAAAATAAACATAATGGTTAGATTGACATTTACTAAAGCCATGCTCTATCATAAACCTGTCAAACCTCAAATACTATTGTCTTGGAGCTTACTTAAGACCATATAAGCTTTTCTTCAACCTGCACACAAGTTTCTCCTTACCTTTGACCTCAAAACCTTTCGGCTGATCCATATATATCTCTATGAAGAAATGTTGTCTTAACATCAAGCTACTCAAGATGCAAATCCTCAATAGCAACTAAAGACAATACAGTCTGAATAGAAGTCATCTTTATGATAGGAGAAAAAAATTCACCAAAATCAATACCTAGTTTATGTGCAAATCCCTTTACTACCAACCTGGCCTTATGTCTCACTTTTCCATTTTCTCCTTCCTTTAACCTGTATACCCATTTTTTTTAGTGCTTTCTTTTTTTCTAGAAACTCAACCAAATCCCATGTATGGTTCTCTTCCAAGGAATCAATTTCCTCATTCATGCCATGCTCCCACTGTTTCTTGGATTCTACTTACATTACCTCATCAAAACTTTCTAGTTCTCCACCATTAGTGAGAAACAAGTAGTATAAACAAGGGGAATAATTAATTGGAGGTTTACTTACCCTTTCAAACCTCCTTATGGGTGTTTGAGTCTCATTTACAGCTTGCTGTCCACCCAAATTTTCTTTTGACAGTGACTGATCTCAGTCATCTCTGATCGATGTCAGTCTACACCTAACTGATGTTGATTCCTCCTAATCAATGCCAATTTCCACTTGACCAATGTCGCTTTCCACCTGACTGATGTTGATTTGCACCTAATCGATGTCAGTCTCTGTGTTTTTCTATGAGTGATGATTTTTACTCGTGAGCTCATTTTGGATCATAACCTCTTCCAAATCAAGATTGCCCTACTTAGAATTATTCAGCCTCTTGAGCTGATCACTGTACATCACCTTCTTAATGAAAACTACATCACAACTTCTAATAATTTTGTTAGTTTCTAAATTCCACAATTGGAATCTGAAATCTCCAAAACCATAACCAATGAAAGTGCACCACATAGATTTAGCATCCAACTTCTTTCTATTTTCTTTATCAATGTGCACAAAAGCTTTAGAACCAAAAACTCTAAGAAATGAAATATCTACCTTTTTACCTATCCAAGCCTCTTCTAGAATTCCACCATCCAGTATAATAGAAGGTCCTCTGTTAATTAGGTAAACCGTAGTATCTACAGCTTTTGCCCAAAACTATAAGGGCAAACCAGCATGTAACCTCATACTCCATGCATGCTCCATTATTGTTCTATTCATCCTTTTAACAACTCCATTTTGCTAATGTGTCCTTAAAACCATCCTTTCCCTATGTATTCCACTCATAGAATAGTAATTGTTGAATTTATTGTTGCAGTACTCACCACCATTGTCAGATCTAAGGCACTTCAATCTCAAACCTATTTCATTCTCAACCAAAGCTTTCCATTTCTTAAATGTGTCAAAAACATCATATTTCCTCTTTATGCAATAAACCCATACCTTTCTTGTAGCATAATCAATGAAAGAAACATAATACTGTGATCCTCTAATAGAAGCTACCTGAGCTAGTCCCCACACGTCTGTGTGAACAAGCTCCAACGTGTGCTTCTTCTTTGTTGACCCAATTTTGAGAAACCTCACTTTCTTCTGTTTCACAAAAATACAATGCTCACAAAAATCTAGATCTATGCTTTTCAAATTTGAAATCTTACCTTTTGACTTAAAAACATTCATTCCCTTCTCACTTATGTGACCAAGCCTACAGTGCCACAACTTTGCATCTACATCTGAAGTAGATAAAATAAAAGGAGAATAATCAGTAATACAAGTAGATAGATAAAGTGTACCTACTCTCTTACCTTTTGCTAATACAAGTGCACCCTTGGAAACTTTCCAAGATTTAGCTGTGAGAGTTACTATGCAACCCTCATCACCCAACTTTCCTACAAAAATTAGATTCCTCTTCAGGATGGGTACATGCATGACATCCTTTAACACCCATGCGTTGCCATTCTGCAATTTCAGCTGCACTTTTCCTTTGCCAACAATTTGACAAGGCTCATCATCCCCTAAATAAACTTTTCCAAAATCTCCATGGACATAATCATTGAAAAAATCTCTATTTGGGGTTGCATGGAAAGAGGCACCAAAATCTAAAACCCATGATTCTGCTTTATTATTCAAAGAAAATATAAGAGCATCTTATGCAAAAATACCTGCAAATTTTGCTTCTTTATTTCCTTCATTCTAATTTTCTTTGTTATCCTTCAACCAACAATCTTTCTTTACATGCCCTTTATTTCCACAATTCTAGCAGGTTATTTTTTCATTTCTAGATTTAGATCTACTTCCCATTTTTGACCTTGATTTCCCTTGCTTGTTCTTCTCTCTTTGCCTTCCCCTGCTTTCAACACTTAAAGCATTACCTGATGTTTCCCTTGTGTTTTTCCTATGAATTTCTTCATTCAAGATTACACTAACAACATCATCAACTTTCAAGATATTTGAAGTAGATGCAGTATTACTAACTACCATTACCAAACTATGCCAACTTTCAGGTAAAGAGCATAAAATTAAGAGAGCCTTAATTTCATCATCAAAAACTATTTTAACTGAATTTAACTAATTTACTATTGTATGGAAATCATTAAGATGACTAGATACAGATCCACCTTCTTGCATTTGCAAATTAAATAATTGCTTCATAAGATATACTTTATTTGAAGCTAAGGGTTTTTCATATAAATTTGCCAAAGTATCCATTAACTCTACCATTTTCTTTGCCTGTGATAAGTTGGAAATCACAGAAGATGCCAGGCTCAACCTTATATATCCAAGAGCCTTTCTATCAAGAACATTCCATTCTTCATCTTTCATATCTATGGGCTTCCTTAAAACCCCACCCAACGGTAAATACAGATCTTTCTGATACATATAATCTTCAATCTGCACGTCCATAATTGATAATTCTTGCCATTGAATTTCTCCATTCTTAGTTTACTTTCTCCTACCATTGATTTGCTCCCACTCAATTAGAAACCCATGTGAGTGAATTCTATAATCAGTAAACACTAACACACTCTGATACCAATTGTTAGTGTATACACATAGCTCTGATACCACTTGTCAGGATCTTAGAGTATAGTTGATTACTTTTATATAAGTAACTAAACATGGAATTGAAACCAAAAGTAATAAGTAACTAGAAATTAGAAATAGCAAATAATAGGAGATACAAGAAATAACCAATCTTTTATTAAACTCTTCTAGAAGGATATACAATGAAGAAATCTCTCTCTCCTCACACCTCTTAGATGTACAGTAATTCTCCTTCAAGAGTTCTCTCTCTCTCTCACAATCAATTACAACCAACTCAATTACTAAATTATCCCCCCAATTACAATACTGCCCCATGGGTCTCTTAAATATAATTAAAAGCAAACAATAATTATAAAAATAGACTCAAGACTAATTTTAATCTTTACATGCAAACTAACCGTTCTCCTAAAAATAACAATTCTAATTTTGGAAATGCCTAGAAACACATAGAAGTCGGTGTCGGTCTGAAGATGACCGATGTCAGCTGACCCCTAATCAATGTCAGTTGGTTCTAATCGATTCCATCGATGTCAGTGGACCCCTAACCGATGTTAGTTGGTTTTGACCGATGTCGGTTACTGTGTAACCCCAGCAACCTCCACATTGTTCATTAGTGAAGCTTTTCACTCCACAACTCAACAAAGATCACAAAAGGCATGTAGAAAGATATAAAAGTATATAAACATGATTTTAAAACATGAAACCAATTATATTAAGGCCTCAAATTATAGAACTAGTAAAAAAATTGAAGTGGACTTTAAGGTCTCTTGGTGAATTTTGAATACCACTTGAGGATAAGAATTGTAGGTATCTTAGAGGACTAAGGCATGGTCATAATTCTTTAGACCTTTAAGATGTAGTTTTAAAAAATCTTGTTCCTCAAAGATATAATGTTATGATAAGTATATCTTAGATTAATAAACATGTCATGAAAAAATAAAGTGTTGAGGACCTTCCAAGGAATTGAGAATAACTTTTATGATCTCTAAGGAATACCAACATCATGTTCTCAAGGTTTTCCAAGAGAATGAGAGGACAAATGGGATTGTCAAGCATAAGTATGAGCTTCATAACACATTCATAATGATTATTTTGGCTTATAATCAAGTATGTCCAAGATTTTCCATGTTCCCTTAGTGGATTATTCTTCATTGAGACCTTAGACATATTTGAGATCTTAGGTCGGCATGGTCCTTCATCAAAGAGTGTATCAAATGTCTTATGTAGTGTCATTACAACCCTATCAAAGCTCCATTCTATAACCAATGATTCCTAATATACCATTATTATAATCCACATGGATGTATATAAATTTAAGATATTTTTCAAAGGTATTACATAAGTTCATTTTTGAGTTAGAATCTTTTTGAAGGTGCTTCAATGAGAAATGTGTATAAAAGGGGCTTCTACCAAGTTTTCAAGCCATGAAATAAGTATTAAATCAATCCAAAAGGTCTTCATGATCACTCATTATGGTCTAATCACAAGTGATTTATAATGAAAAATAAGGTCAAAGAGAGTTTTAATAGGCACAATAAGGTCATAATAAAGCAAATGATCTTAAAAAGTGTATATTGGGATATAAAGGGTTAAGAAGTCATAATTGAGGCTATTAAAGTCATTTTAAGAAATTAAGACACTCTTAAAGTTTTAAAACGTCATAAATTTCATTTAATACCATCCTATAACTCTCCCATTAATACAAAATGTCAAGATGCATTGAAATTAATGATTTTTATTCAGTTTTGCTTTTTGGTGGCCTTCAACTCTCTCAACATGAGGAGAATGCATCAAGTAAATACTGAACTACTACTCATATTATAAGCATTATCATGATATATTTATTGTTTAATTAGTGTTTTTTAGGGTTGATAAATAAATATCCATGGTAAAACTACCAAGGTCAAGGCTTTCTCATGATCGCAAAATTCTTTAAGGCCCAAAGCTTCACAAGGGAGAGGTTTTAATCATATGTTTTAGGCTTCTTCAGAACACCAAGGAATAACTCACCATGATATTGAAGGATTTATGGTCCCAAAATCATGGTATGTTCCCTAACAAAAATTAAAATTCCATTCATTAAATAAATGACAACTTTTAGGGGAACATATCTTAAAGACAAGGCATGAAAGAGAAACAGACCTAGAAAGTTGCAGGTTTTAGTATTTAAGGTATAAGTTAAAAAAAAATCGAATATTTATGCATATAAATATTATATTACAACCTTATTCAAATATTTAATAGGTATATCAAGTATCCTTTATAGTATACATGCAAAACCAAGCATAACAAGCCCTCAAATATGAAGGATTACATGATATTATAGGGTTTTTGAGGTCTTATTAAAAGTTTTAGAATCTACCATTGAAAATTAATGTTTAAATAAGGTCCCTCACACAATTATTAGACCCTCACATGCATTAAAATAATAAAACCATGATCATAGACCTCCTAACAAGGTAAAAATGATCTAAAACCTCACTCACAAGCACCTATAGGTAGTTTTTAAGGATGATCCATCTATACTCAAGAGTTGCATGGATTTTTAAGTCCATTGGAGAAAATTGAGGATTTATTTAGTAGTCATATATAGTTTTTTAGAGGAAAAATTAATCAAATAAGGAACAATCACTAACAAGCCCAGAACTACCTATAAACAACTCGAGAGGAGCACAGGTCAAGGTTTGAATGCATTTATCTAGATGCATGGAAAATAATGGGTAATATATGAGGCTTTTAGGTATATTAATAATCATCTTGATCTATCAAACAAAACATAGAATATTTAAAACATATGAATCCATCAATAATATTGCAAACAATCCTAAAATATTAATTAAACTGTAAAGCCTATGAATCTACTTTTGATGTTTTAGAGATTAATTAAGTGAAGTAGATGGTGGTTGTAAGTTATAAATATGGTGTTAGGATATTCTAGGATCACCTAAATATAAGGTTAAAGTTTCAATCCCATGAGGACCAAGAACAAGGTTCTAATGAGGTTCAAGCTTGGAAATAACCTCTATAGGCCTACAAACTAAATAATGATGTTTTTAATGTATTTAATATGTTTTTTCTTAAGTTAAATGGACTAAAAATATCCCAAGTAACTCTCCCTTGAATCAATTACCCTCCAAGAAAGTTACATGAATCTTATAAGGATTTTAAGTTGCCTAGAGTTCACCTAAAAACCTACAAGTATGAAGCATAGGATTTGGAGATCACAAATGTAGGTTTCAAGAGTTGAAGAAGGTATTTAAGGGGATTAAAAACCTATGGATAAATAAGTATGGTATCCAAGAGGCATGAATATTTCTATGGTTTATATAATGTTATGAACCTTTCAACCATGATTGTAGGACTTTGAGGAAGGAAAGTTAGTAAAGAGTAAAGAGTGAATGCAAGAGGAGAAATGGTAAAATTATAGGTCTAAAGGACCAAAAAGTTATAAAGTGTCAACTAATTATTTTAAAATCTTATAGGTCACCTTACTTCTTAATATGGTGATTGAGAGGTCTATGAACTCTATCAACATATCTATAGGTAGGGTCATGAGCCTTCATTGTCCAGAGGTCATGATAAATTCCTTTCTAAATCCTCAAGACTCTTTTAAAAGTTGTAGATATGTCTATGGACCCTAAACATATAATTACAATTCATCGGCATGTCCAAAAATCCTCTTCAAAAATAGGTCTCCAAACTTGTCTATAGGTTTCAATGAAGACCCATTAGATAATGTAGAGACATCTCTAGGTCTATAGTGATGTTTTGAAGATTCATGAGAGTCATAATGGCTTTGTGAGACTACTTACAGGTTATGAGGGGTGTCTTGATAACCCCATGAGTAAAATTATGTTATTCAAGCATGATATAATGGGTCTCTTGGAAGTTTTCAATGTCTCCACTATTTCATAACCTTCTTAAGGTCATATCCATGCATGTGAAGAGAGAAGGAGGTTTCTATGAACCTTAGATCATATTCAGGGAACTAAAAAGGTTTAGGATTTAAGAAGACCTCAAGGAAGGATTGAAACATTTGGTGATGAATATTACAGACAACTTTTAACAAATGTTTATTATATGACTTAATTTTAGAATGTTGTCACTAAGTTATAGGTCTTTAAGAGGATAAAATGTATCTATTACAAGTTATGATATTATTCTTATTATTTCCAATGCCAACATGATTCTTCTAATTTAAATACCCTACACACAAGTCTAAAAGTCAGAGTTTAAGATATCTATGATTGATTAAGAGGAAATAACTCTCAAGAGCCTTCAAGACTAGTATCATGCCTCTCAATATTCCTAAGATCATATGTAGGTCTAACAATTTCATGAAGTCTATTGTAAAATTCTTTAGGATCATAGTGATAAGAAAGAAGTGCTTGGAGAAATTGAGCTCTCATAGGGAAGGAAACAATAATCTCTCAATATCTTCAAGAGAATACACAAATCTTCATGAATTTGTAATGTTAAAACAATATTTTAAATCATGGTTCAAATGTATGTATACTTTTAATACATTGTATAGCCTCAAGGTAGTGAAAACAAAATTAAAGGTAGAATGAATAAGTTCTTCCAAGATAAGTCAAGCCTGCAAACCAATCCCATGGATTTCATGACTAAATAAGGTGTGAATGCTATGTTGATAATGATGAGGTTTATTTAAAATCTCTAAATAAATATATAATAATATAGATATTGGAAAGGGTTGTTAACCACCAAATTGCACACTAGGATAATATTGTTCAGACCTTTTGAAATTTGGGGTAACAAGGGATTATTCCAAGGCTGTGGGTGACCTATAGGTGGTCTAAACCTCTAGGTTATAGGGATAGTTTCCCTGATACATCATCTATGCTTAAATAACTAAACCTACAAACCTTTTTGGAGGAAAAGGGTGAGATAAAAAAGAAATAAACATACTCTAATAGAGGTGATGAACCAATATAAACATCCTCCACTTTCCTATCCTACACCATGAACATGATCACAAGTTGAATTGATGCACTTACTCTCAATAGCCTATAGGCATGAGTGTTTCTATATAGATGTGAGAGCCAAATAAGGACCAAGAGGGGGGTCATAAATAGGTATGATAAGAGAAAATATATGAATTAGCCTCCACACTCAACCAATTCAAGGCCATGAACACACTTAATATAACCTACCAAGATGATAAACCAACTTGTAACCAATTAAGGAAATGAGACAAATAAAGGGAGTATACTTGATACCACTAACACTCATCAACCACCATCACTTTTCACTATTTATAAGCATATGATAAGGATAGAAACAGAATTTATTCATTGTTTAATGGTATATTCAAGTGTTTGGTATGTAAGGGATTCACCATACTCCACCAAGGATTGCCTTACAAGCTAAAAGAGGCTACTTTTATAGAGAAGTGAGAAAAGAAGAGAAGAGGTACATTAGATACAAGTTAATGGATACATGTCACTTACATTAGGTAATTATAAAAATAAAAAATAAAGTGGAATAAGTCTCAATAACTCCTCTAATGTGTGCATCACTTCATTCCATCATGGTCTCAAAGAGAGTGGTATATAAGAGACCTCATGACACTTAATTGTCTTAGTGGCTCATTAACTCTCTTTGAAACTATATTCTTGATTGCCTAAAGATGACAAGTGTAAACCTAACCCAATTAATTCTAATCATCATCTAACATTTTTTAATCCTTTTCTATTCTCTTAATTCTCCATTTATTATCTCACCTATTTGGTTCTTCCTCATGAGAACTCTCCTCGATTAGTCATATAGGACTATTACATAATTAGGCCTAATTATTTGATGGTAGTAAATTGAATAGTGGTAGATTATCCATTATAACCTATATTATATTTTAAATGGATTATTTTAGAACATAAAACCATGTCAGTGCATATCCCATAGCCTCGAGTTGGTCTAACCCTGCTATTACACCTTTCTTAGGTGACTACATCACCTTCTCCAAAGCATATCTACATTGTCTATAGGAATTGGACCTATGGAAGTTAATTAAAAATAAAATAAGTGTATTTTTTACTCTAAAAATGTGTATTAATATTAACATCAACCTCCCTAATGGTTTTCATCAAATCTAACATGCTCATAACCCTTATTTCTGTCTAAAATCCTACAAAAGTATGATTTTTGATGAGTACATATAGGTGGTTGTACCTATAAATTATATGTTATGGGTCTCCCTAAAGTTAATAATGTAATATGGGTGTTTTTTAGGCCAACTCAATTCCTTTTGAGCCTTTAGGAATCCAAAACCTTCATCAGGTTCCTTTGTGAGGTTTAGGTAGGGTTTTACCTAGTTAACATTGTTAGGAATTGTTCATAAAAAATAGATCCCTAACCCTCCAACCAAAACCAAAAATATTAATTAGTAGGAGATTAATAATCACCCAAGTAATCGCCTAAACCCATACAATTTTTCCTTCAATTACTAAGCATATAAATATACTCTCTCAAGCTCCTGCATAGTGCAAAATAATGTTTTTAAGGTGGTTGGGTTCTTAGTAATGATTCATAGAGTTGAGGGGTTTGATGAGGAAAAAAATTATATGAGTCCTAAGTATACTATTCCCCCCCCCACATTGCCTAATGATCTCATATTCCCATACAACATGCTATCTATCTATCATTATCCTAATAGACATATTGAGACTCTTCAATTCCACTTCCTACTCTATTGCAACTAGTTTAAAGATTGTAATTTTACCTTGAGACCTCTCATGATAACTTGAGGGGAATATTATCACATCTACCTAAGGAAAAAAAAATATCTAAAACACTCTCTCTAGTGTCACCTAGACCAATTCCATGAGAAGCCTTCAAAATTTCACTCTTTAGGCCTATAACAGTCCCCTCTAGGCTTGATTTATACACTATACAATCAACATGATAAAAAAAGTGGATAATTTAGGTTTCCATGAAACCTAATAAAACTATAAAAACCATTTCAAGACTAAAATATCTCATTTGAAGTCATTTGAGGTAAAAAAAGTCTTTCATCAAGCCACCAGCTAGGTTTTGATAGGGTTTAGAGGGAACTAAATTCTTAAGAATGATTCATAGAGTTAAGGGGTCAAATATAAAAACCAATACCAAATATAATTAGTATGAAACATAATCCTTCTCCCATAAGATTCACAAGATCCCATGAATCTTTTTAGGTGAGTTATAATCAAGGAATCATGCTCTCTCAATCTCTTCTTAGGTAAAACAATGTTTTTGAGATGGTCTTCAATCTTAAATATTGCTCATATAGGTGTAGGGATGAAATTGAGAATCAAATACAAAAAAAATTGGGTGTAATACCCCATATAACACCTCTTATACCCATATTCTCCCATGAAACTCCTCCAAGGAGTTATGATCTTCTTAAGACTACCTCTCGAGCATGGAGGACTATGTGTGTGATGACAGAGAGTATTAGCTTGAAGATGTTATCTTCATGATTTATATTAAATATAAATTATATCCTATTTATTTTACCATTAAAAATGTATGCAAGTGATAATTCAACTAGCCTCACTCTCCCAGTGGTCTTGCAACTTGGTTTTCACACTTTGAGGGTTTGAAAGTAATTAAACTTATGTAGCCCTAATGGCTTGGTTATTGTGATTTCTCTTCACTTTCTTGATTCCAAGATTAATTTATACCTTTTAACACTATATATTACCTTCCCTGGTGGTTTCCAATCCTTAAAGGACTCCCTAACTATAATTTATCTCTAATTTTCATCTGCAAGCCTATACATGCCTATTTAGGCCTACTAGGCCTAATTAGCCTATCAAGGCTCTTCTTTGCTTTAGATAGCTAGAGAACTCAATAGAGACTAATAAAATTTATAAAACAAGTCAATATACCTTGTTTTCACTCTTGCACTTCACTTCCATGTATGGTTTCTTACACTCTTCTCTTCACCAAGGACCTGTAAGTAGGTGTTCTCATATCTACTTGGACTGTGAGTATGAACTTATTTATTTTGTTATAACTTCAAGGATTATTTTAATAATATATAATGATGAATATAATATCCATATTTACACAAACCCTCTAAATCTCCTATTTATACCATCTTCCATTTAGCCACTTTGCTTCCTCATGACTGGCTTGTATATGGCAGCTTTGTGTCTTGACTGAGTAAGTGTGGATTTATTCTTATGCTAACATCTTAAGGTCATATTGATTTGTATAATCCTTATATATATATATATATATATATATATATATATATATATATATATATATATATATATATATATATATATATATATATATATATTCTAACCACTCTTAATTTAGCCACATGTATCTCCTTGACTAGTCTATAGGATACATCGTAGTTCTTGATTGTGTGAGCCCATTTGAGAGGTGAAATTCTTATTATTTGATGCTTCATTATTTCCTTGAATTATATTAGAATTTTATTGACAATTAATTATTCCTTATAACCCTCTTAACCTTCTTAATCTCATCATACCATCAATGTTTCTTCAACTCTATAGCTATAGTCATGTGTGTATTGAAACCTTGACTAAGTTTGTCTTTTTGGGATGGTCTGATCTCTTGACTTTGATCCTTAATTTCCCATGCTTCTTTATATATCCCCATGACTCCCCTAATTACCCCAACACATTTAGTGTCCAATTCATATTCATAGTTCCTATTGTTACCCAAATTGGCTTGTATGGACTCAAGAGAGAGCAAATCTCTCTCTAATATTGAGCATGGGTTGTGAGAGAGTGTAACACATGAAGTCCATTCATAATTTCTAATTGATATATGAATATTTAGGTATTTTATAGCATATAATTGATGATATTAAATATTTTAAACACATCCACTATCAATAATGAGACATTATGCTCACACTTGCAGTGAATGTCAAACTACATAGGTAGTCATAATTGAAGATAGGACCTTGAAAGAGTTGAATGTTCATTGATGACTCTATTATGTTTTGGAGGAAAATAAGACATCAATAGTTTAAATAAACCCATCATCCAACATTTAATCACTAATCACTTCTAGATTCATGCATTGAAGGCTCTACAACATCAAGAAATCACTATATGCAACCTATAATATGTGACAACATGAAGGTTTATTACTCCCATGAGCTCACAAATGTAAAATAAGGGTGGATAATGAATTAAATGGACTATGAGGACATATGGAAGACACATAAAAACATATATTGCATTAATCAAACTATAAATGCATTGAAACCCTTCAAAAGATGACCTTGCATAGATGCGGGAGACCAATTTGACTACCTAGGTTCTTAACCATTATTAATAAAGGATGGGTTATAAATATTCAAAATAATTTCAATAATGGAAATTTCATGATACCTCATTCCTCTTCCCAAAATCTTAGATCACCATTTTCTCTCTTCTATATAGACTAAGCATAAACTTGACTGGTTATCCAAATCTACCAAGGAGAATGATGGAGAGAAGGGATAAATTTTTGCTATTTTTGAATCTTAAATTAATATATTTTCTTCTTCTATGCCTGAAATGAGTTTACCTTGAGATATATGATCTCTTCTTATTCTTACATGTCTATATAAGTCCGTAAAAGTTTGAAAACACCTACAAAACCCCCATTTCTAAATTTTTCATGATTAAGATCTTGTAATGTTATTATTGGAAAAGAAGAGGGAAATGATGAGTCAAATAATGATTTAAAACTAGGTGGTATGTCTGGAAGGAAGTTGAAAATCCATTTTTCCAGTGTGTTGGGATTTTTATGGTGAATAAATGATATTTAACCCATAAAGAGATTTATTTTGGCATATAAAACCAATTTTCATGACTTGAAATGGTTATGATACCCTTGAAGACTACTAATTTTAATGTGACACTTTATCCAAAGGCTCTCTAACTACAAGGTTAAGTTATATGACATGTTTGAAGGGCACTTGAACACTTGGAGGGCTAATTAGAGCTTGAAACAAGCTTGACTAAGTAGACCATAGAGGACAACCTTGGATACATTATTAGACCTCATTTTAAAACCCAAACATGACTTTAACACATCATCCTAAAACTCAAAACATGTTATCACATGAGGATCTCTTCAAGTGACCCATAGTACATATAGTGAAACTTTGAATAATGTTAGAAGGCTTTAAAGACCACTTGAAGATCATGATAAGATTTAGGAAGCCTCATGTACTCTTGGAGGGTCTTATGATAAAATTTTGGACTATAAGGGTTTAAATTTTTCTTGGGAGGATAAATTATCAACATTATTGGTGACTGCCAGGGGTTAACCTACATGTTGGTCAAGAGAATTAACTATCTCATCCTTTAATCAAGACCTTGATTATGGTTGTAAGACCTTTGAAAAAATAAGAATAGATAACTTCCCCTATAAAAACACAAAACAAAGGATAACACCCCAAAAAAATTAGAATCAAACACACAACACTTGTGCTAACAAGCACTTATTGGAAACAAGATAAAACAACCTACTATAAACAACTAACTAGAACATGTTTTCCTCCTCCTAGGTCAAAAGGCAAGTTCCTTGGGTCTCCATGGCATTTTGAACTCATATTTCCATATATTTAGTGAAGATAAATTAGTTACTTCCCATAGAATGATAAATTATGCTCATAATATGAGACATTGACATATTTGTGGTCTCCTTAAGCAACAACCAGGCCTTCTTGATCCATCTCCATATTCATGGATTGATTGTGTGAGTCAAGGACAAAGTCATACTCATACCAAGCTTGGTTATCTGGTACAAACAACATCATTTTTGCCTCATCAATAGGCTGCTCATGATTTTCCATGCTCCATTGAAATAACCCTCATAACAACTTAGCTAGTATGCTTTGGTTTGTGTCTTCATTTTGCTATATCAGAATTGGTGACTTGTCAAGGCCTTCAACCTCTTTTAAAGTTTCTAGACATGACTATCACATATCACCAAGTTCATCATGATTTTCACCTTGAGTGTATTGAGGTACACTAAAGATCAATGTATCTTAATTTGTCTCATGTATAAGACTATCAACTTGAGGCATTACTGCAATAACCATTTTAATTCTCTTTTCATCATCTTGAGTTTGTTCCTCTTGTGAATGAAACTTGACAAGGTCAACATCTGAATCATCCTCAATATAACCCATAGAGGTGTAATCTCTTAGATATTCTCATACTCATTACAAATTTTCCAATACTGCTATCATAGGCTTTCATCATCTTCCTGACTAGTGTTCATGTGATTATGATCATGCTTTAGTGCTTCATTTAATATTGTGACCTTGTGTTAATTAGTAATCTTATATTGGCAACAAGGAATGATTTATTCAACTTTAATTAAACTAGGAGTCTCAATTTCAACACATACTTCCTCTTTCACAATTGAAATGTCCTTAAGGTTATCTCATTATTCTACAACTATTATAAGTTGAACAAATTCTCCTTGGATAATTTGTATCAATTCTTCTTGGAATTCATTTTGCTTTTGAATGTGTTGTTGGTCATAGAGATCAGATTTACCTTGAACTTCTTAAACTTCATCTTCTCTAGCATCCTTAAAGGTTGACTTATGCTTCCTTTCACCAAGAGGTATCCCAATAGTAATCACTTCCTCAAATTCACTTGAATCACCTTCATCAACTACCACTACAGCTTGACTTTTTTCGTTAACCTCCCAAAGGACATGTTCCTCTTCGAGGAGGGAGAGGGTGGGAGGGTGATGTATGTATTTAGGAGTTGGATTAAAAATCAAGGTGGTACTCTTTTAGTTTGATAAATTGTGAATGTAAGACTCTTTTAGGAATTCTTGAAGAGAGAGAAGGTTTAGATTTCTTATATGTGTTTCATTCTCCTCATCTAGCTACTCATTCTTCTCAATAAGAACTTTAATTTTCTCATAGCCTTCTTCAGGATCCTCAACTATTGCATCTATATCTTTAACCTTCTCAACTAGAGCCTCCTTATTTTGAATGCCTCTTTGTATAAACCTCCAATATGGAAAATATTTGGGTTACTGAGGAGAGAGCAACAGGATTTGAATAGGCTAAATGTTTTATTTAACTTCAATGTCTTAATCTTGTCTCTCTTCCTCTTATTTCTACTAATACTTCAATACTTGGTTCCAAGTTGGGACTTTGACACCAGAAACATGTGTTATAGTTTTAGGGATGAATGAAATATTGGGCAAGCTCTCCACCACCTTCTCTTGAGATTATATTGCTCTTGCTACTACCATTAACTGAGATAAATGATCAACTGAGATAAATTTTCATTTACAAGTTTAATTTCTCTAGTTATGTGAACTTTAAAATCAAGTCTCATCTGATCATAAATCTCCTCAGGATAATTATAAAGGGAATCGATTTGCCAAGCCTAATTTGAATCATAATATTCAATCCTCTCAACACATACTTCTTCCCTATTTTGCATAGTTTCTTGAATAGACTTCTAAGTAGGGAAAGCTTGATAAATTTGTGGGGAACTTAGAAGGTTTTGAAACTCATTTAACCCAGTATTTTGAGGAAGGATGGCTTGATAAAAAATAAGATTAATATGTAATAGGGGAGGGCACATGAGATTAATAATATTGGATTTTATACCCCTCATAAACCACTATCTTCTCTTATATGCTTGAAATCAGGTCAATTATGTCTAACATATCAATAGTGAGTCTTGAATGATTCTCTTTCATAATAGATTCCCACTTTCTCTTAATTTTTTGTAATGAGTATCTCACATTCTTAATGAAATTATTGTGAACCTCTTGACCATATTCCCTTTATGTTTTAATGCCAACCATATATCTCTCATAACCCAAGAGAGTTTATTTAAGGCTTGAGATGGATTGGTTTAAAACATGGCTATGTTGACTAGGAGTATCATAATCTTGTCAAGATTGATCAAGAGGATAGGTAGGTTTCCAAAGAAGTGGAATTAGGGTTGGAAGTGTCATATAAGATTGATAACAAGGTTAAGGAAGTTGAACATAAGACTGGTAAGGGTCAACATACCATTGGTGATAAGGAACATAGGGTTGGTATGGATCATGATATGACTGATAAGGATCATAGTGAGGCTAATATGGATCATTATAGAATTGATAAATCTCATCAACTTTGGTGAAACTGAAATCTACTTCAACTTCAGCCATAACAACCCCATGAATATTTAAAAATAGAAAGAAATTTTGATATAATGGATACCTGGACTTTTGAAACTAGATGAACATGCTCAAATTTTCCATTGATGCTTTATTTTATGCCTCTAAAAGTTGGTTATTGAAGATCAACACCAAAAATTCTTCAATTAATTGAAATTCTTATCCCACTGGATGTGCCAAAATTGTTAACAACCAAACTACACCCTAGGCAAATGTTTAGACCTTTGAAAATTTGGGGTAACATGGGATTATTCCAAGGTTTTGGGTAACCTATAGGTGGACTAAACCTATAGGTTATGGAACTAGCTCCCTTGATGCATCATATGTGCTCAAATCACTAAGCCTACTAACTTGTTGAGGGAAAATGGGGAGAGAAACATGAAAGAAACTTACTCTAATATAGGTGATGCACCATTATAAACATCCTCCACCTACCTATCCTACACTATAAACATGAACATAATTTGAACTAATGCACTAACTCACAATGGCCTCTAGTCATGAGTGTTTCAATATGGAGGTGAGAGCCAAACAAAGATCGAGAGGGTGGTGATCAATAGGACTGATAAGAGACACTTGATGAATACTCCTCCACACTTAGCCAATGCAATTCCATGAACAAAATTCATATGACCTATCAAGATGATAAACTAACCTGTAACTAGTTAAAGAAATGGGATAAATAAAGGGAGTCTACTTACTACCACTAACACTCATCAACCACCATCACTATTCACTATTTACAAGCATCTGAAAAGGATAGAAACACATTTATTCAATGGTAGAGATAATGTTTTTATAGTTCAATGATTCACCATACTCTACTAAGGATTACCATACAATCCAAAAGAGGCTACTTTTATAGAGAAGTGAGAGAAGAAGAGAAGAGGTACATTAGATATAAGTCAATAGACACATGTCACTTGCATTAGGTAGTTACAAAAACAAAAAAGAGAGTGGAATAAGTCTCAATAACTCCTCCAACATTTTCATTACTTCATTCCATCATGGTATCCAATAGAGTGGCATAGAAGAGACCTCCTAGCACTTAATTGTCTTAGTGGCTCATTAACTCTCTTTGAAATTATCCTCTTGATTGCCTAAAGATGACAAGTGTAAACCTAACCCAAATAATTCTCATAAGTCATCTAACCTTTTTGAATCCTTACCTATTATTTGAGTGTTCCATTTATGATATCACCTATTTGCATCTTCCCCATGATAACTCTCCTTGATTAGTCATATAGGCCTATTAGGCAATTAGGCCTAATTATTTGATGGTATTTATTGAAATAGTGGTAGAATATCCATGATAACATATAGAAGAGGTTTAATGGATTATTTTAGAACATAAAACAATGTCAGTGCATAACACATGCCCTTTAATTGGTCTACCCCTATTATTCCACCTATCTTAGGTGACTACATCACCTTGTCCCAAGCATATTTGCATTGCCTTTAGGAATTGGACATGTTGAAGCTATTTAAAAAGAAAATAAGTGGATTTTGGAATTTTATAAGGTGTATTAATATTCACATCAACCTCCCCAATGGTTTTCATCATAACAACATGCTAAAAACCCTAGTTTCTACCTAAAACCCTACAAGAGTAGAGTTTTTAATGAGTCTATACATGTGATTATACCTATAAATTCAATGGTGGGGGTCTCCCTAAAGTGAATAATGTCATATAGGTGTTTTTTAGGCCAACCCAATGCCTTTTTATCCTTTAGGAATCCAAAACCTTAATTAGGTTCCTTTTTGAGGTTTAGGTAGGGTTTTAGGTAGTTAACATTATTAGAGATTATTCATAAAAAAATAGATCCCTAACCCTCCAAAAAAAACCAAAAAATATTAGGTATTAGGAGCCTACTAATCACCCACATAATCACCTTAACCCATGCAACTTCTCCTACAAGTACCAATCATAGAACTATACTCTCTCAAGCTCCTACACAATGTAAAATAGTGTTTTTAAGGTGGTTGGGTTCTTATTAATGATTCATAGAGTTGTGGGTTTGATGAGGGAATAAATTACAAAATTCCTAAGTATAAACCACCCCCCACCTTCCCTAATTATCTTAGAGTCCCATGAAACATCCTATCCATCTATCATTAGCCCAATATACATCTTAAGACTCCTCAATTCCACCTCCTACTCTTTTACATCTAGTTTGAATATTGTAATTCTATCTTGAGACCTCTCATGAGAACTTGAAGTGAATATTACCATGTCTACCTAAGGCTGAAAATGGCTCAAACACACTCCTGTAGGTGTCATGTAGTCTAATTCCATGAGAAGCCTTCAAAAATGTACTCTTTAGTCCTATAGGAGTCCTCTTTAGGCCTGATCCATACACCATACACTCTGCACATGCCAAAAAGTGGATCATTTAGGTTCCCATGACACCTAAGAAGACAATGAAAACCATTTCAAGACTCAACTATCTCATTTGAAGGTATTTTATGGTAAAAATTCTTTCATCAAGTTACTAGCTAGGTTTTGATAGGGTTTAAAGGGACCTATATTCTTAAGAATGATTCATAGAGTTAAGGGATCATATATCAAAACCAATTCCAAGGATCATAATTATGAAACCTCCCCCTTCTCCCATAATGGTCATAAGATCCCATGCATCTCTTTAGGTGAGTTATAATTAAGGAATCATGCTCTTTTAATCTCTTTTTAGGTAAAATAGTGATTTTGAGGTGGTCTTAAATATTAAATATTATTCATATAGGTTTAGGGATGAAACTAAGAATCAAAGACAATATTTTGGGGTAGGAAACCCCTCTAATACATCAAATACCCATCTGCTCCTATTCAACTCCTCCAAGGAGTTCTGAGCTTCTTAAGACTTCCTTTCAGGTATGGAGGATTTTGTGTTTGATGAAAGAGAGTGTTAGCTTGAAGATGTTGTTTTGATGTTTGATATTAACTATGAATGATCTCTTGACCATAACAAATGTATGCAAGTGATAATCCAATTGGCATCACTCTCCCAATGGTCTTGTAACTTGGTTTTCACACTTTGAGGGTTTGAAAGTAATTAGACCTATGCAGTTATAATAGCTTAGTTTTTATGATTTTTCTTCACTTTATTGAGTCCAATCTTCATGGATACCTTATAACATTGTCTCTTACCTTCCCTAGTGGTTTCTAATCCTTAAAACACTCCCTAACTATAGTTTATTTCAAATTTTCATGTACAAGGTTGTACATGCCTATTTAGGCCTACTAACCCTATTTAGCCTATCAAGGATCTTTTTTTATTTATAGGACTAGATCACTTAATATATAATAAGAAACTTTAGAAAAAAAGTCAAGAGACCTTGTTTTCAATATTACACTTCACTTCCATGTATGGTTCCTTACACTCTCCTCTTCACTAAGGACCTACCATAGATGTTCTCCAGTTTGCTTAGACTATGAGTATGAACTTATTTCCTTTATTATCACTTTGAGGATTCTTTGAATAGTATAACATGATGAATATGATATCCAACTTTCCACACACCCTCTGAATCTCCTATCTAGACCATCTTCCATTTAGCCACTTTGTTTCTTCATGATTGGCTTGTATATGGTAGCTTTGTGTCTTGACTGAGTAAGTGTGGATTTATTATTATTTTAACATCTTGATTTCATATTTATCATTATAATCCTCACATACCTCTAAAAATTATCCAACCACTTTCAAATCAGTAACCTTGATCTCCATGACTAGTCTATAGGATACAATTGTTCTTGATTATGTGAGCCCATTTGAGAGGTGAGATTCTTCTTCTTTGATGATTCATTATTTCCTTAAATTACATAATCATGTTAATTACCCTTTTTTTTCCTTAAAAAAATATTAACATTCTCAATCTCATCACACAATCATTTTTTATTCAACTCTGCATCTACAAACTTGTGTGTATTGAAACCTTGACTGAGTTTATCTTCTTGGGATGGCCTGATCTCTTAACTCTACTCCTTCATTTCCCATGATTCTTAATATATCTCCATGACTTACCTAAGTATATAAATACCTATAGTGTCCAATTTCATATTTAGAGTCCCTCTGCTTTCCCAAATAGGCTTGTAGGGGATCAAAAGAGAGCAAGTCTCTCTCTAGGACTGAGCATGGGTTGTGAGAGAGTGCAAAACATGAAGTCCATTCATAGGTTTTGATTTCTACATGGATAATAAGTTATGTTAGATAATATCCCTAATTATATTTTATATTGGAAACACCTCCACTATCAGTAATGAGACACTTTGCTCACACTTGTAATAGAGGTCAAACTACATTGGCAGTCACACTTAAAATAGGACCTTGAAAGAGTTGAATGTTCATTGATGACTCCATTGTTATTTTGAGGCAAATAAGACTTTAATTGTTCCAATAAACCCATCATCAAAAAATAAAACATTACTCACTTCTAGATTCATGCATTGAAGGCTCTGTAACATCAAGAAATCACTAACTGTAACCTACAATTTTTGACAACATGAAGGTTTGTTACTCCCATGAGATCACACATGTGAACTATGGGTGGATAATTAATTATATGGTATATGAGGACCTATATAAGACTAAAAAATAATTTAAATCTCATGAGACCCCATTCCTCTTCCCATAATATTATATCACCATTTTATTTCTCTTGTATGGGCTGAGCATAAACCTGATTGGTTGTCCAAAGATGCCAAGGAGAATGATGGAGAAAAGGGATCGGTTTTTGCTATGTTTGACTCTAAAATTCATTTATTTTATTCTATAATGCTTGTAATAAATTTCACCTAAGATTTTTTATCTCCTCTGATTCTGACATGTCCATGAAAGTCCATACAAGTCTACAAAAACTTGCAAAACCCTCTTTTTTTGCATTTTTCATGATTAAGTTCTTGAAAAACTATTGGTAATCGAGAGGATGGAAATTAGGAGTCAAATAATGATATAAAATGAGTTGGTATAGAGTAATGGAATTTTAAATGACATTTTTCAAGTGTATGGGCCTTTTACAGTGAATAAATGATATTTGACCCCTAAAGAGACTTCATTTTACATATAAAAACACCTTGTCATGCATTGGAATGGTTATTAGACCCTTAAAGACTCCTAATTTCAATGTGACACTTTCTCCAAAGGTTATCCAAATGCAATGTTAACTTATATGACATGTTATAGGGTACTTGATGACTTGGAGGGCTAATTAGAGCTTGAAATAAGCTTGACAAAGTAGACCATAGAGGGCAACCTTGGATACATTATTAAACCTCATGTTAAGACCCAAACATGACTTGTACACCTTCCACATATTGTTAAGAATCCCTTTCCCATAATAATTAGCTAAGGAAATTATAAATACAATGATAAAAATAAACCTTAATCCCTAAAAATACCTTAATTTTTGATAAAGTATCTTAACTTTGTCAAACAAGGTTTAGACCATTCTCTAGGCTTCAAAAGGCACTTGACACCCTTCCACTCACCCAAGGACAACTCATGACAACTTAACACATCATCCTAAAACTCAAAAAATTATATCACATGAGGATGTCTTCAATCAACCCATATTACATATAGTGAAACTTTGAATAATGATAGAAGGCTTTAAAGACCACTTGAAAATCATGACAAGATTTAGGAAGCCTCATGTACTCTTGGAAGGCCCTATGAGATATGTTTAGACTATAGGAGTTAAAATTTGTCTTGGGAGGCCAAATTATCAACAAGGATCTCAATCATGGACAAGATCATAAAATTTCTATAGAAATACAAATAAGTATAAAAACATGATTTCAAACCTGCAAACAATCTATAAAGGCCTCGGGTTGCAAACCTAGAAAATAAAATAGAATGGACTTCAAGCTATCTTAGTGAATTTTGAAGACCAATTGAGAATAATAATTGTATGGGTCCTAGAGGACTAAGTCTTGGTCAAAATTTTAGACCTTCAATTTGCATGTTCAAAAAATTATGTTCCTCGATGACAAAATGATATGATAAGGGGATCTTAGCTCAAGAAACCTATCATGTAAAAATAAGTGTTGAGGACCTTCCAAAGAATGGAGAAGAACTTATGTGGTCTCTAAGGACTACCAATATCATGGTCTCAAGTTTTGACATGATAATTAGAGGACAAAAGGTGATTTTCAAGCATAAGGATACATGTTTCTTGATTTCTCAAGAAGTCCTCATGAGAAACTAAGATACTACATCAGCTTTTCTACCTCACCTAGAGACAATCACATAAATTTCAATGTTAACTTTAGTTTTATTATGCCCCTATAGCCTATCAATAATTATTAGGAATAAGATCATGGTGAAGACATGAGGTATTTAAATTGATCCTAGAGATATGTAACTCCTTCCATAGAGTGGAGTGATGGTCAGTGTAAGTCAACCACATCTCTAAGTGGTGTAGGATGTCATATTTCAAGTCAACCATCCAAAAAATATCTAACATGCATGCATGTTTGTAAATATGGGTGAGTTAAGGTAGTTGATAAAATATTTTCTCAAGGATAGTATCCCTGAAAGAGCACATTCAGCATCCACAAGGCCATTGTTAGCCAAAATGGCTACTATAGACCATTATATTCCAAAACATGAAAAAATGCACTAGTTCTTTTCTAAATAAAGTCTCAAAAGGTATTTTAAAATAGGATATAGTATAAGTTAAGGTAATTTTGAGAAATTTAAGGTTTTTAAAAGGGTTAAGGTTAACTTTTTGCCTAAGCTATGCCTTCCTAAATCCTCTCTCTTGTACAAGCCTTCATTTTTATGGGTAATAGGGGATAATTCAACCAAGTGAACCTTTCCATCGATAGGAAAAGTATGTGAATGAAGTCATTTAAATGAACCCCAAGTCTTATAGGTCATTTTTGTATAGTACAAGCCTTTTCAAAGCTTTTTCATACTTGGTCAATGTCTTTTAAACCTTGAAATAGCACCTATAAGTCAAATATAGAGTCATGTACATCTCTCTCACCATTTCCAACATTTTTAAGTCATTTTCAATGTGAATATGATCAGATATAGATCAAATATAGTATTTTTAAACCTAAAAGAGTAATGATGGCCTATAAAACCATTACAAACTCATTTAATGGGATATGATAGAGGTGAAAAATGAATTTTCAAGGAGATATTGATTTATGGTATGTTTCCTAATGTTATTTAAGGTCAAATAATTCTTTAACAAGTATATATAAGTCCAAGAAAGCCAAAAATCAACTCTAATTCTCCACTGGGTTATTTACACACTCAAGAAGGCCAACTAGTTTGAGGATGGTATACAGTGGAGAGAGAGATTTGGGGTGAATAGTGGCCATAATTCCCTTGAAGTTCCATGAATTTTTTTATATTTTTAGGATCCATGATTTATGAACCGTCATTAACAAAATAAAGCAATCAAAATATTCTTTACATTCCCACAGGCTCAATTTTTTCCTTCTAAAAGTCATTATAAGGTTCATGGGTAAATTTTAATGTCTAAATAACTATATTAGTCCCTATAATACTATATTTTAGACATTTAATTCATGTAGCAAACCTTGGGTAGGCAGAAACCTCAAGTTTTGTAGTCTCTTGATGTGGTAGGCAAGATCCTAGTAATGGTAAAATCTCCAATGAAAAGAGGAAAGTGGAAACATGTTATTCATAGTATGTTTGACTTCATTAAGTCCCCTCAAACCTTATTATTGTGTTTTGAAATGTGTAACCATGGATGGTATGCAATGCAAGAAATTTTTATAGTAGGATGTAGAGCATGAATGCCTTGCATAGGGTATAGAAGTGTTTGACACTAGGCATAGAAGTTTTATCACTGACCTACATGTGTAGAGTAAAGGTTGTCTCATCATAATTATGAGACCATCCCCAAGGTGTGGGACCCTTACACTCCTTGGGATGAGCCTCCAGAGTAGGCTAGATTCATTCTATTCTAAGTGCACCTATTTTAGGACCAATGCACAAACCTAAAGAGTAGAAAGGTAAATCTACTACCAATATAAACCTATTATTTTTTGAGTAAAAAGGGATGGAGAAGGAAAATATTTCTTGTAAAATTAAAAGGGATATACACCAATGATATAATGAACACTCCTACTATCGTGGATAGACTACAATTACTTGAGAACAAGGCATTATCACACAGATTCCATCAAGGACACTCTAAATGCATAAGTGTTGTGAATAGAGGAATGGAACATAGTAAAATATTGAGGGGATGATAAATGATCCATAAAAAATGTCTACACAAAATTTAATGTGTATAAAATAAACCCATGAGTGAGTTCTAAGTTCCACATAGAGGTGTTGGGAATCGATAGCAATCAGAGGGGTGAACATTACCCATAAACAAAGATCAACAAACATAAATA
The DNA here is from genome assembly GCA_037957365.1 of Torreya grandis. Classification (NCBI taxonomy): domain Eukaryota; kingdom Viridiplantae; phylum Streptophyta; class Pinopsida; order Cupressales; family Taxaceae; genus Torreya; species Torreya grandis. Next base: position 2,022,185 of record JARHVA010001302.1, read on the forward strand.
ACACATAGACTATAAGAATAATAGATGGATGTGAACTTAATTCTCATTAACATGTAAGGTTAAACTAACATAAGTGATCTTGGAGGGTAAATTTTTACAACATTAGGTTGCCAAAAATATGTCAACCCTTTTTACAATGAAGAATAAGGTTTTTATAATGGATTAAGCCCTTTACAATTAATGCACCACTTTAGGGTGGTAGACATAGTATTTTAATTTTATTATGATGTTGTGCCCATGATTCTTGAATTTTTTTTGGTGATTAAGATCTATGAGTTGTTGGTAGGACTCTTATGGATCCACATGTGTGTCTAGGAGTGGAATATTCTTGAAAAATTCATAGGTGTGGCATGTGGTCATGTTCCAATGTTTGATAGCCACTTTTGCATTTACTTGTTCTAACAAGGATTCAAAAATTTCTCAACTACCTATTTATACCTTATTACCACTTGTTAATCATTTTATGTGTTTTCCTTAGACTTTCATGTCCTTATTTTACACCGAGAATCCATATTAGTCTACAAATTAGTATATGCACAACACTGATTGTAGTCTACAATGTATGAGACTACAGAAGTGAAACTCTACAATTTTTTGTGGGACTTCATCATGGATATAAAGGTTCCCTTTTGAATAGGAATGTGCATGAAGATGGAAGAGCCTAAGTGCACTTATTACAATTCAAAACTACTTCTTGTGCAACTCTATCTACTTTATCTGAAGACTGGGGCCCTACATATTTGATTATGCATGACATTTTAGATTGTGTGATGGAGGTTTCCTACATGGGGCACACATAGGGAATGCATAGTGGGCAAGAATCAACACTTAGTTAATGTACATATCTATGTTGACTTATTTAGGTGAAAGCATAGATGTAAGGCATTTATGCATGGATTGTTTTTAAATGACTCGATACTTCACAAGTGTATAAACCTTATGTAAGATCCTGGTGAGCTTTGTGCAAGCTCAGGGTGACTTATAAATTCAACACTTATATTAACCTTTATAGGTTTCTTACATGTTAAGTGATAATCTAGTAGCCTTTGAAATAATCCATTGGGCATGGAGTCTTTGAAACTTTTAGTCCTTTCATTTACGAATGCACTCATTGTGTATCCCTGGCTTTGGAATAAATTGAGACCCTCCTAGAAAAAAATTAACATGAAGGGTGAATTTCTTAACACTCTTTTGGGTGTGACTCGATCAATCCAAAGGGAAATTTTGAGCTTAGTATGTCAAGATATTTGAGTAACTTATGTGGTCCTCTTTATAATATAAATCAAATTATTATTCATGGGCTTAGCTAATCCATTACTTTGAGGTTAATAATTCAATGAGGCATTCAGATGGATGTTATGCTTGGCGGTGCATTCTATGATTCTAGTTCTAAGGAAAGCCAATGCATTATCAAAGATAATGGTGCTTAGGACACCAAATCTTGTTAAAATCCTTTCATATAATCTTATAATGGATGTCTCATTAGCCCCTTTGAGTGTTATTAGTTCTATCCATCTCATGAAATAGTCTATGGTTGTAAGGATCTATTTATGTCCATCACTTTCTGGTGGGTTAATTATGCATATGAAATTGAGGCCCCATAAGTAAAGGGTAGATTATCTTTTATTGGCCACAATGGTAAGGTTATCATCCTTTACTTGCTTACAAAGAAGGCACATCTCTTTCAAATTAGCAAATATGTGTGTCCATCATTGAATAGAGTTGTCTAATAATAACTTGCTCACAATATTTTTGTAGTAGTGGTCTTGGGTGAATAATGGTCTCTTATAGGGATATTGTGGAATTATTGAAGAATCCTACTTATTTGGTTTGATTCTATGCACCTCAAGATCACTCCATTGATGTCCTTCTATAAAAGTGCACTATTGATGACCACATAGGAAATGGACTGTAACCTAAAATTCCTATGCTTGGATTTATTCAAGATAAGGGGGTATGAACTAGTTTGAAGGAAGGTAATCATATTATATGTCTAGTCTATTGTAGTTTCTTAACCTATTGGTTCCTTTTCATACGACACCAAGACTATTTTATCTTAAAACTTTGACACATTGGCCAATTATTTACAAAGTCCCTTTCCTCACACTAACTTGGTGATCTATATGTCTACATCATACTCCATCACCTTTGTGACCTAACTGGCTCTTTTTTTGATGATGTCCTTACTATGCAAAAATTCTTTAATTCCTACATGAACAATCAAGAGTCAAATTTTATTTTTAGAGAGCGTATGCCTAAACTTCTTGAGTGCTTTTAAAAATGTGAGGATGTGCTTATTCATGAACCTATAGCATAGCTCATAATATTTTGGCACTTGGCTGAAAAAGGCAATTGGCTACTTTAGATGATCATTATTTTATTATGTAAGGATAGATGAGATGCCCTCTACCCCACTGAATGCATAAAGGATAAAATAATTAATATAATCTCAATTTATCAAGGTAGGAACCTATGCGATGTCATGTTTAATGGCTTTAAAACTATCCCTACCTTCATGATTCTAGTTGAACACAGCATTCTTCTTGAGAATTGCAATGAGAGATTTGGTCAGGGTCTCACAATCAAGCATGAATCTCTTGATAAAGTTTATTCTTCCTAAAAAACTCTAGAGACTCTTCTTGTGACTTGGAAGAGGGAGAGATGAAATAGTCTTGACTCACTCTGCATCGACTATGATTCCTTATTTAAAATAATGTGCCCTAGTAGAATGCCTTCATTAACTATGAAGATATACTTGCTAGGTTTTAGAGATATTATCAACTCTTGACACCTTTCAAAGACTTGCTCCAAATGGCCTGAATGATCTTTTTTGCACTTAGAGAAAACATTTATGTCATCAAGGTAAACCAAGATGACCTTGTTGATGAGCTTCTTAAATTTCATATCCATGGATCTTTGGAATTTTGCTTCTACATTTGTAAAACCAAATGGCATCTATTGGTATGCAAAGGTTCCACATTTAGTGGTGAATGATATTTTATAATGATCACAATATTACACAATAATCTGGTTGTAGCTTGATTAACCATCTAACAACAAGAATCTCTCTATGACTGTAATTGTTTATAGTATCTACTCCATTGGTGAGAGGGGATAGTGATCTTTGAGGGAAGCTTTGTTCAAGTCTTTGAAATCCACATATAGATGGATTTCCCCATTCTTTTTACACATTGGGACTAAGATGGAAATCCATGAAGAGTGTTTAATTAGAATTATTATACTACCTTTAATGATCTTTGATAGTTCCTTTCTCATCAGTAGTTCGATCTTTGGGTTGATAAGCCTCTATTTTTGGTAGATTGACTATGCATCAAGGTCAAATTAAATTGTGTGTTTCACTAAGCTTGTATCAAAGCCTCTAAGGTCTTTATAATTTTATGCAAAGATATCATCATATCTCCTACTGAGTTTAATAAAGCTCTTAATTTTTGGTGGGGAGCATACCTTACTAGCTTTTAGGACCTTCCCCTCAAAAATGGTTATCTATGCAGAGACTTCCTCTTTTACTATCATGCTTTGATTTTCTCCTTTGATTTGGTCATCAAAATTGAAAATTTTTTCTAGGGTGACAAACCCTTTTAGAAACTTTTTCCCCTTTAATTAGATGACTTGATCTTCATATTGGACTTGTAATTACACTTGCTTCTTGGCATAGAATTCTACCTCATCCTTTAGTAAGTTGATAATCTATTCATTGTTCTCAAAAACCTACCAATTCTCTATGTTATCAGGGAATTCCAATCTAATCATGAGCTTGATAAGCTACTCAAACTCATTTGATATGTTGTGTGTGATGTCATACTACACACCTATGGTTATGAGTCTATCCATGTTAATATTATATGTTCTTAGTGTGGAAATAATATTGAATGCATCAAATCCCTCAATCATATCTATACTCTATGCTTGTAAGGCTTAATCAATCCATTTTTGGTCATGTTCCATGCGCTAACTTGGTTAACAACTAGTTCACTATCACCTAATTCCTGTAGTGTAAGGACTATTGCAGATAATATGGATTTATCAATAGTCCAAATTTTTTAAAACTATTAGAAATAAATTGGACTGCATCAAGATTAAGTTATAATTATTACAAATACATCATGTCTATCTAATGTAAATATAAGTTAGACTTATTAAAAATAAATCATATCTATATAATGTATTTATAATAAGTTCAAAATATTTAAATTGGTCAAAAATAATTAGTATTTAAAAACTATCATAAATAAATTGGACTTCATCAAGAATTAATTGGACTACTCAAGAATTAGTTGGACTTATTACAAATAAATCACATCTATCTAATGTATTTATAATATGTCCAAACTATTTAGAATAATAATTAATAATCATTTTTTGAAAACTATCAGAAATAAATTAGACTTTATCAAGAAATGATTAGATTTTTCAAGAATTAGTTGGACTTATTACAAATAAATCACATCTATCTAATGTATTTGTAATAAGTCCAACTTATTTAAAATAATCAAAAATAATTAGTAATCATTTTTTAAAAAACTATCAAACATAAATTAGACTGTATCAAGATTTAGCTCAACATATTACAAATAAATCACATCTATCTAATATATTTATAATAAGTCCAAACTATTTAAAATAATAATTAATAATCATTTTTTGAAAACTATCAGAAATAAATTGGACTTCATCAAGAATTAATTGGACTACTCAAGAATTAGTTGGACTTATTACAAATAAATCACATCTATCTAATGTATTTATATAAGTCCAAACTATTTAAAATAATAATTAATAATCATTTTTTGAAAACTATCAGAAGTAAATTAGACTTTATCAAGAATTGATTGGATTTTTCAAGAATTAGTTGGACTTATTACAAATAAATTACATCTATCTAATGTATTTATAATAAGTCCAACTTATTTAAAATAATCATAAATAATTAGTAATCATTTTTTTAAAAACTATCAAACATAAATTAGACTGTATCAAGATTTAGCTTGACATATTACAAATAAATCACATCTATCTAATGTATTTATAATAAGTCCAAACTATTTAAAATAATAATTAATAATCATTTTTTGAAAACTATCATAAATAAATTGGACTTCATCAAGAATTAATTGGACTACTCAAGAATTAGTTGGACTTATTACAAATAAATCACATCTATCTAATGTATTTATAATAAGTCCAAACTATTTAAAATAATAATTAATAATCATTTTTTGAAAACTATCAGAAATAAATTAGACTTTATCAAGAATTGATTGAATTTTTCAAGAATTAGTTGGACTTATTACAAATAAATCACATCTATCTAATGTATTTGTAATAAGTCCAACTTATTTAAAATAATCAAAAATAATTAGTAATCATTTTCTTAAAAACTATCAAACATAAATTAGACTATATCAAGATTTAGCTTGACATTACAAATAAATCACATCTATCTAATGTATTTATAATAAGTCCAAACTATTTAAAATAATAATTAATAATCATTTTTTGAAAACTATCATAAATAAATTGGACTTCATTAAGAATTAATTGGACTACTCAAGAATTAGTTGGACTTATTACAAATAAATCACATCTATCTAATGTATTTATAATAAGTCTAAACTATTTAAAATAATAATTAATAATCATTTTTTGAAAACTATTAGAAATAAATTAGACTTTATCAAGAATTGATTGAATTTTTCAAGAATTAGTTGGACTTATTACAAATAAATCACATCTATCTAATGTATTTGTAATAAGTCCAACTTATTTAAAATAATCAAAAATAATTAGTAATCATTTTTTTAAAAACTATCAAACATAAATTAGACTATATCAAGATTTAGCTCGACATATTACAAATAAATCACACCTATCTAATGTATTTATAATAAGTCCAAACTATTTGAAAATAATAATTAATAATCATTTTTTGAAAACTATCAGAAATAAATTGGACTTCATCAAGAATTAATTGGACTACTCAAAATTTAGTTGGACTTATTACAAATAAATCACATCTATCTAATGTATTTATAATAAGTCCAAACTATTTAAAATAATAATTAATAATTATTTTTTGAAAACTATCAGAAATAAATTAGACTTTATCAATAATTGATTGGATTTTTCAAGAATTAGTTGGACTTATTACAAATAAATCACATCTATCTAATGTATTTTTAATAAGTCCAACTTATTTAAAATAATCAAAAATAATTAGTAATCATTTTTTTAAAAACTATCAAACATAAATTAGACTGTATCAAGATTTAGCTCAACATATTACAAATAAATCACATCTATCTAATGTATTGAAATCACATATATCTAAATTATGTATTTTTTAATAACTCCAAGTTATTTAAAAATATCAAAAATAATTAAATTTATAATATACCCCTCTTTCACCAAAGCTAAAATAAATTAAGATTTATCAATAATTAAATGGACTTATTAAAAATTAGTTAAACTTATTATAAATAAATCACATCCATCTAAATGTGCAAAATAGTCAAAAGGCCCATGGTCTTTCTAATATCTTCAATCAAATTTATATCATTGTTCAAACTAGTTCATAGGCCACGCATTTATAGATAATAAGCCTAGACAGTTTATTTCTTAAGAAAAAATAATTCATACATCAATTGAGTGCTCAGGTGATATGTGATTTAAATCACATAGGATGACTAGGATGCCACATATCAGTAGTTGATTAGATCGTGAACTATTTTTTTTAATATTTAGGTGATATCCCTATGATTGTCAAATTTTATCTCATATTTATTCTCATGCCACATGTTGATCACTCAAAAACTAGTTCTCCCATGTTGACTTTGATGTTCATGAGAGAGTCCCTAAGATTGTGCCAAGTGGCCTGATCATAGTCATTTGGGTCATTGGGCACCTCCTCAATTTTTATATTATTAATATGATTTCCCACATATTTGAGTTATCAATACTATTATGCGTGTCATAATCTTAGGTGATTGCATTGTTAGAGATTTTTGTTTGGACTGGTCATCTTTCTACATAGTCGAGTTACCAACATTATGCCATGTGGCATAATTTAGGTGCTTGGAAATAGTGTAATTTGAAAAATTAAAATGTTGAAGATCATTTATTGATATGTAAATAACAAATATTAATATGTAAATGTCGAAGTGGGATATTCTAAGGCATAAACCCCAAAGACCTTTTCACAAATATGGGAATACTAAAGTGTATTTCGCAATGCACAAACGCTGAAGTGTAAATTCTAATGTGGAAACTGTAAAGACCATTTACCGAGGATCATTTTGAACGATTTAAAATGTGAATTTTAATTTGAAAAACCAAAATTCCAAAGAGGTTTTCATGATTCATGAAATATGATCTTGTTATTTGGAATACACAAAAGTTGAAGACCATTTTGAAGAAAAATGTGAAGTGGATGTTTTAACAATCAAATGCCATTAAATAGATACTCAATTACTGAAATACTAAATTGTTGTAGTAGAAAATATAAAATGCAAATTCTGAAGTGTATTTTCCAAGACTTAAAATGAGAATTGCCATTAGAAATAAATATAAATAAATAAAACATTATACATTCCAAAAAATGAACTAAATTTTGAAAAATACCATTCATATTTCTCATTTTAAAATTAAGGAAACACTATTTCAAATTTACCAATGTCACAAAAGAAAATAATAGTTCCCAATCCTTTATCACTATTTTTTAAAGTTCCTAGTGGGATGATGCATTCAAATAGTCTGTTATAATGCCTTTCAAAAAATTAGTGAGAATAAATGTATGACATCTCCATTTATTTGGTTTCTAAGCATAGAGTATACTATCTATGAGTATGGATGGTAAAGATGTGTTATTTGGGTTTGGCTTCCATTTCTTGTCTAAACAGCCTAAATAAATTTCTACTTCTTATGCATCTTTTTTCCCTGCATGAACTAGGATGAGCCTATCTATATTTACCCTTCATTATATGTCTCCATTTGTTTGTAGTATCTCAATATTAATTTTATCTCTATCAACCCATATTGTGTAGTTCATTCATGTAGAATCTTAAGGTATGATAAATAACATATCTCTATTTTACACATCTTGAGATGGATCAAATGAATTTTTTGTTCTTTTGCTTCTTGGACCAACATATGTATTTGTAGATGCCACTCCAAAATCAAGGGTCCCATCATGAACCATTTTATGTAGATCTCTATGAAAGGGTATATCATGGTGATTTCTAGGCCAAAAATCTCCTACACATTCAACTTTAGAATGGAACATGTCTTCTTTCATTGTGTCATGGATGTTTTGGAATTAATATGCTAGATCCTTCCACTTACTATTTCCAGTCAAACCAAATTCATTGAATTGATGTACATACTTAATAAAGTTATATTTAATTTATTTTATACTCTTTTTTCTACTTTTATCTATGACTTTTGTAATTATGGAATCTTGTACTTTTCTCTATTTTTCAATTCTTTGAAAAATATTTTTGTTAGATTGCCTTCTGGAACATTTGGCTCACCATTTTATTTTGTTCCCCATAATGAAATCATGGGGGACCAATTTATATCTCTTATATATTTTTTACAACACATAATGGGTTTACCTTGTTCCATGCATAGAAGAAAGTATTGACCTTTTGTCAAGCCTACTATTTTTCCTCTTCCCTTCAGTTGGTAACTATTAGCATGTTTTTTGAAATATAACACTTCTTTAATCAAATATGGTGTGAAGTTCCTTATATTTTCATGTCATATAACTATCCATCATCTTTTCCACACTCCATACATATTTCCTCTTTATATATTCAAACAAGTTTACAAATGTGTCATCATTGTCCTCATGGGTATCACCTCAACTTCAAGGAAAACACCTTTTTAGATAAGGAGAGATAAATATTTAAACATAAACCTATACAAAAAAACATAATTTTGTGAAGTTTTAAATGTAATATTAGTTCCATATAAGGTTTGACATTTTTTTAATATAATTATGGATGGAATGAAGTACCTATTCTTATTGTCCCCACAATAGTTGTCTAGTTGAAGGTATAACCTAGAAGGAAGTTTCTTGAAGCCACCAATTGATTGTGTTTCTTCTATGTATTTCTTACATTTAGGGTAGTATTTATTAGACAAAAGTGCATCATATAATGGATATTTTGAAGATCCAAGTTTATATATTAAGGATCCATAAGTATTTGGCATTATTTTTTCCATATCCTTGAATCACTTATTCAATGAGGTGATAGCAAAGTTAGACCCTCCAAGAACATATGGTTAAAAAAATTCCCATATCCCCCTATACCATGACCATGTGTTATAATCCCTACCATTGACAACTCTACTATTCTATTAGTAAGTGCTTTGCTTTTTGTCACTATCCTTGACACAAAAAAATTTTGACATTCCACCTTATCATGAATGACACTAATGCATTCTTTAAGGTATTACTCTGAATTTAATTTATATGTGTAATGCATTTGTCTTGGTAAAAGTATCTGATTTGAGTGCATCATGAATTCTTGATCGATACGATCTTGATCTCTATAGACGGACCAAGATAAATTTTTTGATTCAACAAGATGCATGTTTTGCACCTAGTGAAGTCATCATATTTGGTAATGTTCACATCATGAAAATTAGTTCTCCACATGTTATTAAATTTTGGCTGGGATATTGTCTCATATTATATATCTACTAGATGTGTATTGATGTGTTTTGAGTAAAATATGATGGAAGATGTTAAAAATTTTATCATGAGTCATCTATATCTACCTGGCATGTTAGTCATGGAGAAACATATGCAAAATCATCCACCAATTAGTCAAACAAATCTTTAGCTGCCATTGTCTTCTTTTTTGGCTTTTGTCAAAACTTCCTTGTATGGAATGCATTTCATTCCCCATTTTTATGATAATTTTAAATTTCAAAAAATCTACTTCGCTTCAATCCATATATTTTAATCCAAGCTTCTGAATAGATTTCTATACCTTGAAAATCTATGGTAGTTTTGCTTTTATTTTTCTTAAACAAATTGATAGAAAGGGAATCCAAAATATGTTGCCTTATATCTATTATGGTGGAACAAAGAAACTTTGTCCTTGTAGATTTTATCATTTCAAATGACAATCTGGACTAAAAACATTTTTTGGTACAACATTTATCTACATACACTATTGTAATATCACTATCTATGCTTTCATCAAACTACACTTGGCTAAGTGGGTGTTTGGCTGATTTCTTTTTTGACCCAAGTAGTTGTAGGCATGTGTTAATTTTTTTAAATACATTTGCACTAGGAATGTCATGCAAGGAATGACTTCAGTATCCACTACTTCCCAAACATTTCTAATTTATTTCTCCTTTAGCGTTATGCATGGTAAATTGATTGTTCTACATTCAATGTCCACTATCTTGTTGAAAGGACATCTAACAATATATTTTTTAGTTACCTCTGTACTACAAGTCTCACAATATTGTAGAACATACCTTATGTAAATTTCCAATTTATTTTCTAACATTTGGATAGGAATGCAACCAAAAATATCTCCTAGTTGTGCAAATTTAACATAACCAAAAGCAATGTTTTCATCATTTGCAAGAGTTATGCATTTATGCCACACATGTACCCTTTCCCCAATAAAATTATTCCTTAGGCTATGAAATGTGGTAGGATCATCGATATATCAAACCAATGAATCCAAGCTAGATTTTTATTTTTGTAATGGTTGTATATGCATAACTAAAATGAAATTATTTTGTCTTTCTTCCATCACATTCTCGATAGAAAACTTATCTGTGACATATTGCATTATTCTTGTGCTCCATATAGTAAAACTATCAACTATATCCCCCAAATTATCCATAAAATCTATAGGAAATAGAAGCGGTAGAGTCAGATCAAAAGCTTTAGTCCTATTAACACTTACACATTCAATAAGTATTTCCTCATTGTAGAATGTGAAAGTGATATTTATGGATTCCAAAGAGTCATCATTTGGACCTAAAACTTTATGTATTCTTCCTTCACCAATTACATTACCATTATTTATGAGAGAAACATAGTCTCCACATTATGAATCTATTGACATGTGATTTTTAAGCTTGGAATTTTGCAAAAGACATGAGAAGAGTTTTTTATTTGTTTATATATAAAATTAGTCCAATTTATACCTATATATAGGAGATAAATCTATATTTCTACCATAACATAAGCATGTAGATATGTTAAAACCTAAAAATGTTTAAAAGGTAATGTATAACTCTTTTTTTAACAACACAATTTATGTCAATCCAAAAAAATAATAACTATTAATATCATTACTATATACTTTAATCCTTGTTTCATCCTACTTTAAAGGTATCTCCTAGCCTTTCAAACATGCATAAGAGTGGAATATCTGTGTAGAGAAAAATAGCTAATTAAGTTAACATTCAACCATGTATTTATTAGTATACAAAATGATATTGAGCAATGGGGGTTTTGAGAAAAATTATGGAAAATAATTATCTACATATATTTTTGGATCCTTCATGTGATTTGAACCTCTATGGTGAACCCAAGAGTTTGAAGGTATCTCCTAGGAGATACCTTTCAAACATGCATAAGGGTACCCTTGAAGGTATTACAAGGCCCTTTAAGGTTTGTTTGAAGGTGGTAAGGTGATTGATACCTTGAAGGGCCTTGTAATACCTTCAAGGGTACCCATGAAATTAAGCTTAAGAATTCATTTTTCAATAGTCAAGGACATGTGACATGAACCCACTAACCCATGACATTTCAACACTCAGACAATATTTCAAGTTCACTAGGTGTTCAACTCTCCAAGATTATGCCAAGTGTCTCCATCTCATTTACCCAAAGACTGACAGATTGAACTTAATGTAAAAAAATCCTTAGGAAATTTGATAAGTGAGATCATGTTAAATGCCATCATCTTGATCACTCATAGACTGGATCACTGACAGACATTATATAAAATCTCCTAGGAAAGTGACTTAGTGTGATCCTACAAAGTGGTACCATCATATGAATGTGACATGATCAAAGTGTCACCATCCCATGAGTTTGATGTGATCAAAGTGTCACCATCCTATGATTCAAGTGAAATTTAAATATAAAAAATAAAAGCGAGGGGCCAAATCCATGGACACCATTAATTCACAAAAATTGAATAGCTTTACATTCAATTAAGCAAATCCAGTGAATTTAAAGGAAATATATAGAATTTATAAATCCAATTACAGTCATATTTTCATCAAACTAACAAATTACAATCCCAATATTAAACCCTCATGAACCAAAAGTTTCATATCCACACAACCATGGCCTCCTCATCTCAAAGTCCACTTCATCCATCTACGTATTCAATTAGAGAACTGACGGAATATAATAACATAGTGTTTGATGAAGTTTCCCTCAAACACAAATTCAATTACTTAGGATCAATTAAACAATGCCGAACCTTGTAGTTTAAAGGACCAACTCTCTACATTCTCATAGAGGTACCTGGATGATCTATTGGCAATCAAGATAGTGGGTCTACATAATGTCGTAGCTAAACCCAAGGTAATGTCTTGCATTGACTTATTGTTTAATTTATTTACAAATGGTGAAATTTATATAAAAATCTTTCACTTTTTCCAAAATGTTACACTAGTGGCTCACTTTAGTTTCAAAGCATTCAAAAGGTACTACAAGCTACTTACCTATAAGATAGCATATGGTCAAACCCTAGTGAATACTTGGATACATGCAAATAACATAACCATTAAGCTAAAAGAATGAGCACATGACCCCAGTACTTTTATAAGTAGAGGCCTTATTTATAATATCCCCATAGCCACTTTCCAACCTAGAATTAGAATTTCTATGACCCTATTAAATAGAATCTATAATTTCCCTAGAATGACTTATGTTAAAGAACTGTGGATTCCCTTACTCGACCTTATTCTCACCTCCAAAAGGATAATTGCCATAGGTTAAATCATCAGTTCCAACATCATCATCATAATAACCAATCTAAATAACTCCCTAAATCACAACTTATATATGATGTCCTATGTGGTAGACACTATAACCAGAACCATCCATGCTTCTTTTGATGAGCCTTGAAAGCCTTATGAAGGGTACCTTAAGAGTAGGATATGTGAAAGGTTCAACATCCTCCACATCCATAGGTTCAAGAGGAACATGACCAAGATTACTAAGACCTTATACTTGATGGTATACCAGGCCATCTATGGCAAAGGTATTCCTAGGATCTCAGATCAAATCAATAAGAGCATAGGAAAGATGGGGGATTATTAGCTCTATCTAGACTGCACCATAATTAAGATAAAGGGAAATAAAGGCTACCCTATGTATTTACGCAGGTTGGTCCCAGACAAAGTTATAGAATAAGAAATTTCTACCTAATTAGTTGATTCCATGGATGTTTAGCTAAGAAATAAGAGGTAAGGAGTTGTAAACCCAACTCCCCTTAGTATTGAAAAGATTCAATACACCAAATAGGAACACTTATAACCAGTGGGAAATACTTGAACCCATTATGATTTCAAGTGGGCACCCTATAGATAATGGGACCCTGGGGAGAACATGATGAAACACCTAAAGAGACTTGAAAAAAGTGTATAGATATAATATGGGAACAATCATACTTGGCATGATGAGGTGTTTATGTACACCTTGAATGATATAAAGGTCCACACCAAGATGAATAAGGTCACCATGTCAATGATGGTAACTAAGCACATATAGTATAATATTAAAACCACAAAAGAATAGGCCAAGAGTATCAAAAAGGAGTATTAGGTTTCAAAGCCTCCCACTGGGGCCCTTTCACAAATGGAAACATAAGAGTGGGCACCCCTTTAGGCATCTCCTCAAGCCTCACCACCCTATATTGCCATTGTATCAACTATTATAGTGGAAATGATCCTTTCCCCACACTCTATAGTAAAAGGCACCATAAATGCCATGGGTAGTGGCAGAGTTTTCCCTATGATATTTTTTCCTCCACTCACCATATTTTAGAAAGTTTAATTTCTTTCTTTCCTCTCCTTGGTCAATTATCCTCTCCTACCTTCACTTCTAATTCATGCAGTAGCACCATTTTGGGGACCGGTGGAGCCTTCTCTATATTTCCCTTTCTTCCACTCACCATAGTGTAGGAATTTCCTCTTCCTTCCTTCCTCACCTTAGCTATTATATTACATCCATCCACTCTCCCCTCATCTCCACCCAATATCACATTGATTTCATCAGTTATTTCTCCACTTCCCTCCACACAAACTTCCATCCCCACCATGGAGCATATTATATACAAAAGGAAACCCAAGATTCCTTAGACCTCACCATATGGTGCACCTATCCAAGAGGCACCTAATGAAGGACCAAGGGGATGATTAAAGGGAATGAAGGGTTCTATAATAACATAACCCCTAGAGGTATTGGATAGTTATGAAGAAGCAAATAAACTACCCTCAAATGAAGGAGAATGGGAAGGTGAATCTGAGACATCACTCTCAATATCTATCAATGAGATTACTAAGAGTGATCTTAAGGATGAATGTATTGAAGAAGAAGAGGCCCAATTAGGGAATACAAAGATTTTGGGGACTATTTTAGTTTCCATTGAGATACTTCTAGAAGAGGGAGATACCAAGGATGAAGTAGATATAAGAACCCTAGATTTCAAAAGTGGGAAATTAGTGAGAGTGTCTCCATGTCCTTCATCCAAAATAAAATAATGAAAACTACTAAAATAGTTCCCCTAGTCTCTTCTATGTGACATGTAAGTAACTTAGCCCACTATTATTTGTCCTTAGCTTTTATAATTTCTACTATAGTGGAAACCAATATTGTAGCTCCCTCTCATTTTTTAAATTCTTTGAATGATATTCAAGTTAATCTACTCCCTAATTTTCCTACTAACACTACCTTTGGGCTCACATTTTCCTTAGCCACTAAGTAATTACAAATTTTCCTTAGTACTTTCTCCACATACTTCTACTGTAGCACAACTAACCTTTCCAAACCATATAAATAAGTCCTATTTGAGAGCCTAGTCTTTGCCTTATTTTTTATTTCACCTGTTACCCCATCTCAACCATCTACCCAAATGAGGATGCCAAAAACCTACCTTACTCAGACCTATAATGTTATGGTGAACACCTAAAGTGAGATGGAAAAGGGCAAGTTTATTCTAGATACAGTGCCCCTAAACAGGTCACTAGTTGGGGGTGGTCAATCCCACCTTTCCCAAAAATAGGACCCTCTTCCCCTAAGCCCATGATCCTTCTAGACAATCTTCAATCCTCCACTCTATTAAAGCCTAAAAATCCCACTAAGTATTCAATAACCTTGAACATACTAGAATGGCTATAAAAGATACAATAGGTAAAAGAAGGTAGGGTAAACCTAGACGTTGTTGAGCAATTGATGGTCAAGTTCCATTTTGATAAGGAGATGAATACCATGAGGAGGGTCAAAATGAATACCCTCATGGCATAATGGTAGGAGGTGGAACTATGAAATATGGAATATATCTTACCTCTATCTAAAAATATAAAAATACACTCCTCTAATGTGAGCTTTCTACCCTAAGAGGACCCTTATACCTTTATGGATTCTACAGGGGGTGATCAAGGAAATGTTCAAAGGATATGATCAAGCCATCAAATAATTACAAGGAATAACCATCATAAAAATCCTAGTGTACATCATTAATAATGTGTAGTGGGTGGCCAGAAAGCTATAAAATATCATCTAATTAATCAGAGCTACAAAAGGGGAGTCATGGCCCCAATGGGGATATGTATATCTAAAAGTAGATAAGATGAATAAAATGGATACTAAACTACATTTTTTGAGTAGATCATCTAGGAATAAATATTATGCCCATTTGAACCTAATATCATCCCCTGATGCTTCATGGGCATAGAACTATGTAGCTACCAGGGGAGATGCCTTTCTTGAATAGCACCAAGACATGAAGTCTTTCGTCCTATATTTAATTAGTAAGGAAAGTCAATCTATGGCTATTTTGGGAGGAAAAATGATTAATAATGTAGCAACTCCATATAGATATTTATTACATAAATTCATTTTTGAGGACCTTCTCTATGCAGCTACCAATGGTTTTACTGTAGAGGTTGAGGGCACTATTTATAGAACAGTTGATAAAGTGTAATAACTAGTGATATTTTATAGAAGTAGGGTTCTTAGTGTAGAAACCCTTTATGTAGAGCTTAGAGCATCACTAAAGATACACATAAAGTTGATGGATAAGCTTCCTCAACTTTTCAAAAGACCCATGTTGTATTCAAGGTAGTGGAAATTAACTTCCAGGCTAGCCATACTCTCTACCTCCAAAATTAGGTGAGCAAACAGGCCATGACATCCAAGATCACCTTATCATTAATTTTAGTTGCAACTGTTACTCTAACTACAACTCATATTCTAGTTGTAATGATCCCCTTAATGATATCCCACA
The DNA here is from genome assembly GCA_037957365.1 of Torreya grandis. Lineage (NCBI taxonomy): Eukaryota > Viridiplantae > Streptophyta > Pinopsida > Cupressales > Taxaceae > Torreya > Torreya grandis. The sequence continues at coordinate 2,038,708 of JARHVA010001302.1, forward strand.
CTATGACAATAACTTTAGATATATTGGAAATGATTTCATTTGAAACTACAATAACTATAGCAATCACTAGTGCACAAGTGCCATAATTTATAGTTTCCACCTCAGAGGTAGCCCCTCTAATAACTACAAGCCTTGGTTTGGAATCTTTCATGTTGTATTTTTTGTCTCTAACGAGATGTTGAGTGTTACTTAAACTTTGCTTGAGAGATGGGGTTGGCCCCATCCCAATCCTATTAAAAGTGTATCACCCTATTTAATTAGAGGAGAAATTTTGACATCAAATATAGATTGAAAAATCCTTCAAGTTGTTCTGCAAGTTTATTTTGTATGGTTGTATCTTTTATTTCTTGTCATTGATCTAGTATCTTATCTATTTGATATATGCAGTAGAAATTTTAAACATTTTGATCTAAGTTACTTAAGTGTTAATGAATAATGTGTCATAACAATTCTTGTTGATAGAGCTCAGTGACTATTTATGTAATAATATATTGTTATGATAATTTAGAATTTGGGATATACCTTGAAGTGTAGTGTAATACCTTCAAGGTTATCCTTAAGCATATTCGAAAGGTATCACCTAGGAGATACCTTCAAGATACCCTTGAAGGTACTCTAATGCAATTCAAGGGTTCTCTTAGTAGATACATTGAGAATACATACAATTGGAATTTTCTTTCAAGGTATCTCCTAGGAGATACATTTAAGGGCCTTGTAGTACCTTCAAGGGATCTCCTAGTAGATACCTTGAACATGTACATGATTGGAATTTTCTTTCAAAGTATCTCTTAGGAGATACCTTGAAGGGCCTTGTGATACCTTCAAGGGTAACCTTATACATGTTTTAAATGTATCTCCTAGGAGATACTTTCAAGATACCTTTGAAGGTAATACAATTCCCTTAAAGGTATCTTCTAGGGGATACCTTGAAGGGTCTTGTAGTACCTTCAAGGGTTCTCCTAATAGATACCTTAAACATGCACACAATTAGAATTTTATTTCAAGGTATATCCTATGGGATAGCTTTAAGGGCCTTTTAATACCCTCATTATTGATTTTGAAGGTTATTTCAAAGGATTTGATATAATCATGGCATGTGGGGGACAATTGAGTTATGGCTATATGAGTGAATGTGCAGAGATATTCAGAAATAATGAACAAAACACCTTCATTGGAAATGTATTTTTTATTCATTAATGGTGAATTGAGTATTTTAAGACTTGTTTGAACACATATTCTCTATTTTATTCATGTTTCAAACTCATCCCTATAGACCAATTTCACACATTGAGTCTTTACAAATCATGAATGCACAATTTAGTGACGTTCATCGCATAAACATATCATTAGGTCCAAAATTTAATGTGTATTGGATCATAGTTCTTGTGACATTTGAATTACTATCAAATTTAAGCCCTTCTACAAGGAAAAGACATGGCACACCACTATTTATCCCCTTGGTACATTATGACTCAGAATCAACCAATCCTGCAATTTTATGGCCATACAAGACACACTCTAATAGGGATATATGATTCACTCAATTTCAATTAGTATATGGTCTTGAGGTAGTTATGTATATGGAGTATATTATAATAAGTGTGTGCATTGTAATGGTTATGCAACTTAGTGTTCATGAGTCAGTAAAAGAAAGATTATTAAATTTAATTAAGATGGAAGAGAATTGGCAAAGGGCTTAATGGATAAAATAGATTAACAAGCTAAGTCAAAAGGCATGGAATGATCTCAATTTGTGATCTAAAGAGTTTAATCTAGAATAGGTAGTGTTATTATATGATAGTAGGTTCAAAGCATTTCTAGGGAAGATGAGAAATAGATAAAAATGACCCTACATTATTCAATAAGTCTCATAACATGGTACCATTGTGCTAAAATATTTATAGGGAACAATATCTCTAGGACATATAAATGGTCTTAGGATTAAGCCTTACCACCTTTAATATCTATCAATCTACCAAAATTATAGTGGATGTTGAGTGGCACTAGGTATTTAATGTTGTGTGTTTTAATTTTTTTATTTTTGTAGGTTAGGCTAGAATGTTTGTACAGTGTGTTTGTAGTCTCACATCACAACATTCAAGAAGAGGTTGTGATTATAGGGTGTGATCACATTTTAGTGATATATCATCAAGAATAGTTGGCCACAACTACATTGAGCTCAATTAAGTATGGGAAAGTAGTGATGATAAGTATGGAAAAAAGACTACTAATGATCATATAAGACCATTAATGGTGCAATATTTCAAAAGATTGCATCTTGTTTGAGGTAGATCAAGTTAGGACATGATAGGTGGATTCATTAAATAGAGTGGCTAGATGAAGTGACATATGATCAAATCAAACACATGTTATATGGTAAATTAAATATTTGGGAGACAAAAAGTTAACTATCAAATCCAAAATATTAAAGATGAAGAAGAGCACTCATGCTCAGGTATTCAATGCATTTAAAGAGGTTAACAAGAGAAAATTAGGCATTAAAAGCTACAAAATGAAGGGGATGAATAATGCCAAAACATTATAGACGTGGGTGAATAATATTATTCTACTATCTATTCTTTATATACTCTCATGTAAAAAAATTGAGACCTAAATTTTGGAAGAAAAAAATTAATCAAATAGCGAAGATTATAGGTATAGTCATGGATAGGAGCCAGCTTTTCATCCCACTCACAGATGTGCAAAAGAAAAAAATGAGGATTAGGTTAGGTCTTAGACAAACCAAATATAATAACCTATATCCCTTTGAATTTTTGTAAATAGATGAAGTTACTATCTTCACCCCAGCAACACAACTAGGTACACAAGCAGGAGCTGTTGCACTTCAACATCCACTTCAAGATTTTGATGCAGAGAGGATAATATAGTTACCTACATTTGGGAAACTATATGAGATCATGAACACCTTTTTAATTAGATACAACTAGGTGTATATTCATTTGTCCCAAGATGTCACCATTTAGATCAATACACAGACCATGGTGAGATACATAGGCATCCTAAATCATGGAAAATCCTTATTTCTATACAAGTCTACTGCATCACCAGTTCATTTAATTATTTTAGAGAATTTTTGCATTAGCGAAGGTAGAGGAACCCTAATCAAATCCATTTAAGACATCATAGTGTGAATTTTGGTGAGTGCATAAAAAAGAGGTTTTAGTAGACAATGAGGTGGCTAAATAGACAATAAAAAGAGTAATTAGCATTTTATATCACATGATACACCTGAATGAGAACTTTAATTGGATCGAGTTTCTCACATCTGAGCATACCACTAATATCAACAAGGTACTTTCAAGTACCTCACAAAATTTCCAATATCAGTTTTTGGTTTTGTTGTTATGATTCACCCAATAGAAGTCCTTACTAGGCCAAGTTAATGTTATTATAGAATTATGGCCTGCTACTACCCTCACAAGCATAACTTGGACTAAGATAGGACAATATTGTGAGCAACTAGGGTAGTTTAACACATGGTGGATTGAGACTCTAAGTTTTATTAGGTTTCACCCTCAAATTTTAGAGGATGTCATGCAATATTTAGGGTAACATATATTGGTAACTAAGTTGTATAGTGGCATTCAAATCAAGATACATGAGTTGGCCACACCAATTGGAACTCCAATGCCCTTTTTCATCATAATGGTTAAAGTACAAGCTGAATTATGGAGGCAGAGAGCCCTAGTCTCAAGGTCAATTCAACTTATTCAAACTATCCCTCTAGGTATATAATAACCCAAGAAAAAACAAGCAAAAATGTAGTAGCTACGCAAACATAGGCCTCACCATATCAGTTCATAGCTCCCCCACAACAAGAAAAAGGAAAACAAAAAGGACCTGCATAGAGAGCCTCACCACCACCAACCAAAAATAGATCAAGGCAAACCAATTCTTGGTTAGACAACCCACATATGATAAGGATAGCTTGTGAGTGTAATCTCACAAAGTTAAGGGTTGATGAATAAGAATTTATTCAATGCATGATCAAGGACATTGGCCAAGAGGACTAAAATAAGGAGGAGGAGAAAGAATTCATTTTTTAGAAAGTAGTACACACTTGCCAAGTGTAGAATAAGGTAATAAAAGACCTTTGGGTTGACATTACACAAACCCCTCACTATATTATTATGGATACTATACATCAAAAATAATTTTTGTGCAAACTTGAGGTAGAAATTTCACAAATAGATCCAACAATTAGTTCATCATTTATGTATATTGTAGATCTACCATAGCAAGGGAGACCATTATAGCCACTATTTTGTAAATAATGTACACATCAATAGGTTAGGCCTTAAACCACCATGCAATAACATATGGTATCTTTTGAAGAATCAGCCATAATAAGTAGTGCCCATTAGGTGAAGTATAGGGGCATGAAGAGACACAAGGATACCCTTGTCCCTTTAGCCAAGTCCAAAAAGATTTGTATGCATAGAGGTGTGGTTATCAAATCTAAATCTTTGGACTACTCACAATCTGATATAGAACTAAATTATGTAGATATAATGGAAGGACCTCTAGATACCATTATGCTTGATCTAGTAGAAGAAATGGAGGTGAATAGTGTTGTTCCCAAAATTTGCCACTCCTTTTTGGGACAACACATGAACTATTTTGGTCCTATAGGCCAAAATTATCTCTTCCCTTCTCAAAAAAAAATTGTTTTGAGCATTTAAAATCTTCATTTTTCAAGATTTTTTAGTTAAGGGACTAGTAGGTTCAGTAAGTTCAACAGCTTCGACAGGTAAGTTCTTTCAAAGGAACAAGTTCTCAACACTTAGGTGATTTCAAAATAGGTTCAATGTTGAGGTTTAACCAAAGGGTTCCTTAGAAAGCTTCATACAAAAGAATGAACCATTGAACCTTGAACCAAAATGGTTCAATGAGTTTAAAGGTTCAATAGCATTGGCAAGCTTAATGAGTTAAGCGCTTCATCAAAAGTTCAAAGTTTAACCAGTTCAGCAAGTTCAATGGCTTCAAAACACTTAATGAAAAGAAGATGGCTTGAACCATTGAACCTTAAACCAAAATGGTTCAATGGGTTCAATGGTTCAAAGGTCCAATGTGGTTGGTTCAAGTGGTCAATTGAATGAACAGAACACAAGATTGAACTATTAAACCATTGAACCAAAGTTGGATCAATCAAGAGGTTCAAAGGAGTGCCCCAAAGCCCAAAGGCCAAGTGCCCTTGAGGAGGGTAGCAAACCAAAGCCGAGTGCCCTTGTGGAGGGTAGTGAGCAAAAGTAGACAAAGAGAATTCCTTTAGAAAAATGAACAAGGCAAAACATAAAGCGAATTCTTTCAGACAAAAAGTCCAAAGGAATTTCTTCAAAATTTTGTCTGAAGGAATTTTCCTAAAAGCAAAAAGCCCAATGGAAAGTAATTAAAGTAAGTGGGAAGATTTCCTTCAAACAAAATGTCTAAAGGAATTCTTTCAGACATTTTGTCCAAAGGAATTGGATCCTAAACACTACCTGAAGGCCACTCAAAGAACCCTGAAGGGTAGGTACCCTTGTGAGGGGCTCTTGCCAACCAAAAAATGGACCTTATCAAGGCCCAAAGGGACACCTTCCCTTTGAGAAGTTCCAAAGACATTGAGGCCCATGACTGAGTTCTATGGACCTGATTTATATGGACTCTACAGCCTCAAAACTATGGACTCTATAGGTTGGGTTCTACGGACTCTACATGTTGGTTTCTGGATTTCTACGAACTCAATTCTATGGAATCTATAGGCTCATTTTTATGGACTCCATAGGATGATTTATATAGGCTCATTTCTATGGACTCTATAGGCTCATTTATATGAACTCTGCAAACATATTTCTATGGACTCTTTCAAAGCTCGAGAGACTTAGAGAAAACAAAAGCTTTTGAGGAAGAAGATGAATCATTGAACCCTGAACCAAAATGGTTCATGGGTTCAATGGGTTCAACGGTTCAAGGAAAGATCTAAGTAAAGATAAGAAGTGGAATTTTCTAGAAATCAATTCAAAGAGAAGGTTCAGGTGAATAAACCAAAGAAGTGACGAAACCAAGGAATCACGGAGACCACCCAAACCATTGAAAATGTGAACCTTTGATATCCCTATAGATGTCAAATTCAAGCTAATGAAATATCTATTGATTTTCAAATGTGGTGCAGAACCTAAAAAAAAACTGAGTGACTAGCTGAAGAAGGAGCTAAAAGAGCCAATAGAAAGGGAAAAGATAGCCCAGGAGCTCAAATCACAATAGGAAAGAGGGAAAGACTAGAAATATCTATAAGATTTATTCCAATAGGTGGAACAGTCCACCAAGTAGATATTTGAGCTTGCAAGCATTAAAAGTGCAGCCTATTTTTCTTCTTTGGAGTGAGGGCAAAGTGGACAGCTATGCAGACATGAGGAAAAGGACTAGACAACCCATGCTAAAGAGAAGACATTTGAGATAAATCAACATGCCATAGTTAAGGTGGTTGCCCTGTTCTAGCATCGCCCTCTTTGACAAAACTAAAAAATGCATTCAAGGCATTGAATGCAACATGGATTGCTCCATGGAACAAAGCACCAAGCCTTTCTTGGCTACTATATATTGTATTCTCTTACTTTATGCAAAGGAGACTTTCCCATTGTAGAAGCAAAACTCTGCCCAAATTGAGAGGCGATTACTGAGACTTTGAGCTCAGATTGTTCTTCATATATATTTGTTTGAATAAGAAATCAAGTTACTTTTAGACTTTGTGTTGTTATAGCTTGTGTCATTTTAGGAGATTGTTCTTATGTCTGTTTCCTAAATAAATTCTTATTTGTTCAATTTAACAAGCAGAACTAGTGGAAGTAATTAGGAAGGTGTCCTAAAGCCAATTGTGGAAAGACTTTGTGCTGTCTACAACTACCTTTAGTGTGTTTGTCTATTTTTTGTTTCTATGTAAAGGACCTTGGGATGAATTTATGCCCTCATTGTTCTTCATATTTCACTCTTGGGCAGTCGAGCTGAAGACTTTGTGCTACATCTCAGTCTATTGGTTATTATGCCCTTTGTTACCTATTACTTGTTACTACCTAAAAGGAAATCCTTCTATTTCTTATAAGATCACTTCTAAAAGAAGAGAAGTGCCTTTAGTATTATCACCAAGATTTTCTTCTTTGACTATAAACATCATCTCTAAAAAAAGAGAGATGGATGGTGTTATCCTACCCCTGAGTGTTATTTTATGCATATATATAGAGTATATAGCTCCTCATATTTAATAAGGAACCTCCCCTTGATGAGAGGAGAGATTTGTCCCCTTTTGATGTGGTAAACCTACACATCTAGCTAACCAATCTCCCTTTATGTGGTTAATATGACCTATTTTGCTCATCAGTTAGCTGATTGACAAAATATTCACCCAATAATTTTTTAGCGACTCTCTTGGGGAATTACGTGCAGTCTAAAGCCTCAAGTTTTAGGTTGAAGTAGTCCCTACCCTTATCCATTATAGACTCTAGTGACTCTAGTTTGTGTCTTACCCATTATCATTATAGCCTTATCCATCTCCATTATATACTCTGGCAACTCCATGTTATACAAGAAGACAGAGAGCCCAAGGTGTTGTTGACCCTATTTTTGAGTTGGTGCAGTAGGGTAATTTTGATTTCTTCCCTCCCCAACTTTAAGTTCAATGATCTAGGAGTGTTCCTCCTACCCATACCAGGTCACCAACACAAGGTAGAGCTTCCTTTTCTATTGTTAGTAGAGCTCTGCCTATAGATACTCTACTCAGGTTTGTCATCCCCACTATCCATAATTAAATCATGGTAGTTCAAGGCCCTTGGGGTAATAATTTTGGTGCACATAATCTTACTCCACCCCTACATGAGCTTCCACATAGTTCAAGGAAGAATTGCCCCAAATTCTTTGGTGATGGGAGAGTTCATCTTGATGAACATATTGTAGCCTTTAGCATAGCCTATGGCATGATAGGTGTAGAATTAAAAGATGTAGTTGTCATGTTGTTTATCAAAACACTACAAGGTGCTATTGTAGACTAGTTATACAATCTACAAGCTCAGTCAGTGATTGATTGGGGCACTCTCAAAGCCAAATTTGAAGCCAGCTTCAAGCCTATAGAAGATGCACATACCTTCCTAGCCCAGCTCACCTAGATGAAGAAGGAACCTCATGAACCTATGAGGGATTTCATAGAAAAGTTTGAAAATCTAAGGAATGGGATATCTACAATTGCTTAGCCAACACCCAAAAATCTCAAATGCTTCTTCATCAACTCACAGCTGCTTGAAGTGAGTTTTCTACTGAGACGGGTTGGCCACATAGACCTTGTTGTTGCCTAGGATTTGGCCACTGAGGTGGAAGATGACCTTATCTTGGTAGGAAAGATAAGGAAATATCCTAACAGAGGTAAATCTTCTTCATATTTTGAATACTCACCTATAATCACCACTAATCCAATGGTATAAAAGTTGGCAAATGAATTGCTAGCCTTGAAAAGACAAATAGCCCAAGGTATGTATGTGCCTCCTTATCGAGATATGCCAAAGAGGACATTTTAGAACCATCCATACCAAGGCAATGCTACCAAGAATCAAGGGCAAACAAATCATCTTCCTCCCCCACAGAGGAACCTTGCCCTTGAAGCACCTCCAACTAACTCAGTAGTTGGATATCTAGAAATAGAACATGATTCCTCTTTTCAACCTGAGTTCGATCAAGAAGATGATGCTAATCTCTTCATAGAGGGAGAAGAAGAATTAGTTAGCGACTCCAACATTGGTTTCCTAAATTACTAGGATGAACCCAAAAGTGAAGGTGAAGTAGTTGATGGATCATATGTTGTATTCACTCAGTCCCAAGACCAGTCATCAACAAGCTGATAAGGGAAAAATAGAGGAGCGAGCTCAACCTATAATTTCAATTGCCAAATGAGGAACTTCTCTAACTTTCTAGCCAAAGGACTTAGTGATTGCTAAAAAAGTAAGTACCCCAAACATTTCTACACCTTCAATTTCAACTTCATAGATCAGTCATCCCCCCTAAAAACCAAAAGGATGAACTCCCATCCTCCATTCTTAGTTCATTTCAAACATTTGACATAATTAACCATATAAAGAAAACCAAAATTCAAATGTCTGAATTTGAATTCCTGCAATCCAATTCTGAGTAGTTGGATAGGCTAGTTGAGTGTCTGAAGAATAAAGCCATCCTTATACGACAAGAGGTTAAGAAGATAACTCATGATCCCCCAAGGAACATGCCCATCCCAAATAATCTTTTCATTACTCCTACTACCCCTAGAAAAATAGAGCCTTTTTATGTTTCCCTATTGATAAATAGTCACAATCTAAGCAATTGCATCATTGATTCTAGAGCTTCAAATAATGTCATGCCCACCAAAGTGGTAGAATATCTTGGCCTCATAATGACCAAGACAATTGGGAGATGTTTCTCTATGGATAAAAAACAAGTGCCACTATTGGGACAAATCAAGGATGCCCAATTTGTATTTGTAGCATTCCCAGAAAATAGAATCAACATGACAGTTATGGTGGCTGACATCCCAGCCTCATATGGCATCCTTCTTGGGCAAAATTTATACAAGGATGTTAGAGGAGAATTGATCATGGACCTATCTGAGGCAAGGATCCCAGTCAAAGGCATCATGAAGAGGTTGCTCCCTGAAAAGGAGGCAAAATATGTTGTCACTCAGACATCAGCACCTAAAGCCCAAATTCTATTTGAGTCTTCAGGTAGGGGTAATTATTTTTTGTCCATAGAGGATGTTCATGTTTTTGTAGATGAAAGTCTTGTAGGTGGAAATCAAAAAATTGATTCGAATAAGACATCAAAAGAATTCGTAGGGCACAGTATAGATGAAAAAGGATCTTCCCTCTCTAATGAAGAGAAATCTGATAGAAGATCAGCTTCTGATGATGTTTAGATCCTAGAATTCACTGGCAACAATTCTTCTACTAGTGTTGGAGCTAGGACTGTGTTGATATCTCCTTAAGGAGATATTGTTCCTTCATCATACAAGTTGTAGTTTAGCAACACCAACAACACTGTTGAGTATGAATCTCTATTGCTCAGGTTGAAGGCAGCTTAAGATAGAGGTGTTAAACTCCTTCATGCTAAAGGAGATGTTGCACTGATGGTTTTTCAGGTGAGGAACCTGTGTCAAACCAAGAATAAAATATTATGCCATTATCACAATCTTGTGTGGGATCAAATTGAAAGTTTTGAAGCTTTAAATATTTCTCTAGTGCCTAGAGAGCCTCACAATCATGTAAATTCATTAGCTATCCCTACAACCTTCATGGTTCCTCACCCTGATTTCAAAGATAATAGGTACACTATCAAATTGGTCTTTTGACCAAGTATGCCTAATAAAGCTAGCCATTGGCAGGTATCTGAGGGGGACAATCCAATCATGTGCTAGATTGAACTAGAAGAATAGCAAGCTATGGTAGTGGACCATATTGCTATGCACCAAAGTCAGGAAAAGAAACTCTTCGCTAAGAGAGCAAGGATTTATGGCTTTCAGATTGGAGACCACATTTTGTCATGGGACAAGAAGAGAGAACCAAAAGGAGTGCATAGAAAATGTGATTCTTGGTGGAGAGTTCCATTTTCCCATCACTGATTCTGGGGAGAAAATGGTTTCTTACTGGTTTATCAAGATGGAATGCCATTTTCATTATCTCACAGTGGGTGGCATCTGAAGCACTTCAATCCTTGAAGTATTAGATAAGATCAACTTGTACATATGTATAATTTTTGTATAGTATTTAGCTTATTTTGTGTTGTTCATTTTCATTTGTTTTTTGTGTCTTTATTTTTTGGGTATCATGACTCCATAGCCCAATGGCATACTTCAAGGCACTGGATATTCTAGTTTCTACTCCCCTCAGCTATTCCAAGTTTTCAACTGAAGGAAGTTCCCCAACTGGAGCTAGTTGTTGTTCCCAAAATTTGTCACTCCTTTTTGGGACAACACATGAACTATTTTGGTCCTACAGGCCAAAATTATCTCTTCCCTTCTCAAAAAAAATTGTTCTGAGCATTCAAATTCTTCATTTTTTAAGATTTTTCAGTTAAGGGACTAGCAGGTTTAGTAGGTTTAACGGCTTCGACAGGTGAGTTCTTTCAAAGGAAAAGTTCTCAACACTTAGGCAATTTCAAAATAGGTTCAACATCGAGGTTCAACCAAAGGGTTCATTAGCAAGCTTCATACAAAAGAATGAACCATTGAACCGTTGAACCTTGAACCAGAATAGTTCAACAGGTTTAAAAGTTCAACAGGTTTAAAGGTTTGATAGCATCGACAAGCTTAATGAGTTAAGTGCTTCATCAAAAGTTCAAATTTCAATAGCTTCAACAAGTTTAATGGCTAAAAAACACTTAATAAAAAGAAGGTTTGAACCATTGAACTGTTAAACCTTGAACCAAAATGGTTCAACAGGTTCAAAGGTTCAACGGGTTCAACAGTTCAAAAGTTCAACATAGTTGGTTCAAGTGGTCGATTAAATGAATAGAACATAAGATTGAACCATTAAATTATTGAACCAAAGTTGGTTCAATCAAGAGGTTCAAAGGAGTGCCCGAAGCCCAAAGGCCAAGTTCCCTTGAGGAGGGTAGCGAACCAAAGCTGAGTGCCCTTGTGGAGGGTAGTGAGCAAAAGTAGACAAAGAGAATTCCTTCAGAAAAATGAACAAGGTAAAAGATAAAGAGAATTATTTTGGACAAAAAGTCCAAAGGAATTCCTTCAGACTTTTGTTTAAAGGAATTTTCTCGAAAGCAAAAATCCTGATGAAAAGTGATTAAAGTAAGTAGGAAGATTTCCTTCAGACAAAATGTCTGAAGGAATTCCTTCAGACATTTTGTCTAAAGGAATTGGAGCCCGAAGACCACCTGAAGAACCCTGAAAGGTAGGTACCCTTAGGGGGCTCTCACCAACTAGAGAATGGACCTTTTCAAGGCCTGAAGGGACACCTTCCCTTCAAGAAGTTCCAAATACATTGAGGCCCATGATTGAGTTCTATGAACCCAATTTCTATGGACTCTGCAGGCTCAAAACTATGGACTCTGTAGGTTGGGTTCTATGGAATCATTTCTACAGACTCTGTAGGTTGGTTTCTTGATTTTTATGGACTCTACAGGATTAATTATATGGACTCTATAGGCTCATTTCTATGGACTCCATAGGATGATTTCTGTAGGCTCATTTCTATGGACTCTGTAGGCTCATTTCTAGAAACTCTGTAGACATATTTTTATGGACTCTTTCAAAGATCGAGAGACTTAGAGAAAACAAAGGCTTCTGAGGAAGAAGATGAATCATTGAACCTTGAGCCAAAATGGTTCACGAGTTTAATGGGTTCAATGGTTCAAAGAAAGCTCTGAGTAAAGATAAGAAGTAGAAGTCTCCAAAGATCAGTTCAAGGGAATGAACCAAAGAAGCGATGGAACCAAGGACTCACGAGACCACTTGAACCATTGAAATAGTGAACCTTTGATGTCCCTGTTGACATCAAATTCAAGCTAATGAAATATCCATTGATTTTCAAATGTGGTGCAAAACCTAAAAACAAACTCAGTGACCAGCTAAAGAAGGAGCCAAAAGAGCCAGCAAAAAGTGAAAAGATAGCTTGGGAGCTCAAATCGCAATAGGAAAGAGGGAAAGACCATAAATATCTACAAGAGTTATTCTAATAGGTGAAATAGTCCACCAAGTAGATATTTGAGCTTGTAAGCATTAAAAGAATAGCCTATTTTTCTTCTTTAGAGTGAGGGTGAAGTGGACAACTGCACAGACATGAGGAAAAGGACCAGACAACCCATGCTAAATAGAAAACATTTGAGATAAATCAACATGCCACAGTTAAGGTGACTGCCCTGTTCTAGCATGGCCCTCTTTGACAAAACTAAAAAATGCATTCAAGGCATTAAATGCAACATGGACCACTCCATGGAACAAAGTGCCAAGCCTTTCTTGGCTACTATATATTGTATTCTCTTAATTTATGCAAAGGAGACTTTCCCATTATAGAAGCAAAACTTTGCCCAAATTGAGAGGTGATTACTGAGACTTTGAGCTCAGATTGTTCTTCATATTTCTTTGTTTGAATGAGAAAGCAAGTTACTTTCAGACTTTGTGTTGTTATATCTTGTGTCATTTTAGGATATATTTCTTATGTTTGTTTCCTAAATGTATTCTTGTTTGTTCAATTTAACAAACAGAACTAGTGGAAGTAATCAGGAAGGTGTCCTAAAGCCAATTGTGGAAAGACTTTGTGTTATCTTCAACTACCTTTATTGTGTTTGTCTATTTTCTATTTTTGTGTAAAGGACCTTGGGATGACTTTGTACCCTCATTGTTCTTTGTATTTCACTCTTGGGCAGTTGAGGTGAAGACTTTGTGATACATCTCAATCTTCTGGTTACTACACCCTTTGTTACCTGTTAATTGTTACTACCTGAAAGGAAATCCTCCTGTTTCCTATAAGATCACTTCTGAAAGAATAAAAGTGCATTCAGTATTATCACCAAGATTTTCTCCTTTGACTGTGAACATCATCTCTAAAAAAAGAGAGATGGATGGTGTTATCCTACCCCTAAGTGTTATTTTTTGCATATATATAGTATATAGCTCCTCATATTTAATAGGGAACCTCCCCTTGATGAGAGGAGAGATTTGTCCCCTTTTGATGTGGTAAACTTGCACATCTTGCTGACCAATCTCCCTTGTGGTTGATATGACCTATTTTGCTCATCAGTTAGCTGATTGACAAAATATTCACCCAATAAATAGGATACCTCAGATCCTGAGGAGGAGACTACAAAGAAAGAAGAGAAGAAACAAAGAAAATCATAAAAGAACAAAAAGAAGAAGAGGCCACATAACAAATAGTTTCATAGGAAGCCCAACATATACAAAAAGAAGCTACACAACAAGAACAAGACAAATAGTGTACTGAGGAGGAAGAACAACAAAAGAAGTCTAAATAAAATGATGTTAGGAAAAAGAAGGCCAAAGAAGCTCAGACCAAGAGAAAGAAAGCCAAGGAAGTAGAGGTCAAAAGGAAGAGAGTGAATGAAGTAAAAGCTAGATAGAGATAAGATGAGGAAGTAGAGGCTCAAAAAAAAGATGAAGAAGTAGAGGCTAAGAAAAGGGATCAAGAATAGGTAGAATACAAGGATCAAGAAGATAAAGTTGTGACAAAAAACAAATAGAACAAGAGGCATGAGATAAATATGCCGAAGAAAAACACCAAAAGGAGAAGGAATTCAAGCTCAAATCAAATATATAAGCTACCAAGGAAAAATTTGAGGCTTATGCCAAAGCTAAAGTAGAGGTTGATGCCAAAGCTAGGGCTGAGGTAGATGCCAAGGCTGAAATTTTGTCTAGAGCCAAGGTTGAGGAGGCAACCCAAATTCATGTTGAGGCCATAACCAAGGCTCAAGCTAAAGATGAGGCACAAATTATGAAATAAAAGGAAGATATGTAAAAATTATAATCATAACACATAGCATCTTATAGTTATGTGACCCTATTAGGTGCACCAGAGGAGACTTCACTATAAAAATCTCACCCCTCTACCCAATGGTTTTGGGATGTCCCTACCACATTATCTCGTCACACCACTTTCTTGCCTCTATTAGATTAATTTACTCTAGATCCTACCATAATCACAACCACATCCACCATGTTTACTCCCAATTCCATGGAGACATCTTTGGATGTTTTGCAGCTATCATTATCCAAAAAAATTTAAGGATCATTTGCATTCCAAAAAACCATTATGCAAAAGGATTCAGACTTGGAATAGATGTTTATTAGCTATTTAAGGAGAAGGTAGAAGTATAAAATCAAATTTCTAAGGCTAGATAGCTCATTAATGCTATATTTCCTTCTCTAATTAGGCAAGTTAGTGGTGATCAAGTAATGTTTGAGTAAAAACAACTCACTGTGTTGCTAACTCAGTTAACAAAGGATTGGGTGAGTGCATAGAAACTACTCACACTATGTACCTAAGGGTAGATTATCTACATTGAAATGGAAGGAATTTAAAAAATACTAGAGGAATATGTATAGGTTTTAGATACTATTATGCATTAGGATAAGCAAATATCCCAAAGAATTCTTGATTGGAGGCATCACCTTAACAAAGCTTTGGATACTAAGAAACTAGAGTTTGTAATGGTAGATAAATCTAAAGTTATAATGAGTGATCAAATGGATACTAGAGAAACATTGATCAGTGTATTTTATTAGTTGTTAGATGTCAGGGACACCATGATGAAGAATCTTTAGGTCTAGTAGAATGAGATAATGACAAACACATTTATAGTTATTCAAGCCCAAAGGACTATAGATAAGTTAGATTATATTGTGTTAGATATCTAGCTTAAGCTATCAAATTCTAGAGCCTTCCTTATCATCATAGAATAAGAATATGTTGAAAATTCAATGGTCATTCAGATTCCACTATGCATTTTACTTACCATAGTATGGTAAATACTTGATAATCAAAAAATTCTCAAGCATGAACTCTCATAGGTTGAACCAGATATTGTACATATCATAGAAGAACCTAAGTTCATTCCACTATAGGATCTCTAAACAATTTTACAAAATAAAAATATGGATACAAAGACATAGTCTGAGTAGCCACAACCTACATAGACACCTAGCCAAACTTTAGCATAACATCTATAATATTTAAATGCATAGATCAAGTTTTATAGTTTAAGAAAAAAATATGCTTTGTAATATAGTTATAAGCATCAGGAGAAGGGCTAGGTTGGTTGAAATCCCCTAACTAGGATGGCCACCTGGTTAAGCTAGTCTATGGAAAATTGGAAAGGGTAGTATGCATGTATGTTAGTTGAAAACCTGAAAAGGTGGTTAAGTAGTGTGTAAAGGGTTAAAACTAGTAAGCAACACTTAGAGTGATTACTAACACATTTTTGATATTCTAATCTTTTCCAGGTTTAGTTAAGATTAGATTTCAGAGTTTATCTCATGATGAAATAATAGTTTAAGTCTAGGAAAGTGTTAGATGTGGATCAGTGCCTCATAAAATTACAAGATATAATTGATGGGTTCATGTGTGTCAGGTATAATTTTATCATCTATATGATATTTTGGATGTCTCTGGCCTAGTTATCCAAGTGATAAATATAATAATGCTAAGAGTCTTTCTTTTTGTATGTTGAAAGGCTAGAATGTGAAGAGATAGAGCCATGCAGATAGCTATATATAGTGCTCTAATGTAATGGAATATGGTTCTAATATGTGATATATATTAGTATACTAGTTCTATTATGATTTTACTAAGATTATTTTATGTATGCCTAGTGCATAGTGTTTACTTTATTTCATTTTAGCTTGTTTTATCTTGTATTATGTTGTTTATGTTCTAAAATTATTAATGCCATGTTAGTTTATCTTTATATTTGTTGTTGTGTATAAAATTTAAGATTATATAAATTCCCTCATGATATTATGATTCTTTTCTTCTTGTTTTTATGTAATCTATCCCTATAATTAGCATGTTTTAAAAAATTCTAATAAACTCTGCTAACATACCCTGAACATGCACATGATTAGAATTTTATTTCAAGGTATCTCCAAGGAGAAAACTTAAAGGGATTTGTAGTATATAGTGTAACCTAATGCATATTTGAAAGGTATAAGGTATCTCTTAGGAGATACCTTTAAAACATACATTAGGGTACCCTTGAAGGTACTACAAGGCCCTTCAAGGTATCTCCTAGGAGATACCTTGAAAGGTCTTGTAGTAACTATAATCATACTTTTCATGACCCTACTCCTCCCTATGATTAAACATCAGCTCATATATAGACTATCGACCTTGGTCATCTCACTTTAAGATATATTCCACTGACTTGTACCTCTTATGAATCATATTCTTACCCTCTATAGATCCTTAGTCCATTTTGGCCCTTTTACATGTAACATATGCCCTCTAGGGACCCCCGAGGCCTTTCAAGAGATTTTTGACTAGCCTAGGCCCTTCTTTGACCTAGGCCATAACCTGTGTGAAGGAAACTTATATCCTAGGCTATACATTTTCTTCATAAAATCCACATCCTAGGTAGAATGCATGCAAAAGTGCCTATTTGGACCCAAATAGTCAAAAATGGCTAGTTTAGGTCTTTCGACAGATTGGGGGTTGGGATATATACCTCATTCTAATTCATTTTATCATCTATCTTCTCTTTACAAAATATATATTTATTATTCTTCCCTCTCTTGACTCTCATGCCTTCTTGAATCTCTCTTGATTCATTCTTGGCACTCTTTAGCTTGATTGGTGATAGAGGATCCTGTATGCTACTACACATTTGCTTGGAGACTCCATTATTGCTCTTAGTTGTTGTTACTTCCTTGTGGCTGGATTTTAACTTCTAAATTTGTAATTTCACCTAATTTGTGCACTTTGTTGGATCTCTTACACCATTACAAGTTCTCACTTCACCTCTTCTTTTGCTTTTGGATTTTGATTTGGACTTTAGTTTGCACATAGCTTAGTCTTCCTCTTACATTGCTTCCTAGCTCAGATTCCTAGTTGGTAGAACATCTACAAATCTTATTTGAGCTTGATCTAAGGGAATTTTGATATGTAAATTGAAACTCCATTATTTTATGTAGTTTATATGTTAGGGTTTGATTTGTTTTGATGATTTAGTTATTTTGTGCATTATTTAAAATAGTTTCTTAAGTTTATGCATTTATATGTGGTTACAATATATCTTCTTTGCTTGAAATATTGACCATTACATGTTATGCTTATATTATAAACATTTATATTACATATTAGGACTCTATATGTTTAAAACAAACTAGAAAACTTGCTTAAATAATCTCCCTCTCTTGTTAAACTAGAATAATGCATTGTTAGAAAACAATAGTGTTGAATTCAAAAGATAGCTCAAACCTAGACTAGGCATGCTCTTGAACCTCTTCTTGAAAATGTATTTATTTCTTAAAACATCTTTCATTTGGCATAAAAGTTCCTTAGCATATAGATTTACATTTCATTTTTTAGCTCTCTTTATTTGGTATTATTATTTATGCAATTTATATTCAATAAATAGTCTAGTATTACCTACTTGTGTTACTATGGTTGGATCTGCTAGATATACTTGCATATTTTGTGTACCTAATCATGATATTCCTAACCTAGTTTAGAACTCTATCTATATCCTAGTACAATCTGGCAAACTTGATAATCACTATAAACCTCTTGTAGCCCATAGAATCTTGGATCTTTCTAGCCTCTTAGTTGTTTACTTTAGCACCCTACCAAACACTGATGATTTCATTCAAATTATTGGATCTATAGTAAATTCAATGGGCCTCCTATTAGATACCTTGAACATACACATAATTGGAATTTTATTTCAAGGTATCTCTTTAGAGATACCTTAAAAGGCCTTGTGATACCTTCAAAGTTACCCTTATGCATGTTTGAAAGGTATCTCCTAGGAGATACCTTCAAGGTACCCTTGAAGTTACTAGAATGCCCTTCAAGGTATCTTCTAGGAGATTCCTTGAAGGGTCTTTTATTACCTTTAAGGGTTATCCTAATAAATACCTTGAACATTAACCTGATTGTAATTTTATTTCACTATATGTCCTAGGGGATAACTTGAAGGACCTTGTAGTCCTTCAATGGGTCTCCTAGTAAATACCTTGAACATGCACATGATTGGAATTATCTTACAAGGTATCTCCTACAAGATACCTTTAAGGGCCTTGAAATACCTTCCATGTTGATTTTAAAGGCCATTGCAAGGTATTTTATATAACCATGACATGCGAGCGACAATTGAATTATGGCTATATGAGTGAATGTGTAGAGATATTCATAAAGAATAAATAAAACACCTTTAGTGGAAATTCAATTTTTATTCATTAATGTTAATTGGTTATTTTAAGACTTGTTTGAACACTGATTATCCATTTTGTTTAGGGTTCGATCTCATCTCTATAGACCAATTTCACACACTGAGTCTCTACAAATCATGAATGAACAATATAATGACATTTGTCACATAAACAGCTCATTGGGTCCCAAATTTGACATGTATTGGGTTATGGTTCTTGTGACATTTAAACACCTATAAAATTTAAGCCCCTATGTAAGTAAAACACATGGCACACCACCATTTATCTTGTGTGCATCATGACTTAGAGTTGACCCATACACATGTCTTTATTTCATGCCCTGTCTACCCCTTCACATCCTTATTAACATGCTTATTCACATGTCAATCAATGAAAAACCTATATAGTGTGACTATATGTAGGAAATGTACTTTCTATTTAGTAATGGTAGATAAGTAAAAATAGATTAAATTATGTATAATGTGTGTATGTAATAAAGATGATTGGGGTAAGCAATATGTGTTAAAAATGTGTGTGTAATAAACTACAAGGTTGGATTATAATGGCATCGATCAAGGATATTAAGGCATCAATGTCTAGTACTGACATCAAATCTAGTTGGCTACCCAATTAGTTAATCAATCAGCCTTTAAAACTTCTTTGTAGCTTCTCTTCATCTACCTAGATGCTTTTACATATATTCTATTCATGTCCAAAGATTTATTATTGAATTCCATAGTTAGACTATCAAAGTCCATATTTGGAATGTCAAACTCCATAGCTACCCTATTGAAGTTTATATCTAGACTATTAAAGTCCATAGTTAGCCTATTAAGGTTTGTATCTTTATTGTTGGATTCAATAGCTACCCTGTTAAAGTTTGTAGCTTTGTTATTGGAGTATGTAGCTACCCTGTTAGGGTCTATAAATTTGTTATTGGATTCCATAGCTACCCTTTTAAGGTTTTCATATAGATTATTGAAGACCATAACTAGGTTGTAGGACTCTAGAGCCAACATAAAACCTTAAAGGCCTAATTTTATTGTACTAATAACCCTTAACCCTCCTCTTAAGTGCATAAAACTATCTTTTGGTAAAATCTTAGTAAATATATCATCTAGTTGTTGATTTGACTTGCATAAACTAAGATATATTACATGATTCTCAACTAACTCTCAAATGAAGTGATACCTGATTACAATGTGCTTGCTCCTACCATAAAATATAGGGTACTCTGATAATGATATGGAGAATATATTATCACAAAATATTGTAGAAGATCCCTGCTACTCCTCATGCAAATTTGAAATTATCCTTCTCAACCATATAGATTGGTATGTTGTTGCATTATCTAGTATGTACTCTACTTCAGTTATAAAGTGAAACTATAGGTTGTCTCTTTGAAGCCTAAGATATGTCTCCTAACCCAAGATAAAATAAAGACCTCAAAGTTCTCTTTTGATCATCAAGACTACCAGCCCAATCACTATCCATGTATCTCACTAGTTTAAACTCATCTTATACTACATATAAAACTCCATAATCTCTTGTTCTATTCACATACCTCAATATCTTTTTTACTTGCTTTTCAATGTGTCACCTTTGGCATTTCCATGAATCTAGATATGTGGTTGATTGTATACATGATGTCTAATCTAATTTCATTCAAATACATTAGGTTTCCCACTAAGCTCTTGTACCATGTGGGGTCTACATTATTGTTACAATCATCCTTACATAAATTCAAGCTTGTCTCAGTTGGTGTATATACTGCCTTATTGTCCAGTAACTTAAACCTCTCTAATATCTCCTTTGCATATTAGATTGGCATATAAAGATGCCACTATCCAATTGCTTGACTTCTATCCCAAGAAAGTACTTTAAGAAACCTAAATCAATTACTTCAAATTCTTTCATTATTGTTTTGAACTCTTCTATTGACTAATTTATATTTCTAGTGAATATTAAATCATCCACATATAAAACTATAATCAAACTATCACCTTTACTTTCTTTAATATAGAGAGTGGGCTCACTAGCACTTTTGTTAAAGTCATTTCTCAATAAGTACAAATCTATACAGTTGTATCATGCTCTTGTGGATTATTTAATCCCATACAATGCCTTTTTTATCCTATATACCTTCTTTTCATGATCGATAATCTCATATCTAGGTGGTTGTCCCACATAAACCTAATGATTCAAGAAAAATCTCCACTCCACTAGTTCTTCCCTCCAAATCAAACGATTTAAAAAAATTAGATTCAAACACTGTTGTAATAAATTTTATTGGTGGATGTAACTATTTAGTGCAGAGCTGTGTAGGTAATTATAAAGTTAGACTATAATATTTTAACACCCCCTTATTCTTTACCTTCCTACCATGATCTATAGAAATTTTTTTAGCCTTAAAAACTTCTTTGTAGCTTCTCTTCTCTGCATAGATACTTCTACATATCTTATGTTCATGTCTAGAGTTTTTTTGTTGAAGTCCATGGCTAGACTATTGAAGTCCATATCTTGACTGTTGAAGTCTATCGCTGCCCTATTGAAGTATGTAGTTGGATTGTTAAAGTCTATAGTTAGCCTATTAAGGTTTGTAGCTTTACTGTTGGAGTCTATAGCTACCCTATTAAGGCTCGTAGCTTTATTTTTGGAATACGTAGCTACCCTCTTAAGGTCCGTAGCTTTGTTGTTAGAGTCTATAGCTACCTTGTTAAGGTCTATAGCTAGATAGTTGAAGTCCATAATAGGATTGTAGGACTTTGGAACCACCATAAAACCTTGTAGGCCCAATGTTGTTGCATTAATGACCCCTAACCCTCCTCTTAAGTGCATAAAACTATCCTTTGTCAAAATCTTAATAAATATATCACTTAGTTGTTGATTTGAATTAAAAAAACTAAGTTCTATTACATGATTCTTAATGAACTCTTAAATAAAATGATACATGATTGTAATGTTATTACTCCTACCATGGAAGATGGGGTACTCTGACAACACTATGGAGGAGATGTTATCACAAAATACCATAGCATCTCCTTGTTATTCCTCATGCAAATCTAAAATTATCCTTCTTAACCACATAGATTGGGATACTACTGCATTGTATATTATGTAATCTACTTTATCTATAGACACTAAAAGTATAATTTGTTTCTTTGAAGATCAAAATATGTCTCCTAACACAATATGAAATACATATCTTGAAGTGTTATATTGGTCATCAAGACTACTAGTTCAATCACTATCTATGTAGCCCACTAGCTGAAACTCATCTTCTATTGAATATAAAACTAAATAATCTCTTCTTCTATTCATGTACCTCAATATCCTTTTACTCGCTTGTCAATGTGGCTCCTTTGGCATTTCTATGAATCTATATATGAGATTGACTACATACATGATGTCCAGTCTAATTGTAGTCAAATACATTAGGCATCCTAGTAAACTCTTGTACCATGTGGGGTCTACATTATTGTTACAATCATCTTTGCACAATTTCAAGCTTGTTTTAGCTAGTTTAAATACTAGCTTCTTATCCATCATCTTAAACCTCTTCAATATCTCATTTGTATACTTAGATTAGCATATAAAGATGCCATTATCCAATTATTTGACTTCTATCCCAAAAAAGTATTTAAAGAAACCTAAATCAGTCATTTCAAAGTCCCTCTTCATGGTTTTTTTGAACTCTCCTATTGATTAATTTACATTTCTAGTGAATATTAAATTATCCACATATAAAACTATATTTAAAATATCACCTTTGCTTGCTTTGATGTAGAGTGTTGGCTCATTAGCAATTTTACTAAATCCATTTCTCAACAACTATGAATATATATGGTTTTACCATGATCTCGAGGCTTGCTTGAGCCCATACAATGCCTTTTCCATCCTATATACTTTGTTTTAATGATTGAGAATCTCATGTTTGGGTAGCTATCCCACATAAACCTTTTTTTCTATAAATCCATTCAAGAAGGCTGACTTGACATCCATTTGATGCACCTTCCACTTGTGTTGAAAAAAATGGCTATGATTTTCCTTGCTATTTTTAGCCTTTATATGAGTACAAAAAGTGTATTATAATCACATTTGGGCCTTTTATTTTAGCCCTTCACCACTAGCCTTACTTTATTCCTCTCCATCTTGCCTTTAGGAGTGGTTTTTGTCTTATATGCCCACTTGACTCCTATGACCTATTTTTCTTTTGAAAGGTTAACTAAATCCCAAGGTTGATTTCTATCTATGGTATAAAAAAGAGAATGTGCAAGACTAAGTGGGTGGTAACCAATAACACTAAGTAAAACAAAAGATTGAGACTATGGGAATAGTCTAAACCAAACAACAGTGCTAGAAATTCACTAAATAAACATGCAAGAAGAGATGAAATAGGGGAGGGTAGAGTTATAGAAATAAAACATAAAATTTGCATATATTAAATTCACCTAAAATACTATTACAACTTATTTACAATGTATAAACTTATACATCTATAGCTATTCACAAGAGTCACAAAAAATATCAATCTAGAGATTAATAGCCTGGGCAGATCATTCCAAGTAGAAAGAGCATTTAGACATCAGTGGCTCCTTATGAGGTTACAAGTTGGTCATTTTGGTTGGTTCAGGTGATGATCTATAATTTTCTAGATCTAAATTTATTAAAAATATTGGTTACTAAGATTATTTGATTACAACTATTAGAAAATGTCATCTTTACCCTCACAT
Organism: Torreya grandis; assembly: GCA_037957365.1. NCBI lineage: Eukaryota > Viridiplantae > Streptophyta > Pinopsida > Cupressales > Taxaceae > Torreya > Torreya grandis. Next base: position 2,062,363 of record JARHVA010001302.1, read on the forward strand.
TCATTATTAGGGTCCTTACTAGTTTTTCACACATAAGGAAAAAATTAATAATTAGTAACAGTAAGCACTAAAAAATCCTAATCTCCATCATTTCATAACAAAAATCTAGGTAGACTATATGAATCTTAGTGATTTCATAACATAAAGTGGTATACAATGATTAAAAGGGCCAAGTCAAGATAAACAAATCACACATTTCAGATAGAGAAAAAAATATATTAAATAATATTAAGATAAAATACCTAAAAATAAGGATCTATAGAAATGGCATTAACAAATATGATCAACACTTAGGACACTCTACAACCTTCTCCATTCTGATCTGTTAGTGCTTTATAGCGTATGTTCAGAAAAAACTAGGAATATGTATTTGGTCAAACATTTTCAGTAGTTTTTGTTCTTAAAAATGTGTTAAAATTATACAGATCCCATTTTATAAAGTAAATTTGAATTTCAAATTTGTTTCGGACTCCCATCTATTTTTGAACACAAGTACACCTCGAGAGTAGTCAAGTACAATTGAAGGCAAGTGATATATTTAATATATTAAAATGATATTTATATATATTATATTTAAATATGTAATATTTATTTAAAATATATATTAAAAATATATATTATATAATGTAATATAATATTAAAATATTATATAATATAAATTTAAGTATATTATACTAAAATGAATTTTATATAATTATATTAATTTATAAACTATATTGACATATATATTATATAATATAATAATATTATTATTAAAATATATAATTTATATATAATATTAATCAGTTTAATATATAAAAAATATTATGATACACACACACACACATGCATGCGCATTCACATACACATATATACACATACATACATACATACACACATACATACATGTATATATGTATTGGTAATATGGGTTATGTACAGTGACAGTTAAACCTAATTATTCCAAACCCATGACAATGTCATAATAAGTTCATCTAAGGTAATTATGGGTGCAGACTGATAAGGATCTAAATCACCATGCAATGCTTTAGTCTATGATGGCTTACATTCTTCATGTAAAGAAATAGCCTCTTAGCATGTAATCTCTATGTCAAACTATAACTCCCTTAGTTTTGATTAGGGGGCATCTGTATTCACTAGATAAAGAGTTTAATTATGGTTGATCATGTTTTTTTTGGTGATTGTAATGGATAACTACTTTCTTACAATGGCACTAAAAAAATTAAAAGTGACTGGGTTTAAAAATTATCTAAAAAATTGAAGTGGACATATATGTTTCAAAGACACCATCTATTCCATGTATGCCTACTATATGTAGTGATGATGCATTCTTATGTATACCACTACCACTTATTTCTCCTAAAGATACTATTAATGTTACATCTTCAAAAAAGTGGATGAAACTCCACTTAATATTATGCAAAAGCCTATTTTTAAATCATTACCATCGATTCCAAAGTTTCATGATGATAATTTTACTTTTATTTTCATATTTGAACTTCTATAATTTTATTTATATGGTCTTGTAGTATAATATTGAAAAAATTTTAATTATTATGATCTCCTAGATGTGATCCAAAAACCCATGGTAGGAGATCCATCAAGTGTAATTTATTGGGACTCATATAAGTCTTGAAACTTATATCTCAATGAAAATCATATGTTAGTAAAATACCTATGGTCTTATTAGAAACCAAAATATGCATTTTCATCATATCCATGTGGAATAGGTTTACTCATATCAACCTCTATAGGTATAGGGAGAGATATGAGTTGACACTCAACCAATTTTTTAATAAGAAGCACCAGAGGTTTTGTGAATTAAGTAATTTTTTTGTGTGGTGCAAGCTATAATATAACTCAATATGGCACTACCATGTTCATTATTTGATAGGTATCACATTTTAGTTCATTCAGATTAACTTTTTAAGATGGCTTGATCTTAAATTTTGTATTAAATGGGGCCAATGTAGTGCCCCCAAACTTTATCTCGTTTAATGCGAGGAGTTTCATTTATCAGTCATGCTCAGGGTCACCCTTCATGTTTTTCATAAGTAAGAAATTCTAGTGCCACAAAGTTTTATGTAAAGGGTTAAAATGATACCTCTAATACAAGAGGGTTATGCAAGACATATTGTGAATCAAGCACATTGGATGCCTTTTAGGTGTTCTTCTCAATGAGAGAAATTTTTTCCTCCAATACTTTAATCATTTATAATGAGGATTGTGAAAAATCTCCACCTTAGTTCAAAGTATTCATTGAATTTGACAAAGGGGGATGAATATGTATTCATATTTGATGTACGCTCAATGTTTGATGTGATTAATAGACCTAAAAGAGGAACACCCTTTGTATTGGTCTCTATCATATTTGATATCTAACCATGGTAGATGTCTATTGTGTAATAAGTGTTTAAATTAACTAATAGAGTCACAAATATAAATTCAATAAAGGTGACTCACTATCACAAGTATTTGAATTAGTGAATTTTATCTCAAAGGTATTCCAAGGGGGCTAAAAATTGAGTCAAATCTCTATTAGATAATTTAGTCATGTAAATTATCAAATACAAATAAATTTATTTAATAAGAGTAATTAAAATAAATAATAAAAATTTGTAATTATTTTTATATTTAAAAATTATGTTTCTTATTTATTTTTATTAATGTTTAAATTTTTAAAGATTTTTACTAAATAATGTATGTTTAAATGTTTTTTTAGAGTGGTTTATTTTTTTCTCCTCATAAAATGAAATTTTTGCATGGAATGTTATTTTACTAAATTCCTTATTCATATTCAAGTGGTGATAAATAGAAGAAGTAAATCCATACTGATAGAAATATTTAAACATAGTCACAATTTTATTGCAAATATTTTAACTATTTTCTACAAGTCAAAATCTCTCTGAATCTAGATAAGGTTCTATCCTCCAACCATAGGAATAACAAGAATCCCTCAGGCATTTACCAAAATGAACCATGCCAATTTTTGTATATAAGTCCACCTTTAAATCAATTTCAATGATTTGGCATGCATGTTTATAGTTGTTTATATATTTCACTTGAACTATAATGAAATATTCAGAAACACATTTCATACTTAATATAATTTTGACTACTTCATATGTTATTGATATTAAATCTAACAACCACAAATCATCATGGTAGTCATCTGGGAAACAAATATTATCTATAAGCCATTCTTTATATCTTTTCTCCCAATCAATAGAGCCATCAATAAATGGGATCTCTCTATACAAGGTGTGGCCAATATTAGCCATTGTTTCTACAATGTAATAAATAGTGTCAAATAAAATATTGTATTACTAGTTTTGTAAAATAGTGTCAAATAAACTTCTAATAATATTTTTTTTGCATGTGTTAATCCTTAAATTATATATTAAAAAAAAGTATGCTAAGTGAACACACTTCGGAAACATAAACTATAGTATAAATCCAAAATAGTCTAAAATCAAGAATGTCCAAAGCCAAAATGATTCCATTAAAAGTGCAAATTATTAATATGTCATTGACATGTTTAATGAAAAAATTATACGTCATATTTTCATTAAGTAAATACTTAGATTCTATGTTAATAAAAAAAGGTATGTTGAGTTGATATAATCTAGAGCCAAAATTTTGAAATTATCAAAGGAAATCAATTATGAGAAAACCTTAAATTTTAAATTATTGAGAAAAAAACATTGAATCGTGACTAAATTCTTTTTACAATCTTAAAAATTTAATTAGATTTCAAGGATTATATAAAATTAAAACCTAAATTTAAAAATGTGATAAATCAAAAAGGCATATTAATAATGTCTTTTTTATATATATTGGAATAATGTGAACAAAGTATATTATACATCCATCACTACAAATAACCAAAAAAATGCCAATAAGGCCATGGTATACAGTAAAAAAACTAGCCTTAGAATGTTATTACAATATAAAACATCCATTCATGTTTTTGGAAACTGAAAAGCCATTCTCCAGCTCACTTTATGGCACCTTCATCTGTAAATTGATTTGCCAAGAAACACATCTCACAGTGACTTCAAAATTGAACTTAGTAAGCAATCTAGTCTTAAACTAAAAAATTTCAAATTCCTTTGTTTCTAAATGAACTAAAAGATTTCAGTGGAGAAATAAATTCACTATTAATAATGTAGAGCAGAGATTCATTGGTACCAATATAATTTTACCTTAGTTTTAATTAGTTGAATAGAAAAATTATGCAGCATGAATTCGAATTGCAGCTTCAAATATGTCATAATTAATTGAAATTTTAATGTCATTTTATTGTTGTATAATTTGTATAAGTTGAATAGAAAAAATATTTTTAAAAACCTTTTGACTTAGTATGTAAACAATCTGTAAACTATTTATAATATGTATAAAAACATGTAAATGTACTCTCACTCATCATCATCACATATCTAGTCATGATTCCCTTTATTAAATATCAAATTGGACCAAATATTTATTGACACTAAAATCATTAATATCATGTCAACATTAATCAATCAAATATCACAAAATTAATCACTTGCAATACTTGAAAACTATCAAAATAAATAGAATTAATAATGATAAACAAGTTGCACTAATAAATTTTAGCTAATCGAATATGTTCATGATTGATAGCTGACACATTATAGGCCACTTAGTCTAAATACATAAACTAGGTTTATTTTTCAAAGAGTAAAGACCTTTTGGTAATGGCCATCAACTGAAATCTAACAAATGCATCTACTTTACTACCCACTATCCTATGTCAAGTGTCATTTATAACTCCAAATTTTTTGCTTCGTGATACATGATTTTAACTTTTGCATTATACATATAAAGTAAGTAGGAAATGAATTCCTTTTGTATCATTGAAGTGCTTGCAATTAAAATAAATAAACAAACTATCAAGTCAAATACACACACACACACACACACACACACACACACACACACACACAATCCTACAGGGTATGCATGGAGCACAACTTTATAATTATAATATCTTTTATGGCTATAATTTAATGAAATGCCAGTTTGGTTAAATATTTTGTACTTGTAATTTTATCTACCAATATCATCATGTTAACATTTACCCAATTTAAAAGAGAAATTCACAAAGGGGTAAAAAATTAAATATACTAAGAAGAGAAATAGCATGCATTGATGTTTACCAAAAATTAATGTTTGATAGATTTGGTCATCAAAGTAATCTACCTCAATCCCTAAACTGGTGTGCTTTTTGGAGATAATATTATATCTTTTTGAAAAAATATATAAAATGATTTCTTATAATATAATATATTTTATATATATATATATATATATATATATATATATATATTGAAAATAATATATAATATTGTTGACAAATTTAGGATAGTATTTCAATATAATAACTTAATATATAATAGAAAACAATCTATAATGTTAAGTATATTGAAATAATATAGTATTATAGTACTATACTTTGAGATAGTATAATTATTATATTTTCAATATAATATAATAATTTTATAATAATCATATTTATATATAATATTATTTCTACACTATTAGTAATATATAGATGTATTGAAATATAGTATACATAAATATATAATATATAGTATTGATTTATAAACTATATTAACATATATATTATATGATATAATAATATTTATTAATATTAAAATATATTCTATAAAATATATAATATTATATAATTAATATTTTTTTTTTAAATGTTATGATATATATTATATAATAATTAATATTGTGTGTGTATTGGTAAGAGGGGTTATGTGAAGTGAAAGAGTGTAAATCGACAGTTAAACCTAATTACTCCAAATCCATGACAATGTCAAAATAAGTTCATCTAAAGTAATTGTGGATGTAAATCTATCAGAATTTGAATCACCATGTAATGTTGTAGTTTACGATGGCTTGCATTCTTTGTGTGAAGGGATAGCCTCTTAGCATAATCTTTATGTCAAAACTATAACTCCCTTGGTTTCAATCAGGGAGCATCTATATTCACTGGATAAAGAGCTCAATTATGGGTGATCAGGTTTTTTCTTGGTGATTGAAATGGAGAAATTAATTTTGTTATAATGGCACTAAAAAATTATAAGCCACCAAGAGGAATTTTGGGTTTAGAAATATGATAAAATTTTGAAGTGGACATAAATGTTTAAAAAACACCATCTATTCCATGTATGCCTACTATTATACCACCACCACTTATTTCTCCTAAAGATACTATTAATGTTACATCTTCAAAAAATATGGATGAAACTCCACTTATTATGCAAGAGCCTATTATTTCTAAATCATTACCATCAGTTCCAAAGTTCCATGATGATAATTTTACTTCTATTTTAATATTTGAACTTCTATAATTTTTATTATATGGTCTTGTAGAAAATTATTGAACATTTTCTAATTATGATGATCCCTTAGATGTAATCCAAAATCCATGGTAGTAAACCCATCAAGTATAATTTATTGAGACTCATATAAGTCTTGAAGCTTATATCTCAAGGAAAAACATTTGTTAGTAGAATGCCTATGGCTCTGGTAGAATCACAATATGCATTCTCATGATATCCCAATGGAAGATGTTTACTCATATCAACCTCTATAGGTATAGGGAGAGATATGAGTTGACACTTAGCCAGCTTCATAATAATAAGCACCAAAGGCTTTGTGAATCTAGTATTTTTTTTGCATGGTGTATTCTATATTATAGATCATCATGGCTTTGTCATGTTCACTCTTTGATTGGTATCACATTTTGGTTCATTTATATTAACTTTATAAGATGGTTTGATCTTAAATTTTTTATTGAATGAGGCCAAAGTAGTGGTCCCAAACTTTAGCTTGTTTAATGCAAGGAGTTTCATTTATCGGGCATGCTTAGAGTTACCCTTGTTTCTCATAAGTAGGAAATTTTAGTGCCACCAAGTGTGGTGGTAAGGGATGAAATGATACCTCTAATTCAAGAGTGTTATACAAGACATATTGTGAATCAAGCAGATAATTTGGATGCCTTTTAGGTGTTCTTCTCAATGAGAGAATTTTTTTCCTCCAATGCTTTAATAATTTGTAATGAGGATTGTTAAAAATCTCCACCTTGGTTCCTTTACATTGATTTAAAATATTTTATCTCAATTACAAATTTATGTCTAAATACATCTATAAAAGAAAAGTGTGTGTGTGTATATATATATATATACTTTTCTTATATATATGAAAATATATTTATAGACATACTATAAATAGAAAGTGTTCTTGTGACAGCTGGAAATTATCTTGGTCATCATAGAATGGACCAATTAGTCATTAGAATGCCTTAGAAATACTTTCCAAATGAGTCCGTAGTTGAAAATGGAATTGATCATCTTGGAATGTACTCGTTAATCATCAAAATTCTCTTGAAAATATTCCCAAATGAGTCTATTGATATTTTATTGGAATGAAATTGTCCAAATTATACAAACTACATTTAGATACAATCTATAAATGTAAAGTCTATAGATAGAAATACTATATTTAGTAAGTGTTCTAAGGTAGATAAAAATGGCATTGATCATCTTGGGATGTACCCATTAATTATCAAAGTGCCCTTGAAAAGCTTCCTAAGAGATATAATTAAATCTTGCATTTCATATATAATTTCTATAATCTTGATAAATGAAGTTGTTGTAATTCTTGTATTGAAATATTTTTTTTTCAAGAGTAAAGTTTTTTGGCTTACTTTCATGTCTAAATTTAATTTATTTTACATGGATGTGATTTGGCCACGTACTTTTGACTCCATTATCGGGCTTTGAAGTTGAAGTACTTATTTATTGTTTAAAATGTTTAACCCTGACTCTGCATTGAGATATCACACCTTGTTGTCATGAATGAAAAGTTAATATTTATATATTGGTATGGTGTAGACTACTTATGACCTCACATAACCATAATTTAGATAAGCACACAAAATCCTTTTCCAATATGTCTTTGAGTTACTAGGTATGATTTTGTGTCACTTATTTTTATTACCATTTTGGGATCAAATTCATCTTCAAATATTAGTTTGTAAATTTAAGAAGGTGACTCGCTCTCACAGGTATTTGAATTGGTGAATTAAATTATCTCAAAGTTATTTCAACCATGGGAGCTAAAAATTAAGGAGTGAAATACCTATTAGATAATTTAATCATGTAAATTAACAAATATAAAAAAAATAATAATAAGAATAAGTATAATAAATGATAAAAAAGTTTAAATATTTTTATATTTAAAAACTATGTTTATTAGTTATTTTTATTTATGTTTAAATCTTTAAATATTTTTATTAAATAATGTATGTTTAAATGTTTATGTTGAAATATATAAATATTTTTTGAAAATAATTTTATATGTAATTTTTTATATGAACATATAAATTATTATATAATTAAAAATTCCCATGCACTTTGAAATTAGGGTTAAGTTTATCTTTTTTCTCTTGACATTATTTTATCTTTTAATTTTTTTCTCTCCCTTTAAAAGGCTAAAAAAAATATTTTATGGACTATTAGGTTTACTGTGGTGTTAGTGATGGAAGCATTGACCCCATTTTTTACTATCATTTCTACAAGTCCTTCTTGGCATGTATTTAATCTATGTAATGTATTATTTTACTATATCTAAAATGGGTGATTTGTTCAGCTTGATATGGCCCTTTTATTCATTATTTACTACTTTAAGTTATGGAATCGTTGAGATTCAGATAGACCTAGATTTTTGTTATGAAATGGCTGAGATAATGAAATGGAAGAGATTAGGATTATTTAGCAGTTACTTGTATTCAATAGGGACCCAAATGGTGAATATGAGGGGAAATCAAACATTTTTTATTAACTATAAACAAATAATCATAGTAAACAAGTATCATGATGTAAGAGGGTTTCAATGGTTCCATCTTGTCTCTATCTCCTCGCATCAATCATTTTTTGGCTCCATTTAGGATACTATGATTTTTTTCCATTTTAGACTGAGTTAAAAAGTCATTTTTTAGCTTATTCTAGGTTATTATTATTTTGGGTGGTGAACTTTTCCCTCATGCCACCTCATAAACTATAATGAATAAATGATTGAATAACACCTACCATTGGGATTAGTCCTTTATGACATGGATTTTGATCATTTTAAATTAGTCATATCACATGCATGAGAGGGGTTTTTGATTTTATATAATAAGAGTGACCCCTTTTGGGAGATCTATGTCACTCATCTAATGTTTATGCAAGTTACCCCTGACCCCTATGTTCGCCATGTGATCATACCCTTTATTTCCTTCACTATACACATGAAAAATAGTGAATCCTTTACATGTGAAGAGGAGAGTCTAAAATTAGTGAATCCTTAAATAACACCTAGTGTTAGGATTTGTCCCTCATGGCATGGATTTTGAGAATTATAAATTAGTCATATCACATGTGTGAGAAGGGGTTTTTCATTTTGTATAATAAGAGTGACCCCTTTTGGGAGATCCATGTCACTCATCCAATGTTTATGAGAATCATCCTTGACCCCTATGTTCACCATATGATCAGTCCCTTTATTTCCTTCCCTATACACATGGGAGATAGTGAATATTTTGAATGTGAGGAGGAGATAGTGAATCCTTTGAATGTTAGGAGGATTTATCCCTTGTGGCATGGATTTTGAGAATTTTAAATTAGTCATATCACATTGTTCATCTCCCCCTTATCAAAACCTTCAAACTTGTACAATTCCATTGTAACCTATGTAGAATTGACAATTTAGCTATGGGGTAGAAGAATAAGTCAGACCCAGAGTCTATGGATGAACTCATAAGAGATGATGGATCTAGGGATGTGTTTGAAATTATTATATGGTTTTAATTCTTGTATAAGTTTTAAGTGTTTAATGAAACCCTTGTCAAGGATTTTCTCCTCTATTTGAAAGATAATTCCACCACAGTGAAGGGTATTCAAATTGTATTCACTAGTCAGATGATTATTGAAATATTAGGCATTCCAAATGAAGGAGCTAGGAACCTCTAATAGAGTGTGTTCAAGATCAAACCAAGAAGGCCAAGGGCATAAATAGAGAAACCATTTTAGATCCATGGAAATATGCAACCTACTAGATAATTAAGTACTTGACATGTGATGGGAAATGTAGTATGTTGGGCTGAGATACCATGAAAAAACTAATTCATTTGAGACATGGTCTGCACAAACCCTGACACAAAATCAATTTACCATCATATTTGGTAGGATCTATACATATCATGGCTATGAAATATATCAATAGTTTAACCTCCATGTTCCACCATGGTCTAATACAATTAATTATTTAGTACCATTTTCTCAAGAAAGAGAATGGATAAGTGATATGGACTACTTTTTTGCAAACCATAGATAAAAAATAGCTACATACTATCAAAGGATCACTTCAAGAATTCTTTGCTTCTAACCCTCAGTTTCAAAAGAAGACTTCACCTTCTAAGACAGTCACTTCAAAATCAACAAGGAGGATAATATCAACCTCAATGGTTTATACACATAGCCTTGAAGTTCCTCTTATTGTTATTGAACAACCACAACCTAAAATGAACTCTAATTCATATTATCTCTATTTATTTATTTGAGAAGTCATGCTTATCATTATGCACTTCAATTTTTATTATTTACACTATTATAAGGATCACAAAACTTTTGTAATCATACTTTATAGGCTCATAAAAATTATTTAAATATTCAAAAGTAGGAACAACCAGACCTTCACCCTTTTTCAACTTATCATAAATATTTTACAAGTGTTTTTATTTAGTCAAAAGTGGCCTCATAATTACATCAATAAAGCTTATGTCAATCATATCATATGAAAGCCTATTTTTTAGAGACATGTCCTTATGTTTGAGATTCTTTAGTTATTCATCCTTGCATGAACAACCTAGCTCAACCTTGTTTTATTTTACCTAGACTATCTTTCAGATTGGAAGAGAACTGAACTACTATAATTTGATGACTGATCTCTCAAAATCATATTTATAAATGTAATAATAATAGCATATAATGGACTTATTTTGAATGCATAGGATTCATTATCCTCATATAATTGTTTAAATTCTTCCATTTCATATTTAGTTTGATCACAAGAATTTTCCATTTTTTCTTCTTGTATGGGTAACTCGTTTCTACTTGAATTTTCACCCATGAACTTGTGTAAAATAACTAATACAACTTCATCATCAGAATTATCACCATGACTACATTTTTTGACTCATGATTATCTACTAAATAAAATATTCTTAGTTAGAATGGATGCTTCAACACTTATCTTATTTCCACTCTCATAGACCCCAAACTTTGATCCTAAAAAATCGATCCCATAAATCATCCCTTGCATTGCTTCTTATAAATATCTTGAAAATAATAAAACTTGATTAGAAATAACATAAAAATATTATTTGATCATTAAAAAAGGTAAAACAACCTACTAATTAAATGTTTAATTAACATAATTTCATGTGTTAAGTGTAATATCATTGTGTTCATTCATCACAAAGGGATTTGACTCAGTATAAGCATGAGGAAATGTTTGATTAGGATGCACATATTGAATCATAGGATGACTTATAGGCATGGAAACTAAAGGATTTTAGGGGAAAACACTTGACTATCCTAACAAATGCAACATGTCAATAGCATATCCATGTGACATTTATTTTTATTCAATAATGAAGGTTGATTGATATGTCAATGTTAGAGATGTGAGGGATGATGGATTCTTAAGGATAAGCATAATAGTTAGTGGGTCCAATGTTTTTAAGTAAATTTTTATGGAAACAACTTCCATTTATAAGAATGGGTCTTTCAACCTCATGTATAACTGATGAAAGTGGTTTTTTAACATGCCGAAGGACTCATTATGCTCTCTATGGGAGACATAAAATTTTTGATATAGGGTAGCAGGATAAGTGGGCATGTTAAAATGATTAACAGATGGGTTTTCAAAGGTATCCCATGAGATAATACATCCATCTAGAAATTCCATGTACCAATCAAAAGCAACCTCATCCAAAGGAACATATGACAAGCAACATCTTCATGTTAGATTTGGGTTTGGATAATGGCATATTTAAATTCTTGAATGTGTTCTTTAGTCATTCAAATCCCACCATGTGTGTATTTTGAGAAAAAATTATTAGGAATCTTAGGTGATTCATGGGAAACCATTTTAATTTTCACAAGGTGGCCACCTACACTATTAAAGGAAAAGGCAATGGGTGGGTATGAAATTTCATTTTTCTAGTCTTAATATGTGGAATGTCTCATTTTTAGCAATGCTTGTAAAGTGTTAAAGTTTAATATTTTAGTTTAATTTATTGTATGGCCTCCTTATTGTGCCAATATATTGATCTAACTTTTGACACATAAAAATGTGGGTAAATCATAAAGGATGGCCACAACATAAATCAAATGATAAATTTAAAAATACCCCAGTTACGCCCTCCTTATAGCTATAAAAAAATTTCCATTTTAGACTGAGTTGAAAAGTCATTTTTTGGCCTATTCTAGTTTATTATTATTTGGGTGTCAAACTTTTCCCTCGTGTCACCTCATAAACTTTAATAAATGAATGATTGAATAACACCTAGCATCTAGATTAGTCCCTCGTGGCATGGATTTTGAGCATTTTAAATTAGTCATATCACATGCATGAGAGGGGTTTTTGATTTTATATAATAAGAGTAACCCCTTTTGGAATATCTAAATCACTCATCTAATGTTTATGAAAATCACCCCTGACCCCTATGTTTACCATGTGACTAGACCCTTTATTTCCTTCCCTGTACATGTGGGAAATATTGAATCCTTTACATGTGAGGAGGAGAATCTAAAATTAGTGAATCCTTAAAAAACATTTAGCATCATTATTTGTCCCTCATGGCATATATTTTGAGAATTATAAATTATTCATATCACACATGTGAGAGGGGTTTTTCATTTTTTATAATAAGAGTAGCCCCTTTCAAGAGATACACATCACTTATCTAATGTTTATGTGAATCACCCCTAACCCCTAAGTTTGCCATATGATCAGTCCCTTTATTCCCTTCCATGTACACCTAGTAGATAGAAAATTCTTTGAATGTGAGGAGGATTTATCCTTAATGGCATAGATTTTTAGAGTTTTAAATTAGTCATATCACATTATTCATCTCTTTTCAGCAAAACTTTCAAACTTGTGCAATTCCATTGTAATCTGTGTAGAATTGACAATTTAGATATGTGACAAAAGAAGTAAGAGCCAGAGTCTATGGATAAAATCATGAGATATTATAGATATAGATTTGTGTTTAAATTTTATGGATGGATATAATTATTGTAGAAGTTTCAATGGTTTAAATAAACCCTTGTCAATCATTTTTTCCTCCATTTGAAAGAGAATTCTACCACAGTGAAGGGTATTTAACTTGCAGTCAATAGTCAGGTGATTAGTGAAATATCAAGCATTCAAAATGAAGGAACTAGGTTATTAAGAAGGTATTCCTTTAATAATTTCATCAATATTTTAATGAAGAAGGGGAGTCTCTTATAGAGTGTGTCTAAGATGACACTAAGAAGGCCAAAGGCATAAATAGAGAAATCCTATTGGAGCCATGGAAATATACAACTTATTAGATAATTAAGTACTTGACTTATGATAGGAAATGCAATATGTTGGGTTGTGCTACCATGAAAATACTAATGCATTTGAGGCATGTTCTACACAAATCCAAATATAGAATCAATTTACCATCATATTTGGTAGGATCTATTCATATCATGGCTATGAAATATGTCAACAGTTTGGCCTCCATCTACCACCATGGTCTAAAAAACTTAATTATTCAACACCATTTTATCAAGAAGGATAATGGAGAAGTGGCATGGACTAATTTTTTGCAAACCATAGAGAAAAAATAGTTATGTACTATCAAAGGATTACTTTAAGAAGCCTATGTTTTTAATAGTAGGGCTCAAAAGAAGGCTTATCCTTCTAATAAAGTCACTCCAAAATCAACAAGTAGAAAAATATCAACCTCAATGGGTGATACACATATATTTGAAGTTCCTCTTATTGTTATTAAGAAGCCACAACCTAAAAGAAGACTAAATCCTAGATCTTCTCACATCATCTTCAGACTTTCTCTATAGCCTATAGGGTGTCAAAAACTCATTACTATCATAGATGAAAATATTACATTAAAATAGGTCCAACTATAATCTATATAGAGGTAGTAAATGAGTAAGAGAGAGACCCCACAAAATGAATTCACTCATCCACTTTAGCCTAATAGGAAAATATAGAAGATGATTCTTGTAATCATTGATGATGAAAGGGATGTTGTAGAAGTGATTGACGGTCTACATCAAGAGCCTCCTTCTAGTCTTGTACCTAATAGAAAAGAGGAATAAAATCCTCTCCAATAATAGGCCTTTGATGAAGCTAATACATCATTCACTTAAACCCATCCACATTCTCCATCACAGCCACACATTGACAAAGATAAAGTTCATATGATCAGTGAGGAAGAAAAACCATCTAGTTTACTTGAGGAGGAAAGATTGCAGCAAGTTCTCGCCCTATCAAAACTAGAATATACAGTTAAGCAACGAGTAGAAAACCTTTTTTTGTATCTTCATTACAAAGTAAGGATACTGCTAGCTCATTATTATTATAAAGTATATAATTTTTTAATGAGCACTCCTTGGCAAAGAATTATGAAATAGTGGTATTTAAAAGGAAAGTAAATGTATATGAGGCTGATATTGTAATGCTTTGGAGTTACACAAAAGAGATAGAAGAAGAAAAAATGTAATTTAGGAGACATATCATTAGGTTTAACATCAAAAAATATCATTGGTGAGATAAATATATGTAATGTCTCAAATAGTCCCTATTAGATCCACAGTAAACCAACCCTATCAAACCCTTGTGTCTTATTTTAATGTCAAGAGTCATTGGGATCAAACCTATTTACAGTTTAAAGAACTGAAATAAAAAAAATAGAATGATTAAAAAGGAGAATCAAAAATTGTAAAAAGATGTCACATAGGCACAATAGCAAACTAATCAAGTTAAATAGACCCTCCAAGTCACTTGTTAGTTGGGAGAAAAGATTTTAGACTATAGAATCCCTTCTCCTTATTAAAATTTATTTTTGCATGAGCAATTTTGAATATGGAAACTCCTTAGGATCTCTTGAGGATTTCCTCATAAAATTAATAATCCTAAATAATTATTGAAAGTATATAATAGCAATACCCTAGATAATCAAGTTTTGTTGTGAGTTTTATCTTCATGATATTATCATGGGGAATACCAATGGACTTTTGGTAAATCTTGTTGGTGTAAAACTTCAGTTGAGAGCCCTCTTTTCCACTTATAGACATAAAATTTCATGGGATGAGAGAACTAATGATCATTTAAATATAGAGAAAGAAGTATGCCAATGCATCAAGCCTCAATTCCATAGTGTCAAAGAGACTCTTAATCAATTTATGAGTTATTCATTTTAAATGCCAGAGGTTCATGGTCATTCCCTGCATGCCCCTCATGATAATATAATGACCTATAACTTATTCACTTAAAATCACTTTAAAGAAGTAGTTGCAGTAAGAAGTCATAAATGGATCCTATTATCTATTTTGTTGAAAAGAAGGGAGGCCATCTCCCTTACAAACATCAGATGGACTCTCCAAAGGGTTAAGGTTATCATTAGGATTATAACCAATGTACTCAATGTAGGAAGATATAATTTTTGGGTTGGAATGAGATGTTTTCCACCTCTCTTAAAATCACTTTAAAGAAGTAGTTGTAGCAAGAAGTCATAAATGGATCATGTTATCTATTTTGTTGAAAAGAAGGGAGGTCATCTCCCTTACAAACATTAGATGGACTCTCCAAAGGGTTAAGGTTATCATTAGGATTATAAACAATGTACTCAATGTAGGAAGATATAATTTTTGGGTTAGAATGAGATGTTTTCCACCTCTCTTAATTTCTCCTATGTCTCCTTGGTAGAATATAGCACCATAAAGCCCCGAACCATATGAAAAGTGGCTCTACTTTGTCAGGACATATATGCATTTTACAAACCCATCTAAAGTGGTGTTAGGCCTCTATTATGTCTATGATCTCATTCAAATTTTGTAATAAAGGATCCATAAAAATGAGGAGAGAAGAAGATAGTTTTCAATGGGACTTGCAAAAGGTAAGTTGTGGGGGAAATGATGAGTCCAAAATATGACTCGCTATAGCCACATATTATCTCCTTCCTACAAGCTAATCTACCATTTGGATTGAGAATTGCATGCATCTTTAGTACTTATAACTATTCTAATGTAGAAGATAGGTACTTTTATGTCACTTAGTTTATTTGAGTCCCAATCATTATTCTTGACAATCTATTTTAACCATTTACATGTTTTAATCCTTTATTTTTGTATATACAGGTATTATAATATGATGCAATAGTGATAGTAGAGTTTTGTCAATATTTCATGGGTTTAAAGGATGATTCTAGTTTAAAATATATCATTTTGGATGAGATAAAGACTTTCACATTTAGTTATAGAATTCATTAGGTGAGCTACAGACTTCATTAGGAGGGTTATAGACTTTATTAGGAGAGATACATACTTCAACAAGCTTACTATGAACTTAGATAGGTTTATTACAGATATTGTGGCCTGGGTGAATTGATGGCATAGATGCCCCTTACTCATGGCTACTTATCCAAGGGAGCTCACTAATTTAGATGTATGCTTACTCATAATTGTAATGCACTATATGTTTATTTCTAAAATATGGGCTAAGATGTTGACATTCTATGTAATTCAGTGATTCCATATGAATGTTACCTATTATGACAAGCACAATAAAAAACCTCATTATGTATAAAATGATGCAATGAAGGATCTACCTTATTCAACTCTCTCTTGATGATCTTGTGAGGTTTAAAAGTTTGATGTAATTCACATTGAATCTTGGAATTAATACACCTTGATAAGATCTAAAGGAGACCCTATACATAACAATCAATGTATTGATAAATACCTTCTTTAATTAAAACACGTATTTACTCATTAAATCCATTATACACATTAATAAGGCTGGGTAAGTTCAACCTTGAGGTATCTACTAGGAGCTTCCTTCAAGAGCCTTATAATACCTTCATGGGTAACCTAAAGGTACCTCCTAGGAGATACCTTGAAGGAGAAATCCACTCTTGTGCATGTTTGAAATGTATCTCCTATGAGATACCTCAAAGGTATTACAAGGGCCTTCAAAATATCACCTAGTAGTGCCTTCCAGGTAAAGGAAAATTCCACTGATGTATGTTAAACGTATCTTTTATGATATACCTTCAATTTCCCCTTGAATGTATAAAAATGCCCTTTAATGTATCTACTAGGATATTCCTTTAAGGGCCTTATAATTCCTTCAAGTTACCCATGAAGGTATTACAAGGCCCTTGAAGTAATCATTATCATACATTCAAGGATATGTTGAAGGTATCTCCTAGGAGACCTTATACACAAAATTCAATGTATTGATAACTAAATTCTTTGACTAAAACACCTATTTACTCATTGAATCCCTTATGCACCTTAATAAGGTTGGACAAGTTTAACCTTGAGGTATCTACTAGGATATTCCTTCAAGGGCCTTATAATACCTTGATGGGTAACTTGAAGGTATCTCCTAGGAGATACCTTGAAGGATAAATCCACTCTTGTGCATGTTTGAAAGGTATATCCTAAGAGATACCTTGAAATTATTACAAGGTCTTTGAAATTATCACCCAGTAGTACCTTAAAGGTAAAAGAAAATTCCACTCATGTGCATGTTGAATGTATCTCCTATGAGATACCTTCAATGTTCCCTTCATATTACAATGCCCTTTGAAGTATCTCCTAGGATATTCCTTTAAGGGTCTTGTAATTATTTGAAGGTATGGCAACACCCTTGAGTATAATTCTTGTTCCATACAAAATGACGCAATGAAGGATCTACCTTATTCAACTCTTTCTTGATGATCTTATGAGGTCTACAATTTTGATGTTGAATCTTGGAATTAAGACACCTTGACACCTCAATAAGATCTACAAAAGTCCTTATACATAACAATCAATGTATTTATAACTACCTTTTTTTATTGAAATACTTATTTACTCATTTAATCCTTTATACACCACAATAAGGTTGGGCAAGTTCAACCTCAAGGTATATACTACGATATTCCTTCAAGGGCCTTTTAATACCTTCATGGATAACTTAAAGGTTCCTCCATGAGGGTAACTTGAAGATATCTCCAAGGAGATACCTTGAAGGATAAATCCACTCTTGTTCATGTTTGATAGGTATCTCCTAGGAAGTTATTATAAGGGCCTTCAAGTTAACACCCAGTAGAGCCTTTAAGGTGAAGGAAAATTCCACTTGTGTGCATGTTGAAGGTATCTCCTAGGATATTCCTTCAAGGGCCTTGTAATTCCTTCAAGTTACCCATGAAGGTATTAAAAATACCTTGAAGGTATCTTGAGTAGATACCCTAAAGTTCATTATCATACATTCAAGGGGATGTTAAAGGTATCTCTTGAGAGACCTTACACATAATAATCAATGCATTTATAACTACCTTCTTTTATTGAAATACCTATTTACTCATTGAATCCCTTATACACCTCAATAACAATGGGCAAGTTTAACCTCAATGTATCTACTAGGATATTCCTTCAAGGGCCTTATAATACCTTCATGGGTAACTTGAAGGTATCTCTTAAGAGATACCTTTAAATTATTACAAGGACCTTCAAGGTGAAGGAAAATTCCACTCATGTCTATGTTTAAGGTATCTACTAGGAGATAAATTCAACATCCCCTTCAATGTATGATAATTCCCTTCAAGGTATCTATTAGGAGATTCCTTCAAGGTCCTTATAATTCCTTGAAGGTATGATATTGCCTTTGAGTTTAATTATTGTAAAGGTAATTATTTATATCTAAAACTATTAAAATAACCTCATTTTATACAAAATGATGCATGGGTGATCTACCTTAATCACCTATCTTAGATGATCTTATGAGGTTATTCATAAAGTTAATCTTATGTATTTAGGCTTCAGAGTTTTCATTCACAAGTTATGTTTGGTAGTTCTTTATCCCTCCTCAAAAATCAAAGACTTTTTCATTTACTTGGAATATTTTACCTATCACTATTTAGTCTTTGGATTTTATGTTCAAGATTTTCATTCTAGAGTTTTCCCTTTGGAAAATAGTTTCATAACTTGCTCGTAAGAACTATTATGTAGCAATTTGATCTTTTAGAATTTTGTCTTCAACAAAAATGCATGATATTTTATTTTGGTACCTTTTTATGGAATTTCTATGTGAATAAATTTGGTATTTAAAATTTATGTTAGGTATTTGGGTTTGGAATCCCTAATTTTCAAGAATTGGTTGGTTTGATACCAATGTAAAACCTGACTCCCAAATATTGAAAGCCTCTTCAGCATGGCTAATAAATCAGGAGAATAAAAATTAATGACATTTATCAAAATACATCGACAAACCCACCCACAAAATCAAACTTTTAATTTCAGAATTAAAACAAGTTTATAGACATTAGGCATTAATGGCACACAAATTGGAATTGAATGTTAAAAATTATAGACATAGCATGCCCACCAAATAAAGTGTCAAAACTCAAATTGAATAAATGAAGTGAGTTTATAGACCAATGATGTGCCCATTAATCACAAACAAACTTCAAGCTCAATTTCCTCCTTGAAAATAAGCCCTAACAACCTATGTGTTAATTATAAAGGCATATCTAACGAAGCCAAACTATCAAAATCTAAGAACTTGAGTTTGCGTAGACCAATAAATTATCAATGGAATCTTCCTCAAGAGTTTTTAGAGGAGTCTCACCACCATCCTATTTTTTAATCAAGGACTCCACTAAGAATGCTAATATTGTGTTTGATTCTACTATTCTCAATTATCAATATGCTAACTATTTGGATCTATGGGATGTCATTGATATAGTTAATGTCCACTCCTATAAGAACAAATTAATTATAGTACAAAGGAAATTAGTTTCGAACATACTTCCTTTCAATAAATAAGGGATACACTTCATGGTAGCCAAACCTGAAGTGATGATATGCATAAACCTACTACAAGATCTCTTCTTCACTAGTAAGGTGATGGGGGATGCTTTCTTGTACCATTTTAATCACAAGACCATTTTGGCCTACATCTCAAGAGATGCATTCTAGATTTACTTATCTTTACTAGTTGTATATGATACTTGTGATTTGCATAGGGTGGTAAGATAGAAGTAGAATAATTCAATCAATAAAACACTGAACAAGCAGCTTATCACTAATGAAATTATTTTCCCAAAGGAAAAGAACCCCATACCTATAACTAAGTTTAGTATGGGCTTTCACATTGGTATATCCATCCTAAACAAAATTTATGGTTTCCCAAGTATCCATTTTCTTCACCTAGAATGGGTTCAACATTTGGACATGTTGATGAACTCAGCCTTAACTTTTACTATTTGATTAAATTTTGTCTATTTTGAATTAGAATGAAGGATGGGGATAAGTGATTATAATGAACCTAGATTTTGTTTACGTGTTGTATCTAGATTTTTTGAGAACTCTTCTTTAGTTGGGGAGGACTACCTAAAAATAAGAAAGCACTACCACAAGATGTTTGTTAGCAGATAAATGAGTGGGCTGCCAAGTTATGCACTTGTTCTAGGAAGTGTGAAACTTCTCTGGAGATGACAGTCCACTTATGAGAGGTAAAATAATAATAAACAATTGAAATAGAGGTAAATAGAGAGTAAAAGAGAGATAAAATTATTTTTTCAAACAACATGTTCATAGTAGAGAGTGACAAGGTGTACGTGAGGTGTTTTAGAAGTTGTCTAGGTAGGTTTTGAATAGGTTAGGAAATTGACAGTCACTAATGTCAGTAGGTGTGTGATCAATGTCAATTACACTATCAAGATCGGTAGTGAGGTGACTGATGTCGATTTGGATGATGATGTCAGTAGGGGCAATAATTATCCAAGAAGTTGCAAAGAGGTATCTCGGGTCTAGGGAATGGGTTGGATTAGGTCAAAGGGGTTGAGAGAGTTAGGACAAGGAGTTTATGGCTTGGTTAAGTTTGGTTAGAGGTTTGGTATGTATGTAAGGGGAAACAAGAAAGGAATATTTGTAACTCCCTCATCAGGTTATGGTCAAAAGTGCATAAAGTAGTGCAAGGTAGATATAAAGAAATAGAAGAATAAATATTTAAATAACCTATAGTATCAGTGATATACTTAGCTATGGTGGTTACTAAATGATAAGTGATAGGTTGATTATATCTAAGAGTCTAAACTTGAATGCTTGAATAGAGAGAACAAGAGGATGTTGTTGGTCCTTAAGATCTCAATTACTGATGGTGATTGACTTATGCAGGGTGATTGTAAGCCTATATGTCAAAAATAGAATGCCAAGAGCCTAAATGAGGGCAAGAATCAATTTTCTTCATTTTTATTGACTTGAACTAGAGGTTGGAGTTTGGCTTATATTACCAATGTCAGTTATGGGTTGACTAATTTTGGTGGCCCTAGAATAGGTAAACCTTTCTATTTTTAGACTATTTTATATTTTAGTGAGTACCAAGTGTGATACCCATTATAAAATGGTAAAAATAGGAGGTTAGGAAAGTAGTTATTTAGGAATTTATTTTGGAAGTGGGAATAAGTCTTAAGTAGTTAGGATGAGGGGACTAGGTCTTGAGGTGAATCATTAGAGGACAATTAGTCATAGGGTGAGGTGGCCAGGTAAGGTGGCAATAGGGGTTTTTAATTAACTCAATTAAGTATTTTAAATTAATTAAATGTGTGAGGGTTAAAAGTATGGGTTAGGGAGATTAATTTTTATTATTAAAATGGGCCTAGGGGGTTTCGACATAGGGAGTTATGCACGTGTGTGTGACATAATTTTGGTGTCTACATTTACCCTAGAGGCAATAATTAGCATTAGGATATGACATCAGGTTTTACACAAGGATAAGTAGCCTACTGGTGGCCACTTTTATATGATTTCATATATCATGGGCGTGGTAATGGTAATTATATACATGCATTATGGGTCACCCTAGAGCCTAGTTTTAGATTGCATAAAAATTTACATTTGTGATTATTATTCATTCTTGCATATATATGCATTTACCTAGAACATCACATATATTATAGAGGATGTATATCCCTAGAAATGGCAGGCCATTTATGAGGCTTCATTACCCAAGATATCCAAATCCATTACAAACACATTGGCAACACAAGGCAACTACTAGCTATATATAGATTATAACGTGATTATGGTCATTGGCAACAGGGTCAACCCCTTACATCTTCCCAAGTACATGCCTGATAAGTTGGTAGAGAAGGAAATAACATTTTAGTTATGGTGGAGTGTAGATGAGGATTTGACTAAGAAGAGGAAGAGTACATTCTATGGTTCTCACATAATGATAGGTTGAATGTGTTATATAATTAAGAGACACTTTAGAGAATTTGGGAATATGAGGGGGATTTATTCCTTGACCACCTTACATCATAGGGATTGGGATCCTCATGGCATAATTCAAAATCATATCAAAAGCCTCAGTATTCCACATCAGCATGAGCCTTATGATCATGATTTTCTATTCATGAATGCTAAGGATGATGCCCATGTCTTGAAAAGGGAATGAATGGAAGGATTGGGTGAAGAAAATTTAAAGGTCATTTAAGAAGAACCCACAATCTAAATTTTTGATGCACGGCTCAAGATTTTACCTATAGGTAGATGGATTGCTTTAGATTTATAGCATAGCATTCCTTCACCACCATTTTTACAAAAAGGGGATCCTTTTCGAGAAGATCCCCAAACATTGAAAACCATCAAAAGGGAGCTCGATATGGATGGAGATGAGCTTGGAAGATATCAAGGGGTTTAATTTACCTTGACTCTTCATATTCAGAGGCCCTTGCTCACCTAGATGTTATGCCCATGTAATAAACTACAAGTGTAGAGGTGTCAACTGTCCCAACTTGAGAGGCCTCCCCTATGGCTGAAAAGGCCACAATTTATTACAAGAGGAAACCAAAAGCGCATACCCTTTCTAAGAACCTAGTTGTTGAGCAACAACTAGTAGAAGCATCTTTAGTTCATCAACAAGTTATTGGAGGGAAGTATATGGATGAAGAGAAGTATTTAGATGAGTAGGAGGAGTTACAGATAGAAAAATTCTTTAGCCTTCAAGACAATAAGGAGAAGACACCTATGGGTCATAACCAATTAGGTGAAGAGGTGACTCATTTTGATTTTTCTACTCTAGTTTTCTCTTTTATTTCCCTTGCTAGGTTTGGCTCATTTTATTCCATTCATCTTCATTATAATTCCTAACCATCCCTAGTTACTCCCCAGGTGGAGGATGTCTCTATCCCTATTATTTTAGTTAATTTTCACTCGTTTCTTAATTTTCAAAGAAAATAATTAAACTAGTAATAGGGTGTGTAGAAGAATACCTGGTAAAGTGCATGCATGAATCTAGATGATAATGGGAACTCATCTTTGGCTATGAAGGAATAACCTATAGATAAGAAAGACACCAGAAAATGGGGTTGTTAGCAAATAGATGAGTGGACTACTTAGCGTGAGCTAGATCCAAGAAGCATATTATTTGTTAGGAGGCCATCAGTCCACTATTATAATAATTAAGTTAAAAATTATAAAGTAAATATCTACTTACATAAGATAAATGAAATACAATACAAAAAAAATAAAATGCTAGTTAATAGATAAATGACCAAAATTATCTAAGCCAGTCAATACTTATGCTAAAATGGTTAAGGTCTAGTTCAAAATTTTGAAAAAGGTACTATAATCAAGAAGAAATAGAGAAAGTTAGGTTTGCCTAGGGTTATGAGGTTGAAAATAGCTTGTTGTATTTTTATGCCATAGTGACGATCGGTGATCAGGGGAATTGTTGATGGTTTAGGCTGACTATCAGTGCTTGGGCAACTTCGATGGTTAAAGTGATCATCGGTGGTTATGCTAATTATCAGTAGTTACCTATGTAAATCTAGAAATGATTAGAAAAAAAGGTAAAAATTGGGTATTTGGGTAAATAGAGGTTTGTTATAGGGTTGAGGGGTGAAAAATAAGATGCTAATGGGTCTGATAGGGCAGGGAGGTTAGAAATAATATAAATCAATAAAAACAAGTGAAAGATACTTAAAACTTAAAGGTGGAAGGCTAAAATAAGTTGGCCAAAGTGACAGTATTTTAGATTTTGAAAGTGATTCTAATAATGCTTTAGGTCTTTGATGATGTTTCTTGCTTACTGAAAGGATATTGGATACCTATATGCAAGAGAGATTGGATGTAAGATTGTGTATTATGGATCCCTTTCACTCCCTCCTCTTCTCCTTTTATAGGATGAAGTTGCTAATTGGGATGGAGGAAGTTACTAATTTGATAGGGGGATAAATTTGTCAATTCATGACATTTTAAATCTAGTTTTAAAAACAAGTTTCCATTTAGGGAGATACTTATCTCACATAAAGCTATCAATGCTTTAAAACTTTAAAATAGGTTTGGATCCTTGATCATCAATGGTCAGGATAACCATCGATGATTAGGTTAACCATCAATGGTTGAGGGGCTAAAATAAAATGGGTTAAAGCAAGTTAAAAGGGGGTGAATTAAATGGTTTTATCAAATGTGTTAAGTTAGGGGTTTGATAGGGTCATGTTAGTAAACAAGTCTAATTGACTAGATGGTCTACTAGACGTGAGGTTAAATGAGGGTCAAAAAGCAGTTTGACATCAAAAGTTATCATGTGTAGTTTTTCAGTGTCTACATTTTTCCCCTTTTTATTATGCAATTTTGATATAATAAAATGCAGAACAAAAATAGATCATTGGTCAAGGTCTAGTTTCCCTGAGTATGGGAAGAGGTGTTCCCCCTCAAACCAAGAATTGATGAGGTAAAATTGAAATTAGGTCAAGGTTTGATAAATAGTAAATGGGTAGTCAAAAAGTGGGTGACATAAAAAGGTGGGGCATTTGAGATGCAAACATGCACACAAAATATGACTAAGGGTGATAGTCAAGATCATGCAAAGACTAAAGTTGCTAATTTTGGTAAAAATAAGTCTGATTCTAGAGGGACATGTGACAAGGCTAACTATTCCATAACATTAGTCATGTCTAATCAGGTCATGCCTATCAAGCCATCTAGATAGGGTCAGTGTTAGTTGCAAGTATCTAGGGTAGAAATTGATCATGTAAAATAACATAATTAGTTAGGTTGTGCATGAAGTGGTGTAATACTCAAAATTTCAACATGGCAAGGTTGATCAGTATGATCAAAATGACCATGCCAAGTTGTCATAGAATAGGAAAATGGTCTAGGTTAAAAATTACCAATATCAAGGTGAACGTGGGGTAATGATTGGTTTTTTGGGTATGGGTTGGTAGGGGGTGGTTGAGCTGAATCCATATACATGAGGTAATTAGATGTTCCCTATATATTTTTATGGACATAATATACAAAAAAAACTTTAGGTCCAATGTAGTTCTCACTGAAAGTCTAAAACTAGACAAGGTGTTATTGAAAGGGCTGAAAAATAGTGAGGAACCTAACTGTTAATGGTTAGGGGATTCTCTAGGGTTGACCATCGATGGTCACCCTAACCAATGATGGTCAAGAAAACCCTAAGAATCCAAGAAGATAAAAGTAAAACATGAATTTGTTTTTACTATTTTGACTTGTGTCATTTATACACAGGGTAATTTGTGTAATTTTTCATTTGTGTGTTTAGCTTGCTAATTTAGAGTGTTATAAGTGGGGCAGTGTGTGTGTTTGAGGGTTGACTAGATGGAGGGTAGATGAGGGCATGGTTGATTGGCTAGATGAGGGATTCAACCATGGAAATGATCATGGAATGAGGCAAGAGTCATATTGAAATTGATAGCATGTTATAATTGGTTATTTTTTAGGTGTGTTAATGTTAGTGGATGATCATTTAGATGGGGTTTTAAAAGGGGTTTATAAGAAATGAAACCCTATAAGTTAGGTTTTATTGAATTAGGCCAAGGTATAGATGAATAAGATAGGGGAAGAGTGTGTTAGGTAGTAATTTAGGTGGGAATAGGTTTAGGGAGAGAAATTGGGGGGTTTAAGTGATTTTTTATAGGTTTTGGGAGGTTGAGGGTTTGATTTGAACCACCAAAGGTCACACACAGTGACCATCAGTGGTTTGACCTAACCATCGATGGTTAAACCCAAAAGGGAAAAGATCCCTAGAGATTGTTGATGGTCTAATAAATTGACAGTGGTCAAAGGGATAGACAGAATGCTATAAATGTTAAAGGTTTGTTGACAAAAAATTTAAAAATTTAGAAAGTGTAAAGCATGTTTGGAACATGTTAGAAAGAATGGATGTTTTAGAATGTGAGGAAGTTGTGAAAGGTATTGAAGTAGATCATAGTTTGAAGTGTGATTATAGTGATGTTGTTTCAAAATGTTAAATTTAGAGTGGATAGGTGTGTAAAATGAGTCGATGTGTAGAGTGTAGTTAATATAATTTTTTAGGTGTTTAAAATGATGTGTTGGGGTTGGCGTTAGATAGAGGTATAGGTATGTTGGAAAGGTTTGAATAGATAAGAGTATAGTAGATGTGAGGGGGTTGGTTGGCAACTGGGTTAGGTTGAAATAGGTTTGATAAAGGTAGGTGTATGGTGTAATTTAGGTAAATGGTGAGAATAAATTAGCCATTGCTAAAATCATTGTTATGTAGGCATATGAGTGGATTCAAATGAGGGATTGTGTCCCTCAAATTTTTGTCGAGGTTCAATATGTGATGACCATAGAGGAGTGGAGACATATGGAGATGGTTGGACTAGGGGTGATGATTCATTACTGGCACCAACCACAAGATACAGGGATGATTGTGGCCTCAATCAAGAGATGGGACTTAGCCATAAACACATTTTTACTATCGATAAGGGAGATGATTATTCTCCTAGAGGACATTCAGTATATCACATGTCTACCAATTTAGGGGGAGTCAATCTACCATATAGAGAGTGAGGAGATTGATTATCATATGGATTTGATATATGGGGTAGATCAAGTACATGCTTGGTTTCATTTAGGTGGATTTAGTTAGAGACCCTTGTAGTAGAGGGCTCCTATGGATAGATGTTTTCTCATGATGATGATGATGGTTGTATCCTAGTTTATGGTGCTCAATTTGAGTAGTAGCCTCTTTCCATACCTATTAGTAGGGGTTCTAGTGGATATGATTTTAGGGAGGACTATGTTTAGATGGGTCCCAATTCTACTAGTATAGATCTACATAGAGTTTTGAGCCTTTAGAGCACATATGTGATATGGGATCAATGTTGGGTTCATGATCTATTGATGGGTGTATGAGCACATATGGGTATTGAGGATAGTGGGGACACCCTACGATGGATTTAACTAGGATCCCTTTCCAATTGGTTTTACTAGATGAAGAGGCAATGATGCATTGATAGGTGCAAGTGGTGGTGGCTAAGATATTGAGTGGTTTAGAGATGCCTTAGAGGGGTTGGTATAAATTGATATATTATGGAGGACATATATAGATTGTCCTAGGTGGCTACGGTATAGCTACCACACATTATCCTTACAAAGCTAACACTAGATTTATAGGAGATGGGATGGGGAGATAGAGTTCATCCCATTCGAGCGAGTGTAGAGGTAGTTCAAATGGTATAGAGGATCCCCCTAGATTTTCCACAATATAAGAGGGAGGATGTTGAGTTCCCACTCCTAGAGCCATAACTATAGGATATTGTACTATAATATGAGGAGTTGTCATCTAGAGTTGCCATTGATGATGTTGGTAGTACAAATGGGTATGCAACCTAGTACTAGGCTAGATATGCAGTAGCTAACTTTAGATGGGGTGATATTGGTCAATAGCCTATGGATGTATATCTTATAGGGGCACTGGTATAGGGTAGGGAACTAGATGGATAGGCACAAGCAGCATTGGTAGTTACACAAGCCCTAATCATTAGATTACAAGGTCAGGTGGCTACTTTATAGGCATAAATTATCACCTTATAGGGGTAGGTTATGACTGTGACTAGTGAGCTTGATCAGGAAAGGATTTCTCTTGGGTTAGTGACTCAAGAGAGAGAATCATTAAGACAGATGGTAAGAGTGGTCATAGTAGCAGCAGGAGGACCACTTGACATAGTTTTGAGGACACTATACCTAGCCACTATCAAGGAGTTTAGATATTACAAGGCTATAGAGCTAGTGCAGTTTCCATCAAAGATGTGGTATGGATAGTATAGGGCTAGTTAAATAGGTGGTACATTGTGTTTCTAACTATTTTTTCTTTTCACATTTAGAAGATGAAATAAACTAAGATAATGGTCAGGGGTTAGATGATACCCAAATAAAGTTTGCGAACTATATCCAGATGATTGAAGGAGTTCCTCTTTGGTTGTGGATGATGACACCTATAGATAAGAAAGACTTAAACAAAGAGATTGTTAGATAGATATGTGGTGGACTACCAAGCAAAGCTCGGTCCCAAAAGTGCAAAGACTTCCTTGAGGGATGACAGTCCACTAGTTGATAAAAGAGTGTTGCTAGAAAGAGAAATAATGAAAGGCTAAACAAAAGAAATAAAGATAATGCATACCTATATTCTGTTGTCTGATTCTCACAGTCGCTGACATTAGTTATTATGCCAGCATCAGTTTGTAAATGTGCTAACATCGATTATGTTGCCAATGTCGATAGGGGCAATGGGCTTTTGGATGGATTTTAGGCTATGTCTTTGGTTGACAGAGTGGTCTGTGAGATTTAAAAGAGTTGTGCAGGGATACGAGATAGTGGACCAAGTCTTAGGAAGGACAAGGTAGGGGGGCAGGTTGTCAGAAAAGGGGTAAGGGTAGGAGGAAGGCCTCTCAGCCTCTCTAGGAAGAAAGTCAAGTTTGGTCTGGTCTATAGCACTTAGAAGTAGCAAATAGAGACTGATTACAAATACATTCTAAGTTACTGGAATGAAATAAAAGAAGAATACTTAGCTCTTGCTTGTTGAAAAAGGAGTGTAGAAGACTTGTTGTTGATGCAGCTGATGTAGAAGACTTCCTGTAATGTTTTTAACCCAAAGTCTGGAGCTATTTTTGTAGAGTGCCTGTAGCCTATGATGTTTGGTGTGCATTTGAGAGTGAGAGAGAGAGAGAGAGGTCAAATTCCAGGAGCAAGAGAATTAGCATTTGGAGAACATTCGGTCTATAAGTTGGTTTTAAGCAACTGACATCAGTAATTCCATGGGTGTCGATCGACTGTTGACCAACATCGATGGCTGGAGGATGAGTAAGAAGGCTATTTTTAGCCTTTTGCCCATTCCTCTATCTGCCAAGTTTAGTGGTCATGGTTAAACGATCGAAGGTAGGTTTAATAGGTGTGAGGATTAGTGGGAGAGTTGGAATGATTAGTCATATGGTGAAAAATGAGGGTATCCAAGGGTAAGGAATCCAAGGTGAGGTGTCATGGGTGATGTGTCATGGGTGAGGTGTCAAAGGTGATGTTATTAATTCAAAATAAGTAATTATTTTAAATTAATAAGTGTGTGGGTTAGGAATGTTTAGAAGTGGACCAAGGGGACCAAGGGGGAGTTTGACACTATTTTAGTGTCTAAATTTTCCCCTTTTTGTCCTGTTGGTTATTCTGACGAACTGCAAGACAAAAATAGGAGTAAGTTACCCCAGGTATGGGATGAGGTTATTTTTGTCCTGTTGGTTGTTCTGATGAACTACAAGACAAAAAAAAAAGGTTCACTGCCCCAGATGTGGGATGAGGTATTTCCCCCTCAAAGTGGGAGTCGAGGGAAGGTAACCTGATATCGGGTGCCGATTTGACAGATAGTGGATGGATATGATGAAGTTTGAGTGTGAACACTGTAAAAGTTGAGATTGCATGTATACCACTTCACGTGATAGGTAGGTCAAATTGTCGCAGTCAAAGGTCGAGTGTTAAAATTTAAATAACCTATCCCTAGCATTTAGTCATAGCTGATTGGGTTAAATGATCAAATTTGTAACTCTAATGGTCATCATGTTCCAAGTATCTTGGGCTTAGGAAGTGCTCCTAGAAAACACGAAAAAGTCACAAATATTGGGGATCAACTTGTTCACGATCCAACAATACGTGTGAGGGTCATAATGTGATGTGCAGACAATTTTGCTAACTATTCATGAGGTAGCATACATGCAATTAAACAACCAAGGTAGAGTTGTCTCAAAAGTGGTCATGGTTTAGGGAGATAGTCGTGATCTCCAAGATTGTTGGTCATGATTTTGGGTTGGTATAAATAGTTGGTCCATTAGATAGACGGATGAAGGAATGGCTGAGCTAACCTCAGAAGACCCCATGTCAACTGAGTGCTCCCTACATAGCCCCTATTTGAAGGGCCTCAGGCCAATGTAGTTCTCCCTAAAAGGGAGGAAGAAGGTCGAGGTTATAGATGTGGGTTGGATGAGGTTAAGTCATGGTTAAAGGTTGAATGGTTTGTCCATCAAGTAGACAAACAAATGGATGTGGCCAAGCTAACCCCAGAAGATGTCATGTCATCTTTGTGCTGCCTACATAGCCCTTGTTAGAAGGGCCTCAGAGCAATGTAGTTTAGGCTAGTTGATAAGTTGGTTTGGTCAGGTTATAAATGATGAGGGTATGATGATGTTACAACCTTTTCCATATGATGGTGTATTTTGTAACATTGGTGATGCAATTTTTCATCCCTAGAAAGTTTCCATATGGGTGATGGATGTATGCTAAAAATGAAATGAGTTTTTTTATGCTTCAGCAAGTAATGGTTTATGCTTGACATAAATTGTGTGGTTGATAGTTTCCATGTGTATTGGTTTCCATAGAAACTAGTGTGAATGGTCTATGATGAGGTATGATGTCATGATGTCATGTTATTGGTTTGGTTTGGCTTGAATGTGATGAAGATGTAAGAAGTGAAAGGCACATTGCTCTTTCATTGACAAGGACAATATGATAGCATTGATAAGGGTTTTGCAAACAAAATCCCCATTCATGCATTACGTCTTTGACCATTGTTTGTGTTAGAGGAGTCATCGAATCACTTTGAAATTAAATGTGCTCGAAATCTCTTAAGTATGTTAGGGTAATAGGTGATGTGATATGTTAGGATAGGGAAGATAGTGCAACCCTTTTTTAGCAAGGATAACATTGCCCCTTTTTATAGGTGACCCTGAGAATGACTATAGGCAAGTCCATGACTTAATAGTTTGTCAGTCAAATTTTTTTTTTTTTTTTTTGTAGACTGATCGATGCGAAAAGTCTACGTGGGGATATTGTTTTGTTTTGTGGTCATATGTGAAGTTGATCGATGCAGGAAGCTTCTAAGAGAGTGTTGTTTGTAGCAAGATTTGTGTATAGCCATCCTTCAAGAGAGTGGTCTATATTCTGCTTTGTATGTTTTTGAGGGCTTTGAATAGCTGTCCTTCAAGGGAGCAGTCTATTAGCTACATCAATGATGATGCAGTTGTCCTTCGAGGGAGTAGTCTATTAGCTATAGCAATGATGATGTAGCTATTCTTTGAGGGAGTAGTTTGAATTTAAAGTTTATGACCTTTGAATAGGTATCCCAGTTTTATATTTTTTGGACTAAAATTTTAGTCATGTACAAGCCTGTAGAGGTTTAAGGGTTTCCCTTTTATTAGGATGAAGCATACATACTTTATAAAAGGGTTACATAGTGTTCATTTAGGGGAACAGGGTTGAAAGGAATGAGGATTAAAATGACAGGGATTGCTCAAGGGACGAGCTCAAGTTAAATGTCAAGTAAATGAGTACTTGACTAACAATAGAATGGTCATAGATGCAAGGCATTAAGGGGCTTAGGTTTTGGTCAACCTTTAAGAGAAGACAGATGATAAGTCCCTGATCCATACTTGTGCATTATGATATAAGGTCTGAGCCAAATAGGAGCAAACTTGCCTCGTTTACTTCTTTCCATGTTGGTCATGTGTTAAAGATGATTAAGAAGTTGGTTGATGTTTGGTTAGTTGATGTTTGGTTGATGCTTGGTTGGTTGATGTTTGGTCGATGCTTGGTTGGTTGATGTTTGGTCGATGCTTGGTTGAGGTTGATATTTGGTCGATGCTTGGTTGAGGTTGTGATAGTCAGTATAGAGTCAAATTCCCCCAGTTACTTTGGTGATAGGGATGATATTTGATACCCATTATAGATAATCAATGGGTTAGATAAAGGAGACTGAGAGAAGATGCTAAAGCTCCTCTTTGACAAGGAGTGCAACCCGAGGATGCATTTTGTGAAGCTTTTGCCTAATAGGCTTAGGCTCTGGGTTTGTGACGATGTTAGGGTCGATGCCAGGCATGTCGTTGTAGGTCCAAGCAAAGGCTTTGCTATGGTCTGAAAGGAATTTGGTGTAGTCAATTTGATCCTAGGCATCCAAAGATTTACCAATCTTAAAAACGTGAGGAACATCGAAAGATGGAAGGTTAATGTCAATGGTCGACTCATTTAACATAACCTACATTTCTGAAGGAAGAGGTCGTTAGATGAAAGAGTCATCTGCACCCATGTAGGTGAGAATGGCATCATCGTCTATGCATTGGATAGTGTTGATGGTAGTAGATTCATCGTCTATCATGTTTGGATAAATGAGAGGGAGAGTCTTGGATACCCCACTTAGTCGATAGGTTAGGGGTTCTAAGCGAATGGTGTTTATGGAAAAAAAAACTAGGAGGGATGGAAACCACTGAATCCATAGGTGAAGATGGGGGAATAGGTGAGTTTGGAGGTGATTGTTCTATGATAGGTTTGGGGCAAGGGTTTTTAGAAGTTTCAGTAGGTTCTTTAAAACCTAGGCCATGTCGCTTCTTGGCATTCTTTATGGCCTCGTCATTTGGTGGTTCGACGGGCTAGTGGGAGCCTTGTTCGTAGCGCCCAAAGCTAAAGGCCTTCCATGCACACCTATAAAGATAGGTATGAGCAAAGTTTGGGTTGCCAAGAAAAGAGAAGTCAGACATAAATAGTTGGGGTGATGAAAGAGGATTCCCATCAATGGGAGCTTGATCTAGCCCTCCATAGATGAGATTTGTTTGAAGATTGGGAGGACCATGAGGAATGACCATTCTGATACAATGGTCATAGCTAGGATTGTGATGAAGTTGTCCATACTCTTGAGGAGTCTGGAACATATCCAAGGTGAGTAAATGATACTCCCCAAGTGAAAGACGTTGGAAGATATCTTCCATAGGGTATTTTGTTGTCACTTGAGGAGGTGGTGTAAGTGTAACCATCGTTTGCATATTTGTTTAAGCTTCTGTGAGTGGAGGCAGTGTTTGGGTTGATGTCTTGAAAGGAATGAGAATGTCATTGGGTTAATAAGTTGTGTTGCATGTCTTGAAAGGGGAGGGGTCTGCGGGAATGACATGGACTTGACCATCGTGTTCAAATTTGACACAATGGTGTAATGTAGAAGGGACACAGGCCATGGCACAAATCCAAGGTCATCCTAATAACATGTTGTATTAGAACTCTCCCTCAATGATGTAGAAGAGCTTTGGGATTTTTTGTGGACCAACATGAATATGTAAGATGATGGTGCCAATGGTAGTGGCGATGGTGTCATTAAAATATTGAAGGATTGTGTCAGTTTTTGACACGCAATTCTTTGGGAGGGCTAATTGGTCAAAGGCATGGGTGGAAATGATATTGATGCTGGTGCCCCCATCAATCATAACTCATTTAATGTGAGTTTGATAAACATAGGCTGTGTTCAAAAGGGTAGCATCCTGATCTTCCAAATTAGAGGTAGGAATTTCAGAATCACTAAAGGTGATAAAGGCGATGGTGGGTAATGATTGGACTAAGGCAGCTAGTGGTTGGGGGTCCTCAGGTTGGACCTCCACTGCCTGTAAGGCTTTGATTAGAGCTTGATGATGTTGTGGAGAGCTTTGAATGAGATCATATAAAGTCATCTTCATAGGGGTTTGGTGAAGCTGTTTCACCATAGAATCATAGATTGCCTTCGAAGAAGTGGGTTGGGATGTACCCAAGATAGAAATCTTAGGTTTGGGTGGTTGAGTAGGCTTGAAAAATGGGTAGGTCTAAGGAATAGCAGATTTCTCTTTTCCTTTATCCTTTAAAGTTTGTGACCTAGTGGCCACATTGATGGTGTTTATCTCAAATAGAGGGGAGGAAGGAGGTAAAGGGACCATAGTTTGACGATGAGATCCCAATGAAGGTGGAGAGGTTAGAGAGACATTAGACGGTGTTGGAGATTTGTTGACAGTATCCTCAATAAGAAGGGTGTCTTTTTCCAGGAATTGGTTGATGGCAACCTTAAGGGCACAACAATTTTTAGTGTCATGCCCAGGCGTGCGATGATATTGGCAAATTTTAGTGTCATCGAACCAAGACGGCTTTGGTCTAAGAGGTTGAAATGGCTTGATAGGTGGAAGAGTGATGTTGGAAGTTTGCAAAATTTAGCGTAGTATCAAATCATATGAACCCATTAAGGGGTCTGTGCTTGTTGATGTACTAGGTGTTGATGACTTTTGTTTGGGAGTTGTTGAGGGAGATTTTGGTACCACCTTTTGGGTTGGTGGTGTGGCCACTCATGTAGATGACACTTTCCTTGTGAGGGGTGCCAATTTTTTCAAAGGTGGTATGTTTTTAGTGCATAAAGGTAGTAGGGGAGGCAATTTGTTTTTTATAGGTGTTAGAGTAGGAAACACCCCTTTCAAGGTAGAAGGGTGTGGGCCCAAGATGGAGGGCAATGATGATGGTGGAGGAGGAGTTTGTTGATGGGGTTTAGTAGCCTTCTTTGGTTGTGTGCAAGGACTAATATTATGCGAGGCAAGGTTCAAATCTACCTTCACTTGTGGGTGAGTGAGGTTAGATATGGGGTGAACACTGAGGGATTTTGCTAGTTTTGGTATGGTGGATGTTTGTGAGGGTTTAGGTTTAGATGTGGATGGTTGAGCTTCTGAAGATTTGGAAGTAGAAGCCTGGTCCTCATTGGATATTTTGGGAGATTTTGTCGAAGGAGGGTTATCAGTATGAGATGAGATGGGATGTGTAAGAGAAAGAGCTTTAAGTCATTCCCATAGTGCCTCATGCTCCAACTTCTTCAAATGGAAAAATCTTAAGTTCTCCACCAATCGAGAGAATGGTTTGGAAGATGTTGGATGAGGCTTTGGTTTTTTAGAAGATGTGGGTGGTTGTGAGACTAAAAATGTGTTAGATGTGGTGATCTCAGGCCAAAGGTGAGAAAGAGTCATCATTGGATCATCTTCAGTCAAAGTAGGTGAAGAGACAAGTTCTTATCTTGGTGGAGAAGGAATTAGAGAATGTGACTCCTCAAGAGGATAGAGGGCAGGGATGATTGTGCCTTCTACTTGTGGTTAAGGAGTAGGAAAGGTAGGATCCTCCATTGGTAGTAGGAAGGATGAAGGTGGGGCTAGCGGTCTTGGTATGGTTAAAGCGTCCTCCAATATAAGAGGGGTAGATGGAGAACTAATGGGAGAAGAAGGCTCTTCTACCTGTGATGGACCAATAGGAGAAGAAGACTCTTCTACTTGTGGTGGAGGGATAGGTTGACTAATCTCTTCAATTTGTGGAAGAGGTTGGCTAGGGATGGAAGGTGAAACCGTGTTGACTGTGCATATATTATGCTCTTGGGGGTCATCGGCCATGGTCTAAATGTTATTTTGACTAGGGGGATGGTTAGGGAAAGGTTCTCTAAAGATGTCTATGTTTTGGTTAGGTGGGGAATTTAGGTTATCCAAAACAAGATCACCTTTATCTATCATGTCTTAGACAATGTTTTTGAAGGTTTTGCAGTTGTTTATGTCATGGCCTTTGACACGGTGATAATTATAGAAATCATTTTCCCTATACCATGTAGGGATGGCTTTTGCGAGGTCAAATTGTGGTGGTGGTCAAATTTGGGGTAGATTGAGGACTCCCTATTTAACTAGTTTATCCAAAACAGAAGTGTATGATTCTCCTATAGGAGTATATTGACACTGTATATACCGTTGTTGGAATTGTTTGGTGATGCTTTGAGATGTGGAAGGTTTAGATTGATTAGTTGTGGTAGATGATGGTGATCTAAGTACCATAGCATTTGTTGATCCCTTAGACTTGGAATTGGAGGAAGAAGATTTGGAAGAAGAGTCATTTGATTTTGCGTTAGTATTTTTACTATGTAATTTGACTTTATTTCCTTTGACAGCACATAGTTCAAGCTTCCTGGCCATGGTGAAAGCTTTGTAAAATATACGAAATGTTTAGACCTGCAAGGTAGATGAAATGTGTTTGGCACACACTTGTGAAAAGAGCTCAATGAGCTTAGGTTGAGGTAAAGAAAAGGAGAGTTGGTCAATTAAGATTCTCCATCGAGCAATGAAATTAGCTATAGATTCATCGTCAAATTGTCTGATAGAATATAGGTCCGTGATGGAGACATTTTTAATGATGTTGATAGAAAAGTGGTCAAGAAATAGTTGAGCTAGTTGAGTGAAGGAAAAGATAGAGTGACTGGTAATAGAACTATACCAATCAAGGGCAGCACCAGAAAATGACATGGGAAATGTGCGTAGTAACAACACATCGTCATGTGCTATAAATTAACAAGTGTGTCTAAACGCTCATAGATGTTGATGTGGGTCCTCCTTACTCTGAAAGCGAGTAAACTTGGGAAGTTCCCATTGACTAGAATATGGTCAGATTGGGACTGAAGGATGAATAGGCTCATTACAGATTTGTTCATATGAGAGAAAATTCTTGAACCTGAAACAGATATCTCAAGATTAGACACCTTATCTATCAACATCTTGATTAGATCGATTGGTGGATTGATAGGTGGGGCAGCCCCTAAGTTTTAAGGTGCTTGGAAGGAGTTAGGAGGGTCGTATGACGTAGTTGGTTACGCTTGTATAGGTGCAACATATTGGTAACTAGTCATAGGGACTAATGTTGAAGTCAAGGGTGGTTATGGCATAAAGCTAGGGGGCACAAATTGACTAAGTACTGCCAAAGGTGGTTGAGTGGTAGCAACACTAGCAAAAGGATGAGTAGCCACCCTTGTGTTGATGGGTGCAAGAGTAGGTGGGATGGAGACAATTAAGTTTTGGAATGGTGTAGAACTTTGTTGAACGGTTTGTGGTTGAGGGGGTACTGAAACCCCAATGGAGGTAGGTCCAAAAATAGAAGGAGAGGCAACACTTTGAAGATTAGTCATGGTCAGGTTGTTAGCTGAGGCAATGGTCTGGGTGTCT
The DNA here is from genome assembly GCA_037957365.1 of Torreya grandis. NCBI lineage: Eukaryota > Viridiplantae > Streptophyta > Pinopsida > Cupressales > Taxaceae > Torreya > Torreya grandis. The sequence goes on from JARHVA010001302.1 coordinate 2,099,819, forward strand.
ATGGGCTGAGTGACAGAGGCCGTCAATATGATTGCCATCTCAACTAAGGAAGTTGGCATCTCATAAACTGGGTTGCCTGAAGAGTCTTGCGTTTGACTTCTTGCGAGATAGTGATGAAGGGCCTTGACATTGAGGTCAAAGAACCTTTCAAAGTCTTGGTCCCCTTTGGGAACAATATGGGGTTGAGTTGGGGTTGGAGTACGCTCAGTGTCTGAATGATACTCCATTAGAGGACTTGATATAGAAGGCAAAGGCGGGAGTGGTTGTTACCTTGCATGGTCAACAAGAGTTTTGGTTTGACTACGTGTCAAAACCATCCAAGGCAAAAGGGGGGTTTAGGTTCTAAAAATTGTATGTTTCAGCCTCAAAAAACCAAAATGTGTGTGTTTTTAACAGCAAAAAGGTCAGGTTTTTAGCTTGTTTTGAGAAGAAAAATTTTGACAGTGACTGACGTCGGTAGAAAAACTGATGTCGGTGAAGAAAGGTGCCGATGTTGGTTAGATAACTGATGTTGGTGAAGATCAGTTGCCGACATTAATGGAAAAACCAATGTTAGTTACTGTGTATTTCTAGAAACTTTAGAAAACTAAAAGTTTTTGGAAGAAAGAAGAAAGTCTGAGTTGTTGTGGAGTTCAGAATACGACCTCACTAGCTCAAAAAATTAGATATAGACAGCAAAATAGATGAAGGCAAGCAAACACTAAACGTTAATTCCTAAGAATAAATTTTTAGAATCATGTTGGCTTATACCTTAGAAGAATATGTTTGGGAAGTTGGGCTTTTAAAATGGGTACTAGAAGAAGTAGTCTAAGGTTGGTTTTGGGTTAGTTTTGGTGCTCAAAATCTATATTAGGTTTTGTACGTGGCCTGGTGCTAGGAGCTTGCTCCGCTCACTTCACAAGCCCAGAGATAAGCTAGGTTGCTTAGCCAGTATATACTTCCCCTAGAGTTTATACTTTGCCAGAGAACAGAATGGGTTCTCCCCTTGGTAGTGAAGTCCATGTGGGATTACCAGGAAGGGTAAGGTATCCGTTGGGTGATGAAATCCTAGTCAGGCCTTGTCTCAGGTATGTTTATATGTTTAGTTGTAAAAGTGGTATGGTCGTGTAACATAAGTGCACTATGATTTATTAATAATGCATTTTTAATTACTAGATGTGAGAGCTAAGTATGCGTTCAGGCAGAAATGAAATGCAATAGATTTTAGCCCAAACTGAAATGTTTTGCTTGGATGCAAATAATTAGGAAAGGGTTAAGAGCATGAACTTCTCTACTCTAAGATGCAAAAAATAAGTGACAAGAAGAAAAAAAGAAAGAAGTTCTTTTTAACTTGTGCTTATGGTTTCATTTCAAAATAAAGAGATAGAAGAAAAGGATGCAAGAAGAGACCTAATGCACCTATATGAATGTTTGCCTTTTAGAAGAAATGAACCCGAGGAAACTCTAGGGTCCCACTGGGCATGTCAAAATGTTTCTAACTATTTTTGCTTTTCACATTTAAAAGATGAAAGAAACTAAGATAATGGTCAGGGGTTAGATGATACCCGGATGAAGTTTGTGCACCGTATGCAGACGATTGAAGGAGCTCCTCTTTGGCTGTGGAGGATGACACCTGTAGATAAGAAAGACTTAAATAAAGAGATTGTTAGATAGATATGTGGTAGACTACCAAGCAAAGCTCAGTCCCAGAAGTGTAAAGACTTCTTTGAGGGATGATAGTCCACTAGTTGATAAAAGAGTGTTGCTAGAAAGAGGAATAATGAAAGGCTAAACAAAAGAAATAAAGATAATGCGCACCTATATTTTGTTGTCTACTTCTCACAGTCACCGACATTGGTTATTATGTCGGCATCAGTTTGTAAATGTGCCAATGTTGGTTATGTTGTCAACGTCGGTAGGGCCAATGGGATTTTGGATGGATTTTAGGCTGTCTTTGGTCGACAGAGTGGTCTATGAGATTTAAAAGAGTTGTGCAGGGATACGAGACAGTGGACAAAGTCTTAAGAAGGACAAGGTAGGGGCATAGGTTGTCAGAAAAGGGGTAAGGGTAGGAGGAAGGCCTCTCAGCCTCTCCAGGAAGAAAGTTAGGTTTGGTCTAGTCTACAGCACTTAGAAGTAGCAAACGGAGACTGATTACAAATACATTTTAAGTTACTGGAATGAAATAAAAGAAGAATACTTAGCTCTTGCTTGTTGAAGGAGTGTAGAAGTCTTGTTGCTAATGCGGCTGATGTAGAAGACTTCTTGCAATGTTTTTAACCCAAAGTCTAGAGCTATTTCTGTAGAGTGCCTGTAACCTGTGATGCTTGGTGTGCATCTGAGAGCGACACAGAGAGAGAGGTCAAATTCCAAGAGCAAGAGAATTACCATCTAGAGAACATTCGACCTGCAAGTTGGTTTTAAGCAACTGACATCGATGATTTTGTTGGCATCGGCCAACTGTTGACCATGGCTGGAGGATGGGTAAAAAGGCTATTTTTAGCCTTTTGCCCATTCCTCTATCTGTCGAGTTCAGTGGTCATGGTTAAATGGTTGAAGGTGGGTTTAATAGGCATGAGGATTAGTGGGAGAGTTGGAATGATTAGTCGTAAGGTGATAAATGAGGGTATCCAAGGGCAAGGAATCTAAGGTGAGGTGTCATGGGTGATGTGTCATGGGTGAGGTGTCAAAGGTGATGTTATTAATTCAAAATAAGTAATTATTGTAAATTAATAAGTGTGTGGGTTAGGAAAGTTTAGAAGTGGACCAAGGGGACCAAGGGGGAGTTTGACACTATTTTGGTGTCTACACATTGATAGCTACTCTAGGATAGTGGGCCTTAATAGTGGGGAAAGTAGGGATATCAAGGGGACCACCACTAAATGGCAGTGTAGGTACTAGTGAAGGTATAGGTGTACATGGAGCCAGTGGCAATGGTACAAGTGGTAGCAGTTTTAGTGCCCTAAGGGCTTGATAGAGGAAATTTTATGATATATATGATTTTGGTTTTGATACCAGCCTATGTGCTAAAAATTTAAGATGTATATGAGTGATAGAGACATGGATACATTATGTCATGTATTTTATTGATGTATATGATGATTATATGTTGATTATATTGATGATATTTGATTATATTGATTACATGTTGACTTTTGATTATACTGATGACATGATGATTATGTTGATGACATGATGATTATGTTGTGATGTTGATGATTTTTATTGATTATGATGTGATAGATGTAGATTGTGATGTGATTTAATGATGCTTATGGATTATGGATGACATATATGGTGCTTCATGCATAGGTTTATTGTTGACTCTTTAGTTTAGGTATTTGATGATGGATATGATGGTGACTATTTGTTTATATGATGATGTGGTTGAAAACATGTTTTTAATTAAGATGTTTGTTTTTATTTAGTTTAGTTTGTGCATGACCATGAATATTTGATAGATGAGTTTTGGTGATGTTGTTCATGACGTGTTTATGATAATATGTTTTATAGATAAAATGATGATCAGGTGATAGAAAATACAAGCATATTGATTGATAAAATTTACTAATAGATTTTTCTAAGATCTCTAAATAGTGACCACATAATGAATGTTGAATTCCTATAGAAACAGAATGAAATCTCTAAAAACATGAAAATTCCACAAAAATAAATGTTTGCATTAGCCACTTTAGGAAAAAAGAAAGTACATAGAGGGTGGGATTAGGTCACCAAAAATGTAAAACCCTAAATCACAATTAAAACCCACTTAAAGGTAAATGACCCCTAATGAATTAATTAACTAACCTAAGTAAACTAAAAAGATATGTAGGTAAAACAACTAGGTGGGAAAATCCTACACTAACACCTACCCTAAAGCATAGCTTAGGTGGGTAGAAGAATTGAGTCCTGGAAATGAGGCCTGATGAGGTACCCAAGTACACAATGTAACTCCCATAAATCGGGGTAAAAGAGAAAACCCATAGGAAAAAAAGTCCTCCCCAAAAGAGAAAAGAAGAGAAGAGGGATAAAAATCCCACTAAGGTATACAATTAATTGTATCCATTTCATGTCCCCCAGATGAATGCTTAGAAGTGACTATGAATAAAAAGTAGATGTAGTGAAGTGTGGATTACCCTAGAATAATGAGTTTGTCCACCAAGTTCCTGATGGATCTTTAACCAAGGTGTAAATCTTGTGAAAGGAATGATTCACATATTGTGAGGTAGGTGGCCTAATAGCTCTATGCCAAGATGGTGTAATAGAATTAGAGGTAAAGAAGGTATGTGTAATCCTCTATAACTATGGAACAAAATACCCAATGTCTGATATGTCCTAGATCATTATACTATTACTTTGTAATGTCAGAACTAGACTGGAGGTAGGTGGGTCAAGAACTAACTCTTAAATATCTAGAAGGGGACAAGGAGATGGTGAAGGTGTGTCCACTTCGCTATTGTAGTCATCTATAGAAGAAGAGTTATCAATATCAGAAAGAGGCTTAGGCTCGAAAGTGTTAATAGGTATAGGTGAGTCTAAAGAAGAATCTGAAGGTGAGTCAGGAGTAAAGTGTGAGAAGATATATAGCCTAGTCTAATGATCAACCATTCCCATAGATAAAATAGTATCACTGTGCAACTCCCTAATGTACATTGAATCTAGAATGAATTCAACTTGCATGGCCAAACCAAGGTGAGTGATATGGTAGACTGATAGGAGATTAGTTGAGAGTGAGGGCACACTTAAAACATTATCAAATGTTCCACCACTCACTTCAATAGACCCTCTCCCAAGAACCTTTTTAGAAGTGTTGCCACCCAGTTGTATAGAGGACATGTCACATGGTTCCAAGGAACTAAACTCAATATGTGAAGAGGCCATGTGATGTGACGCACCAAAGTCAATGACCCATGTAGGAGTTAGAGGCACAACTAAAACTAACGCTTTGCCCTTATGTTTCCCCTTATTATTTTCTTTTGAATTTTCTTTGCCAAAGTCATTTGCCTTAGTGGATTCATGGGTTAATGAAGATAGTTTGATAGAATCTAGAACACCTAAGTTGTTTTGAATAAGAAGGCTAATGAGGTGGTTAATTTATTTCTTCAAACATTTACTCTCATCACACTTATTTGAGAAATGCCCACATTTGATCCAATCTTTCTTAGGCTTATGATTGGAAGAAGAGGTCACATTAATTGATTTGGAGGTGGAAATATTTTCACCCTTAACATTTTTCTTACTCTACTTTCTCTCTCTACTATTAAAAGCCTTATATTTCTCAGCAAGAAATGCATGAGATTTAGATGACTTCAATGTACCCATTTGTATCAACTTATCTTGCTCTCAAATTAGGTTAGTAACAAAGGTATCTAAAGAAGGAATATTTCATGCAATATCAAGAGCACTCTTAGTGGCATGGAAAGTAGAAATGAATATAGAATATTCAAGACCTAGTTTAGAGAGTATTCAAAAATAAGTTGTTCATCTTCTTATCAATTACACATGCTTTCAATTGCAATCTCAAAATTATGAACTTGGTGAAGAAGTCCTGAAGAGTGTCAAATTCATTTGGGATCAATCTAATAAGCTCATTTTCTAGCTCATGTCCTCTCATCACACCCTGCACTCCAAAGAGCTTGGTGAACTAATCCCACACTTTAGTAAGTGTTTTGGTAGATCCAATATGAAAGAGTATATCTAAGGAGATGGAAAGACACATTAGTCTATAAAATTTATCACAATGGTTAAACCATTTGATTTTTTCTCTAGCATCAGTAGATTCAGTCTTAATGCCCATTATAATTTGATAGTAACCCTTGGATTGCAAGATAATTTCCATTCTAGGTTTCCATTCATGATAATTAAATGGTGTAATTGGACCTATTGAGAATGAATATATAGTGTCGAAGTAAATATTACTATAGTAATTAAAGAATTGGTGCAAAAAAAAGAAATACTGAATGCACAACAAACACACAAGTTCCCCCTTAGAACTATCAAGAAATGACCCTCCCTAAATGTCTCAAATACAATCATGCTCTTATAGACATTGAATTCAACTAAAAATATGTCTTTAGGAATAGGTGCATAAGTACAAAGGACAAAAGGGACATAGGATACAACCAATAATGCATTTAAGAGTACAAAAAATGTGAAAAAAAATTATAGCTAAGGAAGACCCAATGATAAGTTCAATGTGTAGAGCATAAAAAACAAGCACTTTTGAATAAAATGGCACTCAAAAAAGAATTACTATGGCACTTACAAGTTCTTACTTCAACATATTCCTGGACCCTTTCCAAAAATGGAAATTTATTTCCATACTTTTTTTCACCAAAAATCCAAAAAAGGAAAAAACTTAAGTCTATTTTTTCATTACCTTTCACCTAAAATTTTATAGCTTCTAGAACATCATGTGTTTACTTGCTCAGGGTTATAAGCAACTTCAAATTCAAGTTCTCAAACTACTTCAGCTTATAAAAAGTTATAAGCAGTTGACCCTAGAAACCTGATTACTTCTTTGCAGTGTATTTTGGGTTCTTTGAGCTACTTTGATTTGGACTTTCAAACAACTGCAACTTATGAAACAAGTAATGAGTAATCAACCTTGGAAAACCTGAATGGGTCTAGCGAGCAAGTAATCAGGGTTAAGAAACCTGATTACTTATAATTTATCACCCTAGAGAAGCTCAATTACTTATAAGAAGAAGCACTTAAGAGACCCGATTTAGTCTATGAGAAAGTAGTCAAGTAGTTAGGGTTGAGAAACCTGATTACTTATAAGGTGTCACCTTAGAGAAACCTGATTACTTCCAAGTAAAAGCATGCCAAAAATTTGATTTGGTTGGTGAGCAAGTAGAAGTACTTCAAAAACCCAATTTGGTCAATGAGCAAGTAGAAGCACTTCATAAACTTGATTTGGTCTACAAAGAGTAAATCAGGGTTTACAAGATGGATTACTTTGATTGTATAGATGCCAACTAAATAGAAGAAATTGAATTTTTTGGAAAATTCATGAAATTTATCAAAAAACTAAGAACAACCCATTTTAGATCTAAAAAAATGCACAAAATATATGTAAATATATTTTTCATCAAAGGCTTTCTAACTTAAGTATTAAGTTATTTTTATAAAATGCCTTCAAGGTCAAAAATGACGATTGTACAGTATGAAAAAATAGCAAGGTGAATGCAGGAGGATCTTACCAAAGGAGAAAAATGCATGAGGCTATAATTAAATATTGATACCATGATAGATTTCACTAATATATTGAATAGTGGCCATGTGATGAATGTCAAATTCTGATAGAGGTAGAATGAGAGCTTCAATAATAAGAAAATTCCATAAAAGGAAATGTTTGCATTAGTCACTTTAGGAAAAAATAAAGTATATATAGGGTGAGATTAGGTCACCAAAAATTTAAAACCCTAACTCATAATTATAACCCACTTAAAGGTAAATGACCCCTAATTAATTAATTAACTAACCTAAGTGAGTTTAAAAGATGTGTAGGTAAAACCACTAGTTAGGAAAAAACCTGCACTAACATTTATAGATAGGATGTGAAGTGATAATATAGTTCATAAATAGGATGATATTTTAGAATTATTGCAGATATGATGTTGATGACTTTTGATGAGGATAATATGTTGTTATGATGTTATAATGGTATGTTGTGATTATTTATGATTTATGGTTCTTGATGTTTTATTTATGGGTAGGATATGGTTTATATTTTTTTTATTTATGGTTCATAATGTTATGATTGAATTGATGAGAATGATGTTTGCATGTTTGGATATGATATGTGATATGATTAAATAATGAAAGCACATAAGTTAGGTGTAGGTAACAAACTAAATTTGAGAAAGAGATAAGAGTTATGAGACATATGTCAACATGAACTAATAGAGGGCAAAAAAAAGGCATGATGTTTTGGGTTGGTAAGGACTTAACAACAAGAAAACATAGTTGGATTGACTTAGTGAACATAAGCCTATAAAATGCTTCACAAGAGCATGATTTGATTGAGAAAGAGGGTGTCTTGATCACTTTACATCAAATAAGATCATAGTCCCTTAATATTAGAAAAGGTGTAAAGGGAAAGTAGGTGATAAGTAATGGTTGAATGGGAAATAGGTGAAATGGTAACCTAATGTGGGTTAGTTTACCCCTTCTATAGGTGACCAAAGAACTATAATAGATAATTTTATGCCTTAATATGATATTTAGACTTATCAATACAATAAATCTATTAATTCCATATATAAGAGCTAATTGTGGTGTAATAGGATAATGCATAGACTGATTGATGTAGGAAGTTTACAAATGGCACTTATAAGAGCTAATTATGACTTGATTACTTTGATTTTGACATAATATTATTTTTTGTTTTTATTATTTTTATAAGTTATTAAATCTAATCAATGTGAGAAGCTTCAAATGATTATTTCTTATCCATCTTATAAGGGAATGGTCTAAAACTAGATTTCAAAAGTTGTTTTTCAAGGAATCAGTCTATTTTTAAGTAATTTTTTTGTGTTGGGTAGTTGTCCTTTAAGGGAGAAGGCTAAAATGCTATAAATATGGACATAACTAATATGTTGGTATCCCAAATGATCTTTAATGTTAGGTTGGACATGGACTTGTTTATTTAGGCTTAAATATTTACCTTCATGGAGGCAAAACATTAGCCCAAATAATCAGGGGATTTCATCTAATTAAAGATGAAAATTATCCATGATAACCATGCCATGGGTAGATCCATGGTATCCATGCTTAGGATTAGGCTATAACTATGACGGATAATCAAATGGTTCTATGTTTTAATCGATTGTCCCCGAGAGAAATAGGATAAGTAAGTGAGGAGAAATGAAAATATCATTAACCAAGGGATGAGATTCATTTAGATATAAATGGGGAATGTGATCCTTATTTTAACAATTAAAAAGGATGCAAATATGAAGCATTAAGAGGTTCAGGTTTTGGTTTGCCTTTGAGAGAAGACAAATGATTAGCTCTTGATCCATACTTATGGGTTATGATGTAGGGTCCAAGCCAATTGAAAGAAAACTTTCCCTTTTTTATTTTCTTCATATTAGTTACATGTTGGTTTTCCCTACGGATGAGGTCTCTAATGTTGAACTCTCACTCTTTCAATTATTTTTTGTATGTATGCTTAATTCATTTGTGATAGACACAAAATGATTAAGTGCTACAAGGTGATATTCATCAAGGAGTTGAAGATGTGTGAGATATTCTTGACTAGTGTCACTCTCAAAAAGGATTTCATGCAATGATATGTGAAGAGATGGAATTTGGACTTCAAGAGGCAAGACTACCTTGGCTCTAAAGATGAGATAGAAGGGGGTAACACTCATAGAAGTTTGAATTCTAGTGAAATAATCCCATAAAGTGAAAGTAATTTTCAAGTGCCAATCCCAACTTGAAGCACTAACTATTTTGGTGAGAATTTTGATAAGGGTTTTGTTAGAGACTTCCACCTATCCATTGGCTTGTGGATGATAGGACAAGGAAAAGCTTAATTTGATGTGAAAAGCATCACAAAGACTTTAGAATTTCTTGTTTTTAAATAATTTTCAATTATCAATGATGATCTTATGGGGAACACCAAAGTAGTGGATGATATGGTGATTGATGAAGTCAATAATCTTTTCAGCTTTGGTTGAAATAAGAGGGATGGACTCCACCCACTTGGTGAAATATTTAGTAACAGTAATGATATATTGATGCCATTGTGAAGAATGGGGATTAATTTCTCCAATAAGGTCCAGACCCCATTACAATAAAGGCCAATAAACTTTAGATACTTGAAGGTCATGAGGAGGTACATGATGTAAATTAGCACGTTGTTGACATTTGACACACTTCTTTACATAGTCACAATAGTCTTGATTGAGGGTGAGCCAATATTAGCCAAGGTGAAGGATACATTTAGCAATAGCTAAGCCACTAAAGTGTCCCCCATAGATTCTATCATGTGTTTCCTTGATAGCATGGGAAGCCTCATAACTGTGAAGGCAATGGAGAAGGATACCATCAAAACCATGTTTGTAAAGGATTCCTCCTAGTATGGTGTAATGAGAGGTATCCTAAATAAAATATCTTCAAGAATTCTTTGAAGGTTGGGAGGAATAATTCCAAGGTTAAGGTAGTCAAAATTTTGGTCATACAAAATGTCGAAAGGAGATGTTTCCACACTAAAAATGGTAGGAAGATTAGAAATGATATATGAGGGTGTGATAAAATGATGGATGGTGACAAATAGTTTAGATTTGGTAGGTTGAGATGGAATTTGGGAAGCAAGGGAGGCTATCATATCTATAATTTTTTTGGTAGATTGAGGAATTGATTGGATAAGGTGATGATAAAATGATGCTAAAAGTATATCCATGAGTTGTTTATATTTTAGGAGGACATCATTTTTACATTGATAAGATCCATTAGCCTAGTTGATGACTAGTTAGGAATTACCAAAGATATTAATGGTTTTGACTCCCAAATCTATAGTGATTTGGAGACCTATGACTAAGGCTTCATACTTGGCTATGTTTTTGGTGCATTTGAAGTGAAGTTTAAAATAAAGGAGAAGAGGTTCACCATTAAGGGGAATGAGAATAACTCTAGCACCCCCACCATGTTGGAATTTAGAGCCATCAAATAACATGGTCATTTGGTAGGTGGGTTCTTCCTAAGAGATAGTTGTAATGGACTCATCTAGAAATGAAAGAGGAAGTGGTTGATTGTTTAGTAGAGGAGCTTTGACCAATTGATCAGTGATGACTTGTCCTTTAATAGACTTTTGAAGAAGGAAATCAAGATCAAACTCAGCTAGGAGCATAAGCCACTTAGCCATACATTGGTTTTGGTATGGCTTAGAGTGCATAAACTTGAGGGGGTCAATGTTAGTGATGACATATGTTTTATGATTAATAAGATAATGACAAATTTTGGAGGCCATGAATACTAAGGTGAGGCAAAGTTTTCTTAGATGGGTATACTAAGTTTCCTATTTGATAAGGGTGTAACTAATTTAATAGATGGCTTGCTCTTTGTTTTGTTCATCATGATGAGTAAGCATTACCCCTAGGGAATGGTCCATGGTGGATAAATAGGTAAGAGGGATGGTCTTCCTTATGAGGGATGAGGATAGGTGGAGAGAGAAGATACTCCTTCATTGAATCGAAGGCTTGTTAACATTTTTTGGTACACCTAAAAGAGGTGTCTTTCTTTAGGAGGTGGTGGAAGAGCTAACATTTATCTAATAACTAGGAGATGAGGCAATAGATGGATTGAATTTTTCCCTCTAGGCTATGAAGTTGTGTAAGGTTGGTAGGAGGAGGTATCTCCAAGATTAATCTAACTTTAGTGGGTCTATTTTGATTCCACAGAGAGAGATGATGAAACCAAGAAGATTTCCTAATAAGACTCTAAAAATACATTTTTTGGGGTTGAGCCTAACATGATAATGGATTAGTTAGTTGAAGATGATGGTGAGAATAGCTAGGTGATCCTTGCAGTGTTAGGATTTCCCAAGGAGATCATCCATAAGTCCTCTAAGATTTTATGGATGAGATCATGAAAGATATAGGTCATGGCCCATTGATAGGTTGCTCCAATGTTTTTTAGTCTAAAGGGCATGACCCTATACTATAAATTTCCCCATGCGGTAATAAAGGAAGTTTTATAATGATCTTTGGGGCAAATCAAAATCTGATTATATCTTGAGAAACTATCCATGAGAGATAATATTTCATGGCTGGCTATAAGATCAACAAGTTGGTCAATGTTCGGCAAAGGAAAGTCATCCTTTGGGCAAGTAAGGTTGAGGTCATAAAATTTAATGCAGAGGTGAAGGCCCCTTATGGGCTTGGTGATAGGAATGATGTTGGAAACCTATTGTAGATAGTTGATGGGTTGAATGAAGTCGATGGATAAGAGATATTGAAGCTCTTCTTTGATAAGAAGGGCTATGTAAGGATTAATCCTATGAAGCTTTTGTTGAACTGACTTAATCTCAAGATGGGTAATAATGTTGTGGAGGGAAATAGAAGGGTAAATTCCAAGCATATCATGATAGGACAAAGTAAACACTATGTTGCATTCTCAAAACAAAGAAAGGTAATCTCATTACTCTGTGGAATCTAAATATTGGTCAATTTTGATGATATAGGGTTATCCTAAGTACCTAAGTTAACATTAATAGTGGATTAATTTAGAATACTTTGATTCTTAGGAGGGAGAGATTTATTAATTAAATAATCCCCCACACTAAGGTATGTGAGAATGGAATCATCATCCTGATGTTGGATGGTGTTAATGGTAGGAAAATCACATTCAATCATTTCAGGATGGATGAGAGGAAGGGTTTTAGTTTTGCCATCCTTTTAATAGGTTAAAGGGCCTAAAATAATGTTATTGATTAAAAAAAATTAGATGGGATGATATCAAAGTCCTCAAATTTGGAGGGAGAAGGGGTTGGTGAGGATGGAAGTTCTTCGTTGATGGTGGCAATAAGTTTTGGTGATGTGTGTTCTTCTAGTGGTACAAGCCCAAGGCCAAAGAACTCATAAGGTTTTTGAGTTTTGATTATGGATAACTCATGAGGTCCCTATTCATAGAGGCCAAGACCAAACCCCTTCCAAGCACACCTATAAAGGTAAGCTTTGGTAAAGGTTGGTTTGTCTAGGTAGGAAAAATTGGTGGTGAATGGTCAAATGAATGGGGTAGTGGTAGGAGTGATAAGTTTTGATCAAGTCCCTCATAGATGAAATTTGTTTGATTGTTGGGGATCCCAAAAGGGATAATGGTTCCTATATTGGGATCATAATAAGGGTCATATTTGAGGTTACCATATTCTTGTAAAGTGGGGTAAGTAGTGAGACCTAAAAGATGATATTCCCCAAGAGAGGGACATTGGAATGTGGATTGCAAGGGTTCCTCAACTAGAATTTGTGATGAAAGGATAGATGAGCTAGTTGAAGCTTCATCACTATTGTGGGTGGGAATGTTGACAATTTTGGTTGGTGGGGTGGTTTTTTTATAATTTGGTTATGAGATAGATGAAGGAGGTAGGAGGATGTCATTAGGCTGATATATCATATTACAAGAGGCCAAAGAACTAGGATCAGCTTTGATGGTAATAACTTGTCCCTCATGCTCAAATTTGACACATTAGTGTAAGGTGGAAGGGATGTAACTCATAGCATAGATCCAAGGGCATCTAAGTAACACATTATATTATAACTCACCCTCTATAAATAAAATAGTTTGGGAATGTTACAAGGCCCCAAATGGATATGGAAGACAACAGTTCCTAAGGTAGTGGCCATAGTATAATTGAAGGAGAAAAGGATTGTCACTATGTGACATGATGTTTTTAGGTAGCTAAAGTTGGTCATATGCATAGGAGGAGATAATGTTGATGTTATCTCCTCCATCAATAAAAACCCTCTTGATGCAGGTTTGATTGATGTATGTTGTGACAAAGAAGTGAGGATCAGGATCTTCAGTATGAACAGGCAATATTTTATAAACCTAAAAGCTAATGAGGGAAGCAAGTTAGAGGGATCCAACAAAGTGTGCAAGAGGTTGAGGATCATATAGTTGAACCTATATAGATTATAGATCCTTAATCGGTGCTTGGTGATGGTGGGGTGAGGTGTTGATTAGTTTATAGAGTCTCATTTTCATCAGTATTTGGTGAAGTCATTTTAACACCAACTATTGTAAAGATGTAGAAGGGTTGGATAGAGAAGCTCCCAAAATGGATACTTTTGGTTTTGGTGGATTTTAAGGTAAGGGTGGAGATGTTTGGGTTTGGTTGGTGGATTGAGGGGTTGAAGGGTATCTTCATGGGATGGTTACTTTAGTTTTTCCCTTATCCTTCTATTGGGACTGAGATCAGGTAACCATATGAATAGTGTAGATAAGGGGGTTTGATGTTTGTTTTGGTTCCTCCTCTTCACTCTTAGGTGGGAGTGGGGGAGTAGGTTATTTTTGGATAGGTTTATTAGGTAATTGGGTAGGTAATGGGCTCAAAGGAGGTTCCTCCAATAGATCATCTTCATCCAAAAGGTTGTGGACAAGTGTTTGGAGAGATTTTTATTTATTTGTATCATGTCCAATATTCTTATGGTAAAGGCAAATCAAATTTTCATTAAACCATGTTGGTTTAGGATGTGAAGGGTCAAAAGGTTTGATTGGTGGTAAGCTAATAGAAAAGGTTTGCAACAAACTTTGTAATATAGTTGAATATGATTCAAGCAAAGGGGTTGGATGTGATGGGTTTTTGGTGGAAGGAGTGGGGACCTTATTCAAATCAGGCTTTCTCATATAAGTTGTAGTTTTAGGAATGGTTTTATTTGGTGGTTTTGGTTGGGATTGCTTGGTTACAATTGGTTTAGAGGTTAAATATTTGGATATGAAAGACTTGGATGATGAAGACTTAGTTATAGGTGGGAAAGTAGAGGTAGATAGGTTAGTTAAAAATTATGGAGAACTACAAGGTTTGATGGGTGTAGGTGCAGAAAATTGGGATGGTTTCTTAGAGGAAGAATAGGTAATTAAAATGGTAGAAGGATGGGGTCTTAAAAAGGAAGGTAAGTGGGAAGGAGGTTGTATGGGTTTAGTTTGAGGTGGAGGTTTGGGTAACTCTAATTTCTTAGTTGATTTAGTTGGATTTTTCTTTGGTGGACTAGATAGGGTTAAGTCCAACTTCAAATGGGGGTGAGTGTGACTAGGTGTGGGAATAATTCCTAGGTTCTTGATCAGTTTGGTGAGAGAAGACTAAGGTGATTTGGAAATTTTAGGTGTAAGTGGTTAGTATGGTTCACTTATGGTTTTAGAATAGGTATTTGGTGAAGAGGTAATAATGGTTTTAAGGATGGATTCAAGCGAAGTTGAGGATTCAAACTTTTTTTGGTAAGGGAGTCCAAGACAATGCCAAAATCTGGCTCTATCAAAGTTGGGCTAGGAAGTGAAATCTAAACTTTGGACTAGCCTACAAAAGGGATTGTAGATGGGTTTAGTTTCTTGGTCACTGGTTTAAAATCTTAATCCCTTAGGTGAATAAGAAGGAATGGTTTCTCTATCCTTATTTTTTATGGATGGTTCTAAAATTGGTGGTAGGGTAGGTGCGGTAACCTTATCCTAGTTTGAGATAGTTTCCAGAGAGGGCGTGGATGGTTTTATGATGGGGGAGGTAGGTGTGTTTTCCCCAAGTGAAAGAGTGGATAGGGTTGTTTCCTTTATTTGAGTGTCCAAAGGAATAGAGGGTAGTTATACCACTTGAATAGGTGGAGTGGAAGAAGAAGGGGTGGTTAAAGTAATGGTTATTTCCTTCAGTGTTTCTACCAAAGGAGAGGTAGATAAATCCAAGGTCTCATCAAATGAAGAGGGAGGGGTGGTTGAGTCCTCCATTTGGGTATTTGAAGGAATAGGAGGTGAGTCCACCACTTCCGTAAATGAAATGAAGGAAGAGGTGGTTGAGGTAATGGTCTCCTCAATAATGAGCTCACTATTAATAACATTGATTGTGTGTGCCTCATGAGAATGAGATGATTCGGTTTTATTGTCATAGTGATGGGTAGAAGGAGCATGATTGGGAAAAGGTTTATGGAAGATGTCAAGGGACTGATTAGGAGGTTCATTAGGATTATCAAATGCAAGTTCTCCACTATCAATCAAGTTTTGGATAAGACTTTTAAAGGTATTGCATCTATTAATGTCATGTCCTATGACTCGATGAAAGACACAATGATCATTCTCATTATACTAACCTAGCATGGGGTGAGAAGCATCAAATTATTAGGGTGGTTTAATAGGTGAAAGTTGGATGAGGTTGGCTTTGAGCAATTTATCCAAAACTGATGCATAATATTCTCCAATGGGAGTATATTGTTTTTAAGGAGCTTGGTTTTGCTTTTGGTTTTGTTGATAGGGAGGGTTGAAGGAATTGGTTCAAGGTGATTGGTTAATAATTAAAGGTGGAGCAGTTTTTAGAACCACTAAATTTTTAGATGATTTTGCTTTGGTATTGGATTGGTTAGTGGTTTTGGTGGAGGAAGGGTCATTGGATTTAAAGCTAGAATTCTTGTTCCACAGTTTTAATTTCCATTCATCAATTTAGGTTGGGGTAAGGAGAAAGAAAGTTGGTGGATGAGACCTCTCCATCTAGCCATGAAATCAACGATTGACTCATCATCAAATTACTTAATAGAATAGAGGTTAGTAATAGAAACCTTTTTAGATATATTCATCAAAAAATGCTTTAAAAAGATTTTGGCCATTTGGGAGAAAGAAAAGTTAGAGTTCATAGGAAGAGCACTATACCAATCAAGGGTTGGTCCTGATAAGGACATGGGGAAGGTTCAAAGAAGGAGAGCATCATCATATGTATTCAAATAATTAGAATGATGAAATGATCTCAAATGTTGTTGGGGGTCCTCCTTACCTTGGAATTTGGAAAACTTAGTTAATTTCCATTGGGGAGGATAAGAATGGATCGGAACAAATGGATGAATGGGTTCATTAAAAATTTGATCATAGGATAAAAGGATATGAGACCTAGAGATAGATGACTCTAAGTTGGTCATTTTATTGATTAACATCTTGATCAAATCTATTTGAGGTTAGGAAGCTACATAATTAATGAGCACATTATATTAAGTTTGGTTGGTATCTATGTAAGGATATGTGGTAGAAGGTGTTGAAGAAGCCACATATTGGTAAGTGGTCATAAGAGGTTGAGATGGTGCTACATAAGGGTTGATCAACATAAATATTTGGGTGGAAGGTGATATATATCCTTGTGGGTTAGGGACATACTGATAAGTTTTCATGGGTATTTATTGAGGGATAGATGTGGGTTGACTTATAGGTATAGTTGAGGTACTGGGTTGAGGTTGGGTAGGTTGAGGTTGATTGGTGACTCTAGTGCTAATGGGTGGAAGTGTTGAGGTATAGAAAGCACCAAGTTCTAAAATGGGGTAGAAGTTGGTGGGTTGGTTGTAATAAAGGGAAGGGTGGAAATAAGGGTAGAAGATAACCCCATGGTAGGTAGAGTATATGGAACTAAAGGTAAATTTGAACCTATATGGAAAGTATGGGGTGTGGTAGGAGGTGTTTGGTTATAGGTTGGAATGTTGGATTGGGTTTGGATAGTGGTAGTGGAGAAAGAGGATGTTTGGGTGGCCAATGGTTGGGTTGAGGTAACACCCACCATAAGATGGGGAGGCATACCATAAGAAGGATCCATAAAAAGAATCGAAGAAATAGAGGTAAGGTGTTAAGATAGTATTGAAGGGCCATTGGATTATTGTCAAGGAAGGTAGTGAAGTCTACCTAACCCTTAGAAACAACTAGGATTCTAGTAGGAGGGGGGGAAATGAGGTATACCCTCATAATTAGAATTATATTCCATGGAGGAAGAATAATAAGGTGGTGGTTGATTGGTTTGGTTTCTCAATTGTTATCTAGTAAAGACCATGTGAGAAAATAGAAAATAATATGATAAAACTCACACCTCAAACAAAGAGCAATCAAAAGAAAAGAATTCAAGGAAAATAATGCATACACTAAAAGTACATTAAATCCTAGGATTATTTTTAGATCACTTTTAGCTTATGCCTTAGAAAGTGCGAAGAGGGAATTTGTCTTGTAGATCAGGTACTAAGAGGAAATCTAAGGTTGGTTTCAAGTTTATTTTAGGCACTTAAGAGATAAATCTATATTAAACTTTAGTACGTGGCTTGGTATTAGGGCCTACCCCCTCACTTCTAGTGTCTTTAGATAAGAAAGACACTAGAAAGGGGGGTTTTTAGCAAATAGATGAGTGGACTTCTTAGCATGAGATAGATCCAAGAAGCATACTGCTTGCTAGGAGGCCATCAATCCATTGTTATAATAATTAAGTTAAAAATTATAAAGCAAATATCTACTTGCATAAGATTAAAAAAATGAAATACAAAGAAATTAGAATGCTAGTTAATAGATAAATGACCAAAAGTAGCTAAGCTGGTCAATACTTATGCTAAAATAGTCAGGGTCTAGTCTAGAAAATTAGAAAAGGTACTATAATTAAGCTAAAATAGAGAAAGTTAGGTTTGACTAGGGTTACAAGGTTAAAAATAACTTGCTCTATTTTTATTCCATAGTGACCATTAGTGGTCAAGTAAACCATCGATGGTTTAGGCTAATCATCAATGGTTGGGAAAACATTAATAGTTGAAGTGACAATTGGTGATTGTGCTAACCATCAGTAGTTACCTATGTAAATATAGAAATGATCAAGAAGGTATAGATTGGGTATTTGGGTAAACAAAGGTCTATTATGGGGATGAGGGGTGGAAAATAAGATGTTGATGGGTTTGATAGGGCAAGGAGGTTATAAATAAGACAAATCAATGAAAACAAGTGAAAGATACCTGAAACTTGATGGTGGAAGGTTGAATTAATTTGGCCAGAGTAACAGTACTTCAACTTTTGAAAGTGATTTTGATAGTGCTTTGGGTCTCCAGTGATGTTACTTATTGAAAGGATGTTAGATACCTATATGCAAGAGAGCTTAGATGTAATATTATAGATTTTAGATCCCTTTCACTTCCTCCTCTTCTCCTTTTATAGGATGAAGTTGCTAATTGGGATGGAAGAAGTTACTAATTTGATAGGGGGATAAATTTGCCAATTCGTGATGTTTTAAAGCTAGTTTTAAAAGCAAGTTGTCATTTAGGGAGATACTTATCTCGCATAAAGCTGTTAATGCTTTAAAAGTTTAAAGAAGGCTTCGAGACCTGACCATCAATGGTCAAGCCAACCATCAATGGTTAGGCTGACCATCGATGGTTGAGGAGACAAAAGAAAATGGTTTAAATCAAGTTAAAAGGGGGTGAATTAAATGGTTTAGTCAAATGTGTTAAGTAAGGGGTTTGATAGGGTCAAGTTAGTAAATGAGTTTAATTGACTAAGTGGTCCACTAAATGTGAGGTGAGATGAGGGTCAAAAGGTAGTTTGACATCAAAAGCTATTATGTACAGTGTTTGAGTGTCTACACCTATTGCTCCACTTTCTTAGCTATTACAAGTTCACTAGCTACTTTTTCAGCCTTAATTCCCTCCACTAATTTTATAGTTACTTCTACCACTACCCTAAAACCCCATGAAACCAATTTAAATGCTTCTAAAAAGGTCACAAGAGTATTGTCAAGTTCCCAACTTCATGTCTCATCAATTCAAATAGACTTACCAATTCCTTCCCCCATCTCCTCTTAATGCACTACTATGATATCTTTATAGAAAGATGGAAAGAAGAAACAAGTATAGACAATCTACCTATTGCCTCAATATGGAGGTGTGGATTAGTCTAAGATCATATGGCCTTCCCTTCCTGACTTGTCCCTTCCTGACTTGTCAATCAACTGATTAGAAGATACATTGGTTGAGACCACAGTCGAGGGAACTCAACCAATAGACCCAACCCAATTAGTCATCCCACATTGGGTAGATGATCTAGGGTCAAGGGATTTTTAGAATCGAAATCTCAAAATCACTGAGCTTCCCATGGTAAGATATATATTTGATTAATCTACAGGGATTGTTCAAAGGATAAGGAAGAGGAAATTGGAAGATGAGGCTGGAAGAGAGGTCATTTTAGAAGAGATACAAGATGTTTTTACCATGTCTAAGAGAAAGAATAGGAAATCAGGGAAATCCCTATACATAGAGGACTTCAAGTTCTATTTTTAGATACAAAAGGATGCCTTGCTATCACTTCATGGGGGAACTAAAATGGCTAAGCAATAAATTGAGAAATAATTGCATCAAATAAAGGAACAACATATAAAAATTCATGTTTCCTTAGAAAGGAAACTCAGGTTTAGAGCATTACATCCAAGTTGTACAATATTCTTGAGGATATTGTTGTAATGAGAGTAGAGTTGGCCCCTCATATGATTGAAACTCACAAATTATTTAAATCTTTGAAGAGTATGAAAATAAGTTGAAGTTTATCATTATTTATACAACCAATAATGCTTATATCCACGTTTATTTAATGGCACCATTAGAGGCTTCAAATTCACTCAACTTGGTGGTCATTAGGACTTAGGATACTAGGAAATGGCTCACAATAACTAAGGTAGTAATGCCTAAATATCTAGAGCATGAAACTCTTATTTTACGGATATTGGAAGAAGTAAAGCTTTCACAGACAAGAGACTCAGAGGGTAGGCTCATAAGTAGGATCATTTTTTATCAGCTTTTTCAGTAGACTACCACCAATTTTAATCAGAGTCTTTAGGTACTTTAATTGGAGGAGATAGAAGCTAAGTTAAATTTTGAAAGGAAAAAGGTGATGGAGGTGGAGATATTTATAATAAACTTTAAAAATAAAAAAATTCAACATGCAAGGCTCTTAGAGAAAATAAATAGGGTACATATACCTCCACTAATGAATTTATATATTATTCAGTAGTAATATAACATTGGGCACAAGTATTATCAAGCTTTGGAAATGAATTATAAGACTGAGGCTTCAGCATCCAATTCAGTACAAGCACCTACTTTAATGCCTCCAACAACTAGTTTTGCCATGCAAGCACCCAGTCAGTCTTGAGTTGAAGGCTAATTTAATATACATGCTAAAATACTAATTCTTGTACTCATAGTTTACTTATATTTAGATCTTAAATGTAAAATTTTCCTAGGCCATTTGTGAGCCTTCACACATTACATCACATTGTATAGGTTAACTTATTTTTAGATGTAGTGCTAGTTAACTATGAGCATGCATACATGCACTTTGAGACTAAAATTAAAACAAAAGTTCTAATTACATGATGTAACTATGAGTTTTCATGAACTTGGAGGATGAGACAACCCTTCCCCAAGTTTACTTATACATGTAAATCCTTCATTACAAAGGGTCAGAACTTTTCATCAATACAAGAAGAAATTAGTTTTGATTGTCATGCAACTATGTCAGTGCTCTTTCTTATGAGGTCTACAATTTTGATGGGTTTCACATTGAATCTTAGAATTAATACACCTTGACACCTAAATAAAATCAATAATAAACCATATACATAGTAATCATTGTATTGGTAATAAACTTATTTGATTGAAACACTTATTTACTCATTGAATCCCTTATACACCTCACATACCCATGTTGTCTAACATAAGACTGCACATAGGTCTATTAGTCATGAGAGATATTATTACTTCTAAACTACCTCACATAAACATGAGATATGTTATTAATTATAAGCATACTTCGCATAAGGACTCAAACACTCTCCCTTACCACTTTCATGGTATCCTGAAGGTATCTCCTAGGAGATATCGTGAAGAAATAATTCACTATTATGCATTTTTGAAAGGTATCTTCTAGGAGATACCTTGAAGGTATTACAAGGCCCTTCATCTCCAAGGAGATACCTTCAAAATATCATTGAATGGATGACAATTCCCTTTAATATATCTCTTATGAGATGCCTTCAAGGTAGCCTTGAACGTATTACAAGGGCCTTCATCTCTTAGGAAATAACTTCAACGTTTTCTTGAATATATGACACCACCATTTGAGATATCTCCTAAGAGATGCCTTCAAAGGCCTTAAAATACCTTAGTGGGTAACTTGAATGTATTTTTTAGGAGATACCTTTAAGGTACCCTTGAAATTATTATAACTCCCTTCAAGTTATCACCCAGTAATGCTTCCATAGTGAAGGAAAATTTTACTCATGTGCATGTTGAAGGTATCTACTAGGAGATACATTAAACATCCCTTTGAATGTACGACAACACCCTTTAAGGTGTCTCCTAGGATATTCCTTCAAGGACCTTGAATACACTTTTAATACCATCATGGTTAACTTGAAGGTATCTCTTAAGAGATACCTTAAAGGAAAATTTCACTCTTGTGCAGGTTTGAAAGGTATATCCTAGGAGATACCTTGAAGGTACCTCTTGATGGGAATTTTGACACATAATAAAAACATACTTCCCCTCATCTTTATCCATTGAAAAAAATGTTTTTTTATTCCTTTGCCCATCAAATTATATTGGTTGGTGCCTGATATGTTATAAATATACAATCAACTTTTAGGCCATCCCCTTTGAATGAGTTTTACATCACTCTACATATAATTTATTTTTGATTTGGTTATACATTATTAGTTTAAGTGTGATTTATTGTATATATTATGAAGATTTAATATGTATTTTGTATTTTACTTTATAATTCACATTTATTGATATAAAATTAATCATTACTTAATCATAATTAATTTTTTAACTCATGTAATATATAACTTACATTTTAAAAGAGATTAATATTTTCAAAAAAAATAATTACTTTGCATAATGTCTTCAGGAGAGAAAGGAATTCCCACACTTAAAAGGTATAAGAAGGTCTCAATCCAAGAAATTTTGGATATAGTACCATTTAAACTACAAAAACTAAAATTAAATCCACATCACCATCTTTAATTTTAAGGTGGTGACAAAATTCTTCTTGTTGATTGGTATTTTGAGTTGTTTAGTTTTCCAAATATGCTTTTAGATATTTATTTGTTTATCACTATATCTAGAAAAGAATCTTCTTAGATTGGAATAATCCTTTCTTGTGATAAGGATGAACTCGAAGATTCCCTTCAATTATAACTATAAGTATGGAATGGATAAGAGGGAATTCTCCATCATACTACATCTGATTTCAATAAATTTACACCCAGTAAAATGGAATTGACAAAAAATAATTTTTCTCCTTATTGTGAAACATTTGGGTTTCATTTGAATAACTATTCCAACCTT
Organism: Torreya grandis; assembly: GCA_037957365.1. Classification (NCBI taxonomy): domain Eukaryota; kingdom Viridiplantae; phylum Streptophyta; class Pinopsida; order Cupressales; family Taxaceae; genus Torreya; species Torreya grandis. Next base: position 2,122,630 of record JARHVA010001302.1, read on the forward strand.
GAAATATCTAGATTGATATATATAGATAATTTTGTCATTAAAATAAACAATATTTTAAAATAAAAACATGAATAAGGGGAAACAACTTCTACTTACCACCATGTAAAAATGTATTTAAGATACCTTGTAATCATGACAAAAAAATATTAAAGAAAATAAGAAAATCAAGGGCAACAATTTGTATGCAAATTTGAAAAATTCTATGCAATTACTCATAACAGTGGAAAAATATAAGATCAAACAAAATGTTGATACATTTTTGTTGACACAATCTTCTGATCAGATACATAGTGAATTCTCTATGTGGTATATTTTCTCTAGCGATTATGCCTTGAACATTCTTATAGAGATCTTTGAATTTGGGGATGATAATATCAAAATAATAAATCTGAATGAAAGCAGAGTGAATGTTATAATTCATTCATTTATAAAACATAATGAGGTTCTAATGAAGGGTGCTTTGTTAATTCCTTTTGATCCAAATAACCTTCAATGTATTATCTAATCAAAATAAATCCTTAAAGATAAGATGGAGAAAAAAATTATGAGGTTCAAAATTACAAATGGCCAACACACAACTAAATCACAACAAAGAATTCTTTCAGAGTAGGAATACAATTCACTATCATTGAGAAAAAATATTCTCTTAGAAAGGCAATATTTTTGAAAACTTGTACTCGGTTCCATATTGTTTACAAAATATGTAACCAATATAATGAAGCCAATGAAACAATTTATAAGGCTTAATTTGTAGAAAGAGTTCCATCTGCACATGACCTTATCCAATTGAGAGGCTAGAACAATCTTAAAATAAAGGAAAAAAAGATGGAAGAAATACATGAATAAGATAGACACTTGTGCATATAAATTAATTGTTCATCACAACAACTGCAAGAGAGAAAATGCCATCTTTTCATGGAATAACCCATTTGGGATTGTTTTGATAAGGCATTTAAATTTTTTGAATGTGTTACTTTACCTAATTCAAATAAATAATATTTAAATTTGATTGGTATAAAGTACTCAAAAATATTTAAGGGCTTTTAGACAAATGAAAAATAGAACTAGCAGATTTAATGGAAAAAGGGTTTATTTCCTTCTTGAAAACCCTTGGATACAACAACATGGATACTTGGTGCAAAAAGGTGAAGCTATAAAGTAACATATTATCAAAAAATGTAGATTATTTCACCAACCATGATTTGAAACTATCATTAAAAAAAAAAAAAAAAAACTAAAGAAGTAATGGAGCATTATACAATTTATGCAAAAAGGTTGGATGATTTATGTGTTCTGAATGAAGGAATTTCAAAAAATAAAAAAAGATGGGAAGCATTATCTCTAGATTCAATAAGTATATTGAGAAAATATCTAGATAGTGATGGAGGTCAGATTCCTAGAATAGATACATAAATATTTAGTTACCATTATGGCCCCAAATGTCTTTGGCCATCCATTTCATAATATTTTAGTGCAATATTCATTCTTGGTGTGAACATTGATTTGATAATTATTGATATTTTGAATATCATTGAATATTTTAAGTAAGAACATCTTCACCTATTTCTTCACGCATTGATTGATAAATGTATTATTGGGGAGTTTAATGTATTTATCATTCACAAACTTAAATATATTTTTGGCATTCATAGCTCTCTCAAAAATCTATGATTTGGTGATTTCCATTGCATTCAAAAAAAGGGTGTCATACTTTGGGGTCCAGATAGTGATGGATTAAATTAGACTCATATTACAAGTATCAATTTTTCTCAAGATTCTACTAATTATAAGCTTGAATATCTTATCCTCCATTCATAACAAAGTAAATTAGAGGAAGGTGTTGACATCAGTAAAGAAGTATCAACATTCCAAATGATTGGTTTACACTAAATAGGAAGCCCAATCAAAAATGAAATATATAATTTCTTTTTTGATAGATTTATCTCTACTTCAAATAATTCATATATATGTGATGTGCTAGGGGTATATACAGCAATTAGATTGGTGCATACTTGTACACAATTGAAAATGAATTTATCTTGAATTACATAAATTGAAGAAAAAATAATTTTTAATGTTCAATTTCCAAATTGTTTGAGAAATTCAAAGCCACCAATATAGTAATAACCACTTTGATCAGTACCAGGTGCATAACATTTTTAATTTATTTTATAATCATGCCTCATTTTTTAAATATAACATCTTAAAAATATTTTGGTATGTATGCTTTATTTTTCAATCCTAATAGCTTATCAATCTTTCAGTATGTAGCACTAATGGCATTGCATGCAAGTGAGGAAACAATAATAATGGAAAATCAAATCAATGAACATGACACATTGCAAGTTGAATAAGGTAAGATAAGATCATGCACATTTTTACAATTATATTATGTTTTATATATCAACTATTTATAATGTTGACAAAATATTTCTTTGTTAGTTTATGTCTCAATTAAAATAGTTTACAACATAACTCTACAACTTTGTGTCTCGAACATAACAAACCATGACATAGCTCTGCAACTTGTTGCCTCCACAAAAATAACACAAGCTAAAACTCTACTATAAGACACATTTTTAAAATACAAATATTAGATCAATTGATGATGAGAATTTTTAATTATTGCATTGTATAATATGCTGTAGGGAATAAAAAATAAAGTACACATGTACAAACTACAAAAAGGCAAAAAAAGGTAAAAAATCCTTTCAATGAATATGTAATTATACAATTTCATACACTAGAATATATTAATTATCTTTACTTATTTAAACATATTATAATTAAATATTATTTTATGGACAAGAGATTGGAGAAGACAATAAAATACAAACTTGCATTAGCTTGGGATTTGAAAGTGTGGGTTCAGTTTATTATTGTGTCAACTTGAATATGGTTATATTTACCCATTAAAATGTTGTTTACATGTTGAATTTACCTAGTTTAAAATAATGCAATATGTGTTATACTGTGTCTTCAATATAATAAATTTTGATTTTGAGTATCCATGATCTTTATCAATATAAAAACAATTTCTTTAAATGGACAAAAATATTGTGATTGTGAGAAATTTGATGAAGAATAGATTTAATATTAAGACTATTTTGATGAAAAATGGAATACATACATACATACATACATACATGTATGTATATATGTATCTGATATATATATAGATTATAGAAGTAACCAGTATTACTTCTACAATGTATGTATGTATGTATATGTGATACATACATGCATGCATATATATATATATATATATATATATATATATTCTTTGATATAAGGAAAGAAATGAATAAAGTATATTATTCTAGAAATAATTATATTGTTATTGATTTAAATAGTTTTTAATTTGATGTGTCTTATTGGAAGTATATGAAGGGGGTTCAACTATAGGTGTATGTTCATTTGAAATTAGTGATAGTGAACTTTGGCTTAGAATGAGTAAATCCTTCCCTTTTTTGTGATGGGTTGTATAAACATATAAATATGTATTAGTATGCATAATAACAACTGATACTTTCATTAATATAATAATATATATGGTGGTTGAACAATGTTAAATTCCTATCAATGTCTATGAGAAATGAGTTATGGCAAAACCGGATTATTTTAGAATATGATCAAGTTATGGTCAAGTTATAGGGATTCATTATAAATAGGTATATGCATATGTATGTTACAAAACTAACAATATAAATGGTACATTCATGTATAATGAGTATAGTTACATGTGCATGAGCATGTATATAATTTTATATATGCTTATATTAATCTTTATAAATCTAAGTAAATGCAAATAAAAAATGCATCAAATGAAATGGATTTTGTTTATATGTTACAATATTAAATGCAAATCAAAAGTGCATCAATGATCAATCTAACATGTAAAAATTATTCTTATAAAATTTTTATGTTATATTTCTTATAATATAATATTGTTAATAAATGATTTCTTTCTTTTTTAACAAATTACAGACATTTCAAAGGAGGAGCTAAAACTGCCTTCTAAAAAACTATTAATTTGGGGTTGGATGACTTATTATTTGTTGTGCATAAAATAAAAGATATTAAAATGAATGATATGGGAAAAAAATAAGATTATAAAATAAAAAATAGTCATACTACATTCGAGATCATTCCAAAAAAAAATTGAAGGTGGTATTGCAGTTTTTTTCTCACGTTAGCATTTGGTCAATGATAGAGGACAATCATTTGAGGCTACTCCTTCAAGACATGGGTTACACAAGTTCAAATTTCATGTTTTTTTGAGGGAAAATATATTCTAATCCCTTCACTATAAACATAGATAAATTGGATGAAGTTATTTTTAAAGGGACCTTAGGAGATGATTTTTCAATTTCTAACATGGTGTTCATTGATTGTAATTCTCAAAATTGTGTTATAAATCAAAAATTGAAAATGAGTTATGTTACATCAAGTAGATATATTATAAATTGAATTCATAAAGATGAAAAGGAGTGGAGAATCAAAATGATGTCTATCATCACATTCTTGGGAGAAAGCATAAAATCCATGCCAGTAATTACGAACCATTGTTTAGAAGGATGTAACTTTGTCATATGATTCTTTCAAGTGTATTTATTGATTATGAACTATAATTATAGTAAAAATTATCACCAATTTTATACAAATAAATTCTAAATTATTTTAAATGTAGTCCAATTTATTTCAAATTTATCAATTTTAATTTGGCAATGTTTTGATCTCGTTAAGTGCAATTTGATTTATAGTTGGAGAGACCTTAAAAGTATTGAATCAAGTCCAAGTTTCAAATATAACACCCTTAAAAGTGGATACTCCATCATTTTATATTTAAATTACCCAAGTTGATCCATTATTATATTGACACCTACTCATGAAGATCTTCCCAATGAACAATAAACAATTATTAAGTCTCTCTCTCATTAGATTTGTTTGCCAATGCCAAGTTAGTTACCTTGAGCTCATGAAAACCTAAACAACCTGATGAGAATGTAGTTGTAGTCCCTATGTTTCCTTGGTTCTGAAATTAAATGGTTATCCATCAAATTTGGCATATTTGTAATGACTAAACAACCCTAGGAAACATTAAATGGGATTATATTAATAGATGAACTAATTCATTAATATGTTTTCATTCATTATTTATCCTTTAGGCCTATTTATTATTTTGTTTCATTATAATAATAATGTTATAAGATTAAAACCTAATAGGAAATATATTTTTCCTTTGTTTATTCTGAGAAGAAGTAATAGTATATATAAGTGTGTGTGTGTGTGTGTGTGTGTGTGTGTGTGTGTGTGTGTGTGTGTGTGTGTGTGTGTGTGTGTGTGTGTGTGTGTGTGTGTATAAAATAGAAGAAAATATTAATTGTGGGCATGTTCAAGGTATCTGCTAATAGAACCCTTGAAGTTATAACAAGACCCTTCAAGGAATCTCTTAGAAGATACCTTGAAGGACAATCAAGGGTACCTTAAAGGTATATCCTAAGAGATACATTTTAACAAGAATAAGGTTACCCTTAAAGGTATTAAAATTCCTTTCAAAGTATCTCTTAGGACCTATAAATATTATTTTAGTAGTTCATAGATAGCTTTTCTTTTAGCACAGATAGCCTGCCCTTGCATGCGTAGTATTAGTAGTTTTTGTGCTCTCATCCAATCCTTTGTCAATTGATTCAATAATGTATTAAGTTATTTATCCTCAAACATTACCTAATCACCAAATACTTACGTAACTAGAGCAGGACAAGTATCATTTATGAGCTACCTATCCTTAGTCATTTGATTTTCTACTTCCTCTTTCTCCTCATCCAGCTAAAAAACTTTTCATTCCAAGTATGAATCTTTTTTCTCAATGGATTCTTAGATTGTAACTACTCCTTAAATTTTCTTAGATAATGGTAGCTTCAAAACATCCAAATATGTCTCCATGGAAGTAGAAATAAGTACAATTGATGTGGTTATGACTATGGTAAGATCTGGTGCAAATTAAGCCAACAAAAGAAAGAAAGTGGTGTGATGAGATGATGTGGTATAGACATCCCACAACCATTGGGTAGAGTTCTAGGACCTTGAAAATGAAGTCTCCTTTGGTGCACCTAATTAGGTCACATATTTATGGTATGGTTTTCATTTTACTTTTGTCTTTTCCTTATCTTCCTTTTCTGTTGTAATATATGCCTCAACCTCTGCTTGAACCTTGGTTGTGACCTCAACCAAAATTTAGGCTTGTTTCTCAACCTCGGCTTTGGCCTCAATTTTGGCCTTGGCATCTACCTCAACCATAGCTTTGTTTACATCCTCCACTTTAGCTTTGGCATCAACCTCAGCATTTTCCTTGGCATCTTTTGCCTCTGCTTTGTACTTAGCTTCCTCACATTATTTTTTGGTATCTTTCTCTCGTACCTCTTGTTCTATTTGATTTTATTATGAAACTTATTCTCATGTACCTTGATTTTATTACTATTATACAACATAGTTACCAATTCATGCTACTCCAAATATTACATGACATCCTATAGAATTTAAGGGTGTGACCTCATCAAAGTTAGAGCCTCAAACCACCATGTGTTAAACTACCCTAGTTGCTCATAATATTGCCCTATCTTTATCCATGTAATGCTTGTAAGGGTATTATCAGGCCAAAATTCTATAGTAAAAATTTTTACTAGGTCTAATGGGGACATCCATTATGTGAATCATAACAACAAAACTAGATTCAACTACTATTGGACAATTTGCCAACATCTTTAAATGGGTTAAGTGCCTATGCAAAATTGTTATTCCTCATCTTTAAATGCATTGAATGCCTATTCATAATTGATCTTCCTCATCTTCATAATATAGATACCTTTAGGGGCCTTGTAATACCTTCAAGGTACCATTTACTGAGTGTTCAAGGTTAGGACTATGTCTAGTAGTGAAGGCCAAAATGAAACTAATTAATTAAATACTTCATGCATTAGTCCACTTATTAGTAGACTTTGAGACTTTGAATCTATGGTAATATATCATTAATCATGGGTGGAGGGCTAATCAAATGGTACCATGTGTCCCATTAATGGAATCTACATTAAAGGATCAATTGGTCTAAAGGCCCAGAAGGGTGCCATGTGTTTGAAACAATCCATTCTATTCCAAATGATCTATGCCCAAATGGTTTGAAATTATCTAATTTATTTGGAATATATAAAACATATTTATGGATAAAATATTATCCACTCCACTTTAGTGGGTATAAGTCCAAAATATTCAAAATAGCTCAATTTAATTGAAATGATCTATGCCCAAATGGTTTGAAATAGTCTAATGTATTTGTAATATAAAATGATTATTTTTGGAGAAATGTTTTTAGTCTAATGTATTTGTAATATTAAAAAAAATGGATAATTTTTTTTCCACTCCACTTTAGTGGGTATAAGTCTAAATTATTCAAAATAGCCCAATTTATTCTAAATGATCTATGCCCAATGCTTTAAAATAGTCCAATTTATTTGAAATATAAAAAAATTATTTTTAGATAAAATTTTCTCCACTCCATTTTAGTGGGTATAACTCCACATTATTTGAAATAGCCCAATTTATTCAAAATGATATATGCCCAAATAGTTTGAAATAGTCTAATTTATTTGGATTATGGAAAAATTAATTTTAGATAAAATTTTCTCCACTCCACTTTAGTGGGTATAAGTCCAAATTATAAGAAATAGCCTAATTCATTCAAAATGATCTATGCCCAAATAGTTTAAAACAATCCATTTTATTTGAAATATAAAAAAAAATTAGAGAAAATTTTCTCCACTCCACTTTAATGGGTATAAGTCCAAATTATTCAAAATAGCCCTTATGTCTTGATTCCTTTCCTTTACACAAACTAGAGGAATTGGATCGGCACCTCATATGCTACAACATTGTTCATGTAACTGAACTACAATTTAAATGCATGGAAATATTTGTCCTTTTGAGGAGAGACCAACATTGCACCATCTCCAGTGCCATTTTTACTTCAAGAACCATCAAATTACAAATGTCATTTACCCTTAGGGTTTTCCTACACCTTTACGAGCTTAGGTAGGATGGAATTATCCTCCAAGATGCAGTATGTACCTAGTCTTATCTCCTCCACATTGTCATATGTATCACACTCAAAATTTTCATGTACCCATTTTTTTGATAAATCACCTAGGATCTCTTCAAGCGGTGTTGTAGCTTCATGGAGAATCAAATTCTCCTCTTGATTGAACATTGTGTAGTTTAATTCAACTAGGATGGAAGATTATGGTTCAACATGGCTTTTAAAGATAGGTTTAGCCTTGATGGTCACCTTAGTCTTGTATCTAGGTATGAGTAACATATATGACCAATTTGAAGATAAATATCCACCCATCTTTATTGTGAAGTATCAATAAAGGCAGATGGAAAGGTAGGGATATAAGTCGATGATTGAAATATCTTATTTAATTGAGAGGCTTGGGAATGCATGTAGTATAAGATTTAAATCTTGATTATTCCTATAGTTTTGACTATCATGCCATTAAGCTAGACCACTCCTTTTAAAACAAGGGAGTATGGAATTTCAAGTGTATCTATGATCATTTTTGGCATCATTGAGTTGATTAAACCTAATTTGATCATGAAATTATGTACTAAATGCTGGCCAATGATCAAGGAAATGTAGAACAAGGGTGGTTTTGTGCTATTATGTACTTGAATTTCTTCCACTTTGGGTTGGCATAGACTTGTAAAGATAGAAGGCATAAGTTAGGATGTCTTACACTCCTAAAAGCTTTTCAAAACATCTTGTATTAAATTCCTTTGATCTAGAATAGCAAGAGCATCACACATGGTGACATTGAGGCTTGTATTCTTCATCTATTCAACTATGTTGAAGGGAATATGAGATCTTGTTGACTATGGTTTTTGAATAGTGGTCTCTTCTCATGTTTGTACATTGGTATGAGGTAGATATTCTCTTTACATACCCTATTATGTGTGCACTAAAGGTTGTTCAATCATCTTGGATTACGTACATGTGTGAGTGATTTAGGGTATTAAAGGTAAGGATGTCAAAGTTGGTATTGTCTCTTCTATCATTCTCTTTTTGAGTCTTGTATTGAAAGCAAATAAGGTGCCTCCTCTACTTGATGCACTATTCTAATTCAAATAGTTGAATTTATCCTCTTACCAATTGATGAGAGTAGACCCATATTTTTATTATGTTGATACTTGAATCTCTCCTTCATGTAGAGTCATAGTATTCATTTACTCTTGATGTTGCGATAAACTTTGCACCATGAGCATTTTTTCATGATCTATTTACACATGTAACTTGATTATGTGGTTGGCCGCATGGAAAACACCATTCAAGATCATGTGAAAGATTATTTTACATAAGTACAAGGGCTCTAGAGGTGAAAATGACATCAACTTTGTATGCATAAGGCACTCTATTGTATGTGAGCTTATTTTTTGCTTGTGCACTAATTTGGTAAAGGGGTCTTATTAACTAATATTATTGAGGGAAGGGATGATGAGAATTGGGGTACTATGATTTCTACCTTTTAAGGGTGACAAGGTCATTTCTAAAGATTTATTGTAGCATTTTAACCTCATGTAATCTAATAGGAGAAATAGCAGATGAAGATGGTAGGCTCATTATGGTGGGGATAGGTATTAACATAGGTTTAATATCTACTTGGATAGGAAGAGGCTCTAAAAATAGAGTCATAAAGGTTCTATGCACAATTTTCCCTACTTGGATCAAACAATTTTATACATGCATAGTGACTTCATAGGTATCGAGTAACACTATGCCTCTCATGGATTGAATCATCACAGTTATATCACTATTAAGAGATTTTATAAAATATAAAAATGTTATGTTGGGGGGTGGTTTACACAAGGGTGGGATCCTATCCCATACTCTCTATCACTTGAAGTTAAAATTAACCTTCATCTTATGCAGGGCTTACTTTATAGTTGTAAGTTACTCTATTAGAGACAAATAGTCATTTTGGTCCTCAAATTGTTTACATAGTTCCTCCTCAAGTTCATCCTAATTGTGAATGGAATTTGGTCTCAATCCTTAATACCATTGAAGTGCTTTGCCTTTAAAGGAAGATACAAGTAACCTGACTATGACATTGTCTTCAGTGACATGGTGCATTGAGTAAATATTCATGATATCATGAATATGTTCAATAGGTGAAGTCCCATTCTCACCAATAAAGTAGGATAAAATTTTGAGGGATCTGATTGGAATGTCATAATATTAGGAAAGAATCAATGTACTACCTCCATTGAAAGGTAATAACATTTTATTCTTATATGTGGCCATGAATGGGATAGGGAATAGCCTCCATCTAAGTGTAGGGAACCTTGCAAATGGGGGTGTAGACTGATCTCTAGGAGATGACTACCTTAAACCATTCCTTATTTTAATAGGGGATGAAGATGTCTATACTCTTATCCTTATAGAGGGTACTAAATTCTCAATGAAATGAAAACCAATACCCTTCATAGATGATCTTGTTCTTTTTGGCATGTAGATAAGAGGTTGATCTTAATGAACTAGAATTTATTGGAGTCACCACGTGCTCTTACTAAGTGTTTGCAACACTTTTTAACTAAGAGTAACACTAATTCCTTATATTTTATTTAAATTCATCCCATCAAGTGTGATATAAACTATTTTATTTCAAAACATGCACCTGTGGATGGTTTGTAATATAGGAAAGTTTTGCAGTAGGACATAGAGCATGAATGTCGTACATGGGGTGTAGAAGTGTTCAATGTTAGGAATGCAAGTTTTATTTCTCACCTACATGCATAGAGCATAATTTATCTTGTCATAATTATGGGAAAGTCCCCAAGTTGTGGGATACTTGCACTCCTTAGGATGAGCCTTCGGAGTAGGCTGGATTCCTTTTATTCTAAGTGCACCTAGTTTAGGACTAGTGTGCAAAACTAAAGAGAAAAAAGGTAAATATATTTCTAATCTAAACCTAATATCATTTAAGGAAAATGGAGGGATAATGTAAGGATTTACTTGAAAAGTGAAATTTCAATAAACCAAGAATAGAGAGAGTGCTCCTACTACCATAGACACACTACAAGTACTTGATAATAAGGCATTATCACATAGACTCCATCAAAGACACTCTAAATGCATAAATTATTCACATAAAGACATAGGAATATAATACAACACTAATATGGATGACATATGATCCATATATAATGTCTACACAAACCCAAAGGCACATATCATACAACCTGTAAGTGAGTTTCGAGTTCTACATAGAGGTGTTGGGAAAGGATAATTATGAGAAGGGAGAACATTACCCATAAAAAAGATCAACAAGAATAAATATGACACAAAGTGTAAGAAGGATAGAGGGAGTTGAAATTAATTATAATTAACATGCAAGTTTCATCCAATAGGAGTGCTCTTAGAAGGCAAATTTTGATAGCGTGAGGTTACCAAAAATGTGTTGACCCTTTTTACAATGAAGAATGAGGATTTTATAATGGATTAAGACCTTTACAATTAATGTACCCTTTTAGGTTGGTAGACACAGTATTTTAATTTTATTATAGTATTACGGCCATTCTTCTTGAATTATGTCTGGTCATTCAAATATGGGAGTTGGCAGTTGGACTCTTTTGGATCGACATGTGTATCTAGGAGTGAAAGAGTCTTGGAAAACTTAGAGGGGTGACATGTGATCATGTTTCAATGTTTGAAAATCAATTTTTAATTTAATTATTATAACAAGGCCTCAATGCTACTCAAATACTTTTCCAACTACCTCTTTATACCTTGTTGCCACTTATTAATCACTGTGTGGGTCTCCTTTAGACTGCCACATCATTGATTTATACTTGGGGTTCATGTTAGTCTATGAAGTAGTATGTTCATAGGATAGATCATGGTCTATGATGTATGAAATCAAAAAAATTAAACTCTATTATTTGGTGAGGGACTTCATTATGGAGATGTGGGGGCCATTTTGAATAGGAATGCACAAAAATATGGAATATCCTGTGCACACTTATTATAATTTGGAACTACTTTTAATGCACATATGCCTTCATTATCTGAAGGTTAGGGCTCTACATCCTTGATCCTATGCACCATTTTAGCTTGTATGATGTAGGGTTCCTATGTGGGTCACACATTATTAATGCCTAGTGGGCACGAATCAACACCTAGTTGATGTGTAGATCTATGTTGACTACTTTAGGCATGGGCACAAATAAGAGGCATCTACACATGGCTTTTTTTAAAGGACTCGACACTTCATAAGTACACAAACCTTATATAAGATCTTGGTGAGATCTATGTAACCTAGGGGTGACTTAAAAATTTAACACTTATACAGACACCATTAGGGTCACAACTCTAGATCTGCCCTCAAACCCTCATCATAGCCTAAAGTAGGTATTAATATCTTTTTAAGGACTAAGAATAAGCTCCTTCATTATTTTGATGATTTTTAGGGTGAAATGAGATTATGATGAGATGTGTAATTAATCTCACTAGGTGAACAAGTTATTTTAAAATCCTTAGGCCCATTTAGTACTCATAATGTCAAAGTATAACTACAATCCCTTCTAGGTACCTTACAAAGTAGACTATGCAAACATCAAAGAAGCATGACTTGGTAGGTTTACAAGAGTTCACAAATAAACTTAGGCATATCAAAGGCATAAATAGGTCAATGATTCATGTTGAGGTCTAATTTCCTTGTTAAAAAGTCTAAGATATGTTACAAGTGATCTAAATAAAAGTGCAGGTATACCTACGGGTCTACAGACATGTAGGTCCACATTCTTAATCAAAAGAGGAAACTCGTATGAATTTTGAGGTTTGAGGAGCAAGTGGGATGTGAAATAAATGATTAATATTTGTTAAGATATTTGTATGTTATAAAAAGGATAAAAATTGAGGAAAATATCCATTCTTAGACCCTAATAGGTATTAGATCTAAAAGAAACCTACATGTCTATTTTCAAGCTTGTGAAGAAAATATGCATTCTTTTTAGTCAAGTTTGAGACTTGAAGGATTGTTGTATAAAATATATGATCAAAAAATATCTCAACATATTTTACATAAAATCAAGGTTAATCAATTGACTCCAATTTGTAATAAACCTAATCAAGGAGTCTATTAGGCCCAATCAAGCCTAAAACCTACATAAACCCTATAAGTAAGAAAATAGGTTTGAGAATGAATGGAGATTTTAAGTGACATGATGGAATCACTATAAGGATATAGTGGGAGTGATTTTGATCCAAAATGATAATTTTTAAGTAATATCAAGATCTTGGGGCTTTTAGTCCAATAACATACCTCTCTCGAGCAAGTAAGTCACAATTTTAAGCCTAAGAGGTTATTTTTGAAGCTTAGAACTTTAATGAGGATTTTCATGGGATATTCAACATAATGTGAAGGTGTAAATATTTTTTAACATTATATTCCTATTTTTATTTTATTCATTAAATCCCACATCTTTATGAATAATGATTAAGATAGTAGACCACTCTTAAACCCTTCTTAACCCCTACAAATGGAAAGATGACTTGAGAGGGAAAGAAGCATTTAAGATCAATAAAAATACAATCAAAAGGTTTTATCAATAAATAATGAGAATTTAAATAAGAATTATCATGCAATAAAGAGCTCAAAATATGTAATTCTAAGCTAAAAACCTAAGTTGGGTGTTTAAACATGGGTCTACCACCCAAGAAACCACTTTATCATACTAAGATATTATATGTAAAATTGCATGGGACCAAAATATTTTAGGTATTATTTAATACCCTATACACTCAAACTTGGTGGCATTGGTCAGAGGTTTGAAGGCCTAATCTTTATGAATGATTGCTAATAGGATAGACACCTCTTAAGCTGCCAAGAGACCAAAAATAACCTGATCACTATGTTTTCTCTTTAAATGACCTCAAATATAATTTTTTGGTCTTGGTATGATCTAAGTGACCTCTCTAAGGTCCTATAGTACCTAAATAATCCATTTGGTAGCATGTGTGAAGGGTAAAGGGCACAAAATGGCCTAGAAAGGGTCATTGCATGTCGAAATGTAAGAGTTTAAAGTGTATGGAAGTGTCCAAACCAATGGATAAGGTCTTATAAGCATGGGAATGGGTATTATGAACCTTTAAAAACCTTTCTAAATACTTACATTGTAGCAGGAGAGGTTTTTGATCAAGTTAGACTTGAGTGAGATTGTCAACATACTTACATGCATACTAGAATTAAGACTACAGACCTATTAAGTTCATATGGACATTTTAAAGAAGATAATAGGGAGTCTTAGAGAGTGATAATTTACTTCAAGCCACATTTTATGAAGATTATAATGTTACAATTCATGGATAAATAATTACACCTCAAGTCAATAGAGATAAATGGTTACAGGTCTATAAGATCATACTTAAGGCTTCTCAAGTATGAGCTAGGTGTAACCAAGGGTGATGAGATTTGAATTAAATATATGACAGAAGAGATATGTAAAAAATAAGCTAAAATACATGATGAATCATAGATAATTCAATTATACAAGAAGAATATTATGTGTCAACACTCTAACTTGTAATTGTTCCTTCAAGAAATGAATTGTAACTCTTCAACTAAATTCCTATGTGACCTTGATGAGACCATCATCAAATGAAGTGCACACATGTTGAATAGATATTTCATAACTATTGATTGGAAATTTTTATTATTTGTAACTAGTTTTATGAGTGCTTGGAATCCATCATTGGTTCTCAAGACCTATCTCCTCTCTCTCTACTTATTTCTCGTATATGTACTACTTGATTTGGATTTTAAATGTATCTTCAACCTAAGTATGGTGAATCCATACTCATGTAAACACATTTAATTTCATTTTATATGAATAAAAGTTGATTTATAGTCTTCTTAATGCTATAGCTAGTGTATATTTCATGATCAGTTGATGAATGTTACTAGTAGTGTCATATATCTCTTTCATTTGTCCTATCCCCTTACCTATTTATAAGTTATTAGTTATCTCAATAGGTCATATGGAGTGTGTTAAATGGTCTTTCATTGGCTAAGTATGGATATTACTTCATTAATGTCTCTTATGAGACCTCTTGATCAACCCCTCTTTGTTATTATCTTGATTTGCACCTTCATACTAAAATATTGATGTTTAGAGACTCATATTTAGTTAGTGTGATAGGTTTCAATCCTATTTCATGTTCTTAGTGTATTATAGGAAAGTGAAGGGTATTAATTTGGTGCATCACCTCCTTATTATTTACTTTCTCTCTCTCCCTTTTCCCTAGCAACTAATAGGCTTAGTTGTAATTTCAAGGTGAAGCATCAAGGGAGCTATCCCTATCTAGAGATTTACCTCATTGATTAGGCCATCCATAGCCTAGAGGTATTTCCATGATATCAGCTAAGTGATTAGGCTTTAACAACCTCTTAAAGTGTGTAATTTAGTTTTATAATAGTTCTAGCATGCCTGGTGGGATAAGGAATTTATCCATTCAAGAGTTCTTGATGTTGATCTCCAATACATCAGCCTTTGGAGGCATGAATACAAGCATCAATGGTGACTCCAACTAGAACAAAACTTGTATAAGCAATCCAAGTATCTAAAATTTATAAATTTATATATATTATCATTCTTATTTTGGTTAAAATGCATACTCTATGCCTTCACATTCTTCATATCAGATTGATAATATTCATGGATTCACCCCAAGTGGCTCTCAAACAATAGCATACCAATATTGCCAAGGTTATCAATAGTCTTATATGCCCCCTCCCACTCCAACTAAACCTCCTTAGTAGCCTAATTATCCCTCTAGTCAACCTTGTTAAAGATATGTTGCTCTTACTCCAACCTTATTAATCTTAAAACAAACCATTGTAGACATTAAAATGTGAAAGAGAGAGATTGATAATGAAAAGGATCTTGGTCTAATTTTCCATAACCATTATATTCATAGTGAAATCATTAAAATGATGAGGGATTTAATGTATTTGACCAAGTTTGGGTGGGTAGATATTGAGAGAAGGAATCAATAAATGCCAATCAATGATGTGATAGAAATAAGAGGATTGATTCAATGTAAGTATAATACATTATTACTTGAAGAGAGGTAGAAAATTAAATACCATCAGCCACATATGCTCTCTCCTACTCCAAGTTAGCCTTCTTTTGATCCAAATTTAGCCTAAGTTGTAACATACCATCAATAAATGCATGTGCCTATACAACCTTTATTCGTTCTTCCTCAAAAGTATTAAACCATTCCACCATAGAGACCTTCTTGGACTATGACCCATAATTATATCATGCTAACCCTTAAGAAAGAACCTTCCCCCATGCCTATCCAAATTCAATAAAAAGATAAGTATATGGAGGTCAAACTAACAGAGATCCCATGTCTCTCAAGTCCTTCACTCACCCCTCAAGTTATAGTTATCCATGAAGTTCAAGATACATCAAAGTTTGATAGAGTGATTGAGGAGTGGAAGGAGAATAATGCAACATACTTAACACAATTTCCTTCAAGGAGAAGAATGTAACATCCTTAACACAATTTCCTTCTCCATATCTCCAATAATCCTTCAATGAGCCTACTACTCCCAAAATCCTAAGTTGGAATGACACCATATCAAGTTTCAAACAATCTAATGAGTCCTCTTGCCCTCACAGCCCCTCCTTTTATGAAGGAAAACCTATTGCATTAAGGGCATAATTTGAGCATTCAATTGAAAAATAGAATTTTTCAAGAAATGATGATGAGGTAGTTGTCCATAAGAATTAAAATCAATTCGCTACAAGTGAGCCTCAAGAAGATTATGAAGACAGTGATTCAAGTGTGTATGATGAAGAGATATTTCTTGGTAGTCCCCCTTATCAATAAAAAAGCAAATTGGTTTTCATAAATGAGAGAGATATATGACTTAAATCTAATAGTTGGAAAGTTATCAAGATGTCATGAATGATCAAGTAGATCAATATGGTTGGTATGGATTTTATGTTTGTGAAGAAGAAGAAAATTCAAGTTTAGCATAAGAGAAACATGATCAACCAAACCTTGTGTGGGTAGATGAAATTAAATTCTACATGTAAGAAGATGAAGACCAATATAGTTGTAATGGATTGAGTATTGATGAAATAAAATATGACAATATAGTAGTGGATCAAGTTACAATTGAGCATGAGAGAAATCTTCTAGAAAACACCTTGGTCATTAGCCTTGTCAAACTTCATGAGCAAGATAAAGATTTGAAATAAGTTGTAGTGGTTTCTAGTGAGAAATAAATTGATATTGAAGAAGATAACTCGCAGTTGCATCATGATTCCATTGAGATTTTTTAAGCCTTGAACGTGTATTCTACCACTAAATAAAATATTATGAATGAGATTGAATTTGGCATACTTTAAGTAATCAAGAAGAATCTCCCTTTTGGGAAGAGATAGAAAAGGTTTACTCAAGTTTGGTTAGTAAATCTGTATCCCATGAGGAGAATGCTAAGATGGTTGCCTTAGCTAATGAACATGGTGAAAATATGAGTGATAAGGATCTTGAAGAAAACATCATGGCAACTAGACTTATTGAATCTCATGAATAAGTTTAATAAGGCCTTGATGACATATGGCAGTCCCATTTAGACATGTTCAAATTATTTGAAGAGCTCAATAGGTTAACACCTCTAAAAGGATAGAATGAAGTTTTTGTTAATAAGAGTAAAGTTCTTAAACATCCAACATTTCTTGCAAGTCATCACCAAGAGGTTCAAGTCCATGAAGTATAAATCTATGAAGGAGATGAAACTCCTCAAGTTGAGTAAGAGGTATAATTTAAGGAGCCAATATAATCTTATGTTATTATTTCCCAAATGAATCAAAGTTTGGTCATGTTGGAGGTCTCTTTCATTGATAAAGAGCAACATGAGGTAAGCTATGAACTTCAAGATGAATTTGTCTTTATAAGAGACATGTTTATTATTTTTAGTGTATTTAAATATAGGTCAAAGACAATGGTAACCAAGGAAAAGGTTCATAAAGAAAACACAATATTCCAAAATTCATCTCATGGAGGAGATATTAGAAATTTTAATTTTGATCCAAGAATTTCAGATATTGGACGTTAGTTGTATATAGTAGTTTCTTGTTTTGTCTTCCCTAAGTGCTTATTAGCATAGTGTGTGTCTTATTTAATTTGGTTGTATTATTAGTTTGCTTCCTTCTTATTGATTATGTGTGTTGAAGGAAATCATCTAGTTCATCCTTATCAAGAAGATTGTAGGCCAATTCTCAAGGTCTCTTTCCATTTGTGTTGACTTGAGGTGACCCCATAGCCTAATGAATGCAAGAGGGCTACTAGTCTAGATTCATAGCAATCATGAAATCCTATAAAGTCACCAAAAATGTTAGATAAAATTGATACCATAGACCATTATATTCCAAAACTTGACTAGGTGCACTAAGTCCCTTCAAAATGAAGTCTTAAAAGGCCTTTTATAAAATGGTTTAGCATAATTTAAGGTAATTTTGAGAAAGTTAAGGTTTTTATAAGGGTAAAGGTTAATGTTTTGCCTAATCTCAGCCTTACAAAAGCCTCTTTCTTGTACAGGTCTTAATTGTCATGGGTAATAGGGTAGAAATCAACCAAGTTAACCATGTCATGAATAGTAAAATCATGTGAATGAAGTAATTTAAATGAACCTCAAATCTTATAGGTCATTTTTGCATAGCATAAGCCTTTTCTTACTTGGTCAATGTCTTTCAAGCCTTGCAATAGCACCTATAAGTTAAATATAGAGTCTTGTACATCTATCTCACCCTTATCAAACTTTATAAGTCATTTTCAATGTGAATATGATTAGATACAAGTTAGATATCATAGTTTTAAGATTGAAAGAGAAATGATAGCCTACAAAACCATTACAAACATAATTGGTGGGCTATGAAGGAGATGTAAAATGCATTTTCAAGAAGTTAAATAAAAATGGTGCATTGCCTAATGTTATAAAAGGTCAAATAATGCTTTAAAAGAAATCATAAGTCCAAGAAAGACAAAAACCCACTCCATTTCTCCATCAGGTTCTTTGTAGCCTCAGGAAGGCCAACTAATTTGAGGATGGTATGTAGAAGAGAGAGAAATTTGGGTAAAATGATCTTGGGGGTGGATAGGGGACCTCATTCCATTTAAGTTCCATTAATTTTTTGAGATTTTTAGGAGCCATTCTTTATGAACCATTGCTAATATAATAAGCAATCAAAATGCTCTTTACACTCTTATAGGCTTGGTTTTCTCCTTATAGAAGAAATTTTGAGGTTAATGGGTTAATTTTAGTGTTTTAATGTATATCATTACCTATAATACTATATGTCATATATTCAATTAATGTATCAAACTTTGAGTGGGCATAAACCTCAAGTTTTGCAGTCTCTTGATGTGGCAGGCAAAATCCTAGTAATAGGAGAATCTTTAATGCATGGAAGAAAGAGGAAACAAGTTCTTCATAGTATGTTTGACTTCATGAAGTATCCTTAGACCTTCCTAAGACATCATTATGGTCACAACTCCAGAGGTTCCCTCGAACCCTCATCATAGCCTAAAGTGGGTCTTAAAATCCTTTTACAGTCTAAGAATGAATTATTTCATTATTTTGATGATTTTTAGGGTGAAATGAGAATATGATGAGATGGAGGATATATCTCACTATATGAAAAATTTATTATACAACCCTCAATCCCATTTAGTGAACATAATGTCAAAGTATACATATAGTCCTTTCTAGGTACCTTACAAAGTAGTCTATGTAAATGACAAAGAAACATGACTTGATAGATTTACAAGAGTTCCCAAAGTAAATTCGGCCTATAAAAGGAATGAAGAGGGTCATGAATCATGTTAAAGTCTAATTTCCTTGTTAATAGGTCTAATATATGTTACAAGTGAGCTAAATAAAAGTGAATGTAGACCTAAAGGTCTACAAACTTATAGGTTCACATTTTTAATCAAAAGAGGAAACTCTTGCATGAATTATGAGGTTTGAAGAGTAAGTGAGATGTGAAATACATGAGTAGTAATTGGAAAGATCTGTGCATGTTATAATATGGACAAAAATTGAGAAAAATATCCATTCTTAGACCCTAACAAGTATTAGATCCAAAAAAGACTTGCAAGTCTATTTTCAAGCTTGTGAGAGACTATGCATTCTTTTTAATCAAGGTTAAGAATTGAAGGATAATTATATAAATTAAATGATAAAAAACTATATCAACATATTCTATAGACAATTAAGGTTCATGAATTGACTCGAAGGAGGAATAAACCTAGTCAAGGAATCTATTAGGCCTATTCAGGCCTAAAACCTACCTAAACCCTATAGATAAGAAAATAGGTTTGAGTATGAATGGAGATTTAAGGGACATGATAGAATCACTATAATTATATAGTGGTAGTGATTTTGATACAAAATGACCATTTTTAAGGAATAACAAGCTATTAGAGCTTTTAGGCCAAAAACATACCTCTCTTAGGTAAGTAAGTCATAGTTTTAAGCCTAAGAGGTTATTTTTGAAGCTCAAAACTTTAATGAGGATTTTCATGGGATCTCAAACACAATGTGGAAGGTGCATATATTTTTTAACATTATATTCTTTTTATTAGTTTTTTCATTAAATCCCACATCTTTATGAACAATGATTCAGAGAGTAAACCAATCTTAAACCCTTCTCAACCCCTACAAATGGAAAGTTGACTTGAGAGGGAAATAAGCATTTAAGATCACTAAAAATAAAATTTGAATGTTTGAAAAATGAATAATGAGACCTAAAAGAAGCATTCCCAAGAAATAAATATATCAAAATAAGTCATTCTAAGCTAAAAACCTAAGATAGGTGTTAAAACACAAGTCTACCACCTGAGAAGTTACTTTCTCATGCTTAGATCTTATATGTAAAATTTCATGGGATAAAAAAAACTTATGGATTATTTAAGACCACTATACACTCAAAATTGGTGGAATTGGTTAGAGGTTTGAAGGCCTGATATTTATGAATGATTGCTAACAAGATAGACACTTCCCAAGCTGCCAAGGGACCAAAAATAACCTAATGACTATGTTTGCTCTTCAAATGACCTCAAATGAAATTTTATAGTATTGGGATGATCTAAGTGACATTTTTAGGTCTTGATAGTACTTGAATAATCTATTTGGTGTCATGTATGAAGGGTAAAAGTCATAAATATAGCCTTAAAAGTGTTGTTGCAAGTTTAAATGTAAGAGCTTAGAGCGTATAAAAGTGTCCAAAATAGTGGATAAGGTCTTGTAATCATGTATATGGGTATGATGACCCTTTCCAATCCTTTATAAGGACTTACATGGTAGTGGGAGAGGTTCACAAGAAAATTGAACTTGAGTGAGATTGTCACCATACTTGCATGCATACTAGAATTAGGACTATAGACCTGTTAAGTATATATGAATAGTTTCAAGAGATAATAGGGAGTCTTAGAGAGTGATAATACACCTCAAGACACTTTTCATGAAGATTCTAATGTTTCAGGTCTTAGATAAAGAGTTACACCTCAAGTTATTGTTGACAATTGGCATGTCAAGGCCAAATGCCAACCCTTACAATTGAAAACTTTTCATGGCCGTCATAGTGTTGTTCACTATCAAGAGAAGGTAATATGTCTTAGTGTCATTACAATGGTTTCAAGTGTCAATCAAAAAAATTGATAGAGAATTCAAGTGGTTTTTTAATCTAAAGTACCCTAATGGAGATAATTGAAAGGTGGAAGCTGATAACTCCCATATATATTTAATATTTTCAATCATAATGTCTATAATATTTAAATAAGGGTGATGAACGTACATAAAAATCTCATAAAGAGATTTTAATAAGGTGATAAGGTACTTTTTCATGATATTCATTAGCAATCTTCTTATGAAAATATGTGTATATGGTCTAAAGTTAGGGTTTTAGATTTACAATGATAAAATTACACCTTAAAAGGCCATTAAATCATTAATTATTCTTTGAAACACCTTCATATCCATGTTATTACAATAATTCAAAATATTCATACTTTGAAGTTATCTCTTCATGCAAGCTAAAGCATTGTTTTGCTCTCCAAGAGTTCTCATGTGCCAAATTTGGCCCCTTTTGATCTCAAAAAGACTTATTTCTTATGTTAGTATGCCAAAAAACTCATGATCTTCTTCAAGTTTCCCTAAATTGGTGGTTCAAATCTTTAGTTGGGATAATATGCAAGAAAAAAGACATTTTCATCATTTTTCATGTACGAGTATGAATTTATATAGCCTTTTACATAAAACAAATATCATGAGCTTAAAGGTGAATTTATTACAATTTTTATAGAATATATTCAAGGAAAAAGGATAAAAAACATTCTCAAACTCCATTCTCTTCATCCACCTATAGCTGCAAGAATCTGAATGGAACCACCAGTGTTTGGCAGGGTGCTAAAATAAACCACTAAGATTATAGAAGGCTCAGGGGTTCTATGGGCTACAAGAGGTCTACAATGGCTATCTAGTTGGGTGACTTGCACCAAACTATAGATAGACTTGTAAACTAGGTTGGGGATAACACTTTCAAATTCACAAAGTACACAATCTCTTTTAATGGATCCAACCATAGTAAAGCAAATGGTTAAAACTATACTATGGATTGCATAAACAATATATAAGTAGTAATATTGAATGAAATGAAATAACTAATGGAATGTAAATCTAAAAACTATGGCACTCTGAAGCCTAGTGAAAGACATTTTGAGAAATAAAGACATTTTTAAGCAAGGGTTAAATAGCATGCCTATTCCATATTTGAGCTATATTTTAATACAATACTGATGGTTTGAAATAATCTAATATTTCTAGTTTTAACAAGAGAGAGAGAGAGAGAGAGGGTTTTCACAAGTTTTCTAGTTTGTCTACTATGCAAAGGAGAAATCTTATGAAGATGGCAATATTATAAAACAAAGGAATATTTTAGGTAATGAAAGTACTCTTTAGACATGCACAAATACAAAAAACTTTAGAAACTATGCTAAGTAAGATATCCAACAACTAGTTATCTAAAATAAAACAAACCTTAGCATATACATTACTACAAATAAGCAAAGTTCCCTCATATCAAACTCAAAATATGTGCACACTTTATACCAACTGATTATCAAAGCTAGGAGGCAAGAGAGGAATAAGATCAAGTTGTGTGTAGGTTGAGCCCAGACCAAGAGCCAAAGCTATGGAAGAGATGAAGGAAAAACCACCAATCTATGAGAGGTAATCTAAGGAACAAAAGTGATAGGTGAAATGGAGTTTTGAGGAGGCAATGAGTAATCCACAAGCTTTAAGAACACTATCAATAGCAAAGAGAATCACCAATGGAAGCAATAACAAACTAGGGCATCACTTTTCACAAGGAAAGCAATTATGCCAAGCAAGAATCAAGAGAGATTCAGGGAGGTAGCCAAGCCTTCAATGTGAGATGGTCAATGGAGATGATCAAAGTAGAGACGTATTAAAAGTGGATTAAGACTAAATAGAGAGGAGAAAGGCTTAAATGAATGATAAAAAGGCATATATCTCAACCCTAATCTACCAAAAGACCAAAAACTAGCCATTTCTAGCCATTTAGGACCAAATAGGGATCTTTTACATGTGTTATACCTAGGCTATGACCTAATATGCATATTTTATGAAGGAAACATGTGGCCTAGGCCACAGATTTCCTCCCTAATCCATATCCTACATCAAATAGAGGCCTAGGGTGGTCAACAAGTCCCCAAAAGGGGCCCGATGAGTCCCTAGAAGGCTTGTCTAGCATGAGAAGAGACCAAGGTGGACTAGGGATGAGAATATCATGTGAGAAAGGTACAAGTGAGTTGTAAATGTCTCAAAGTAGGATGACCAAGGTTGGTTTCTACACTTGAGATGATATATAATCATAGGGAGGAGTAGGGTTAAAGAAATTATGATTACATATGCCCTAAAGGTATGAGTATTTAGTGTTTGAATGAACAAAGAGTGATGTGAAGTACCTAAAAGCCACACCAAAGCAAAGGAAAGCAAGTACTAAAAAAATAATAGATTACATTACCTGTACTTACTAGATAAAGATGATGATAAAAGAATGTTAACTGTGTGATCCATAGGTGAAAGTGCAAATGTTGTGTAGTCTAAAATCCAAATCTATCTCTAGTTCTAGCTCTAGTTATAGTTCCTACAAAAGGGAACATAAGTGATATCAAATAAAATCATACTACCCATAATGGCATTCACTAAGGCATCAACCCTAGTTTTCTCCTTACGAGGGATATGGGTGAACTGGACATCCTCAAAGAAGGAGAGCAACTTATGCACTTCCTTGAAGAGGGGGAGTAACTCAAAACTAAGGACAGCCCAGACACCAATGAGTTGAGACATAACTAAGAGTGAGTTGGAGAACAACTACACATAGCACATACCTAACTCATGGGCATCAATCAAGGTGCCAATGATTACATGATACTCAGTGGCATTATTCTTCTCAATAATCAATAAATGACTAGCTATAACAAGCCCATGGCCTTATGAATCATCAATAACCTAAGCTATACCTATAGGTCTTAGGTTACCCTAACTACCACCATCTATGTAAATCACCAATAAGAGGTTCACCATGATGGGGGTCGAAGACATAGGACTAACAACTATAGAAAAGTTATTACAACATATATTAAAGTATACAAGTTACACAAGGGAGTCAAAAAATGTAACTAATCCATAACCAAAGTGGTTGACCAACACCAATCAGGAAGAGGCAACCAGAGAAAGTGGGGGGGAGTTCAAAGAAGATGAAGACCAATCAACAAGACCAGAGCAAGTCTTGAACTACCATAACTAGCTAAAATTATCAACGTAAAACCATGATGAAAAAAGAGAGAGAGAATTAGAATGGATCAACTACATGAAATCAAAGAAATGACTAACTAAAAGAAGTAAAAAAAATTAACATCTATCTCTAGGTGCCCCCGAGACAGGGTACGAACTCGAAAGGTCAGTGAGGACCTAAAACAAGGTCTTGGGGGTCAAAGTAGGGACAAAGTAGGACCAAAGAAGCCTTGAATCAAAAAATAGAGGCCACTAATGCACTCATAACATGACAAAATCTCTAATATGAAGGTCTCATGGTCTAAATTGCATAAGAGGGCCCACAAGGTACACCTAATAAAGAGTACACCAGCCTGACAAACCAAGGGACCTAAGGGTCTAGTAGATCAAAATAGTCCCAAATAGACCCAAAGAGACCTTAAAGAGAGAAACAAACTCTACCATTACATCTAGAATGGGCCAAAACCTCTAATATGAAGGTTTTGGGGTTCCAAGAGCAAAAATGGAGTCAAATAAAGGCCAAGAAAGGGCAAAAAGAAGGTTGCTAGCCTAGGCCACAACCCACCTAGGAAAACCCATAGCATAGACCACTACCAAGGTGTAAAATTTATAGCCTATCCCATTGACAAGCTATGGTTTAGCCCAAAAAACCATGGCTTAGGATAGAAAGGGCCAAAAACAAGCTTGAAGAGCCTAGAAAGACCCAAAAAAGGCCCAAAAAAGAAAGGGAAGGGGGGAGACAAGAAAAGAATGTTTATGAGCATGCCAAAACATAGTTTTCTTATTTCATTATGAGTATAATTGATCTGGGGTCACATTTATATCTCGTGCAAACTTGAGGAGTTAGAGTGATAGAGGTAAGAAAGACATCTCAATTAGTAGAGCCACTACCACTGTGTGAGGCCAACCATGAGAGAGTGTCTCAATGTCAACCATAATGAGAGGTAATGAATGGTGGTATGATGCCCATGATAGATTAATAACAATTAGGGAAGGATAGAGTAAGTCATAAGTAACCACAACCACTAACCCATACCATCTATAAGCACTATAAAGAAGGAGAGGAGTTAGTAAAGGACTAGCTACCATTAATCAATAACCAAACCAACTATAAGAAGGAAAAGAATTTGCTTCTATCCTGAGGTGCATCCAAGGAGGAGTTCACAAGAAAAATGGCCAAGGATACCCATAAGGACCTGACAATGTATTTCATAAGAGGGTCAATCCAAGGAATGAGGGCCTGGGAAGGGTGTTCTAATAAGCTTTAAGGCTCACCAAAGCACCACAGGCCCAAGCCCAGGCCTACCCCTAAGGTAGGCCACCACTTCTCCCTAACTAGAGGCCTAACCCTGAGGCAAGACACTATTTGGCCTATGAAGATGCTAAAAAATAGGAAAAAGGTAGGGAGAGGGGTATGAAGCATCAATATCCCTAGGTTTACCAGTCATGACCTAAAATATAAGAGTGTCAAAGGTGGGGTCATTATTGGTGAATGAGACCTCTAAACCCGAAAAATTAAAAGTATGATAGTGCATAAGATGCATGATCATGAACTTCTTATAATCTCTCCTCTCATTGATCAGGGTGGGTGTTATACCATGGATGGAATAGAATTCAAGATCAAACTTAGCTACTCTAGTGGCCTTAGCAGGAGATGTGTTAACAGAGGTAATACTCTGATGGGAAAATCATGATGTAAGGGGGAGCTCAACATCAAGGGAGACATCCTAAAAGAGGTCTTTGAAGAGAGATGAGTTGACCTAGTGTCACAAAGTAGAAGAGGGAGTTGACTGGTACATGTCAGACTCTAAAATATTGAATGATGTTTGGTACTCAACCAGATCACAACATTCATCCTTAAAAAAATGAGATTTAGTAGTGAAAGACATGTGATCACCCACAAAACCCCACAAAGAGATAGCCAAAGCCTCACTTGAGGGATTTGTCTTTGCATAGAGCAACACCTAAGCATTTGAGTCAGCCTCTAGAGTGTGAACCTCACCTTCATGAATAAATTAAACCATGTGAAACTTGGCTAATATGATGGATACATGGTGGTGGTCCAGGGATGGATAAGAATCATATTATATGAAACATCAAGGTTTAACACATAAAACTCAATCTAGACCACCTTAAGACCAAACTTGATGTAGAGCTTCACATTTCCCACAAGCATAGCTATGTCATTATTTAAACCAACACACCTATGCTAAGAATTAGAAGCTTCTTCTAGATAATCTTGATTTCATTAAATACACATAAAGGCATGATATTCAACGTGTCTCCTTCATCTAAAATGCATCACTTAACATGGCAGTCATTAATCAAAGTCTTGATTTAGAGAGGGAACTGAGCCCTCTTTGCTAGAATCAAGGTGTCAAGCAAAGAGGCTAGGTTAAAAGATAGAATAGGTAGCCAAGGGTTCTTAGGTGTATTATATTTAAAATATACCTCGATATCATCATATAATATATCCTCACAATAGATACAAATCTCATCAAATATGAGGCCCCTTTTCTTAGGATAAAGGCAAAGCCAAATGGAGATCCTAGATGAGAGGCCTTGTAACTCCTCAATGATGGAGTAAGAACATTGTATAGCCTATGGAGAGATGTTACTCTAAAATTCAAACCTAACTTTGGGATTCCCTACCCCTGTGGGATGGATGGGAGGTCCAACACCACTAGTCTCTCCGACAGGGTCGGTGGCCTGACCTAAGTGCATGTTGATAAAGCACTCATAACTAGTGGGATCAATGTCAATAGTTTCAATGACCTTGCTACTCTTGCACTTGGCTTTCCCACTTATTTTAGCCTAAGAAGATGAGTCAAAAGAGGTGAAAGATCAATAAGGAGAATGTGGGGCCTTAGCCTTTAATTTCTTCATTTTCTTCTTCTTCTTCTCCTTGTCATGGTTTGGGAGAGGCTCTTTGAAGACATAAAACTTATGGTTGGGTTTCATAAGAGGGGACATCTATGACTAAGGTGAGGCTTACCCACTAGACTATTAGGTAGTATAATTGGCATCATCATTCCCTTTCAACCAATGGTATTTACAAAACATAGCAGGGTCATAAGGGAACACCATCTATTATTCCATTGGGCTAAATTTAGAAACATTCTTTTCATCTGGTTTCTTGTTCACAACATTTACCTCACAACTTTCCTTCTTATCCTTCTTCTCAAGAAGAGAATTAGTGACACCATCACCAGTCACATTATGGTTGTGATCATGTAATGAGGATGACTTTTAGGAAGGTATAGGTTACATGCTCACACACACCTCAAATACTTTGATCTTTAGACACTCATTAATAGCTTCATCATAATAGGTAGGCTCACACTTGAGGACCTCAAGTCGAACCTCCTACCTCAATGCTCGCATGAACATATCATAAAGTTGGTCATCTGAGAACCTATTTCTACATGTATGAATAGTTGAATATCATTTATGAACAAAATCAAATATTGACTCACCTTTGGTCTATGTCATGGAGGTGAGTGACTGGATGTTGAGGTTAAAATGTCTATAATATCAAAATATTAGAGGAAATCATCTAGGACTTGAAAACTAGAGAGAGAATTTGGATGTAGATTTTGAAACTAGACAAGAGCTTCAGCTCATAGAGAATGAGAAAAGAGATTTAAAAACATGCCTTTATCTTATTCCCAATCCATACACACCATCATGAATGTCATAATATTCTATGTAGGATTGGAGTCCTAAATCCCATTGGACTTTGGTAGTTCAAGGATAGGAGTAAGAAGGGGAATAGCACATACCCAAGGGGCTAGAGGATTTTGCAAAGATCCTCATAAGCATAGTTGATAGTATGTTGGTGATAAGATCCAAGAGGGGGATCATGATGGAAATGATGTTGCCTATGATCATATGCATCATCATGACCATGGTCATGGAAAGCATGATGTTGAGGTGGCTCCTGATAAGGAGGCTAGTCATAATGAAAATCATCTCTACCATGAGGTGGAAAATGACCATGAGAAGTGTGATGGTCCCCATGAGGTTGATGGGAAGACATAGCATACTCATGGAAGTGGTTATAATTATCAAAATATCCATGATGTTAGTCATGTGGCATCAAATGAGGATCAACTGATAGTCACTAAGATTCATGATATGCATCCCATAGATATCTAGTCTATAAATGGTGATAAAAATCAACATGCTCATCAAAAACTCTAAAGGAAGGGCTATGAGGATGAGAAAAACCCTCATGATTAATATATCTTCCCAAGTGGGAATAGCTATGATCCACAACATGGACATGTAAATGTTCTTACAGGAGATTTTCCTACCACAAAATAGGTGAGGGACTCATGTGGGAATTGGTTGAGGCACTTAACACTGAATGGGTATGGCCTCTATCTCCAAAGGGTGCACATCATCAACTCTTAGGTGGAGAAGGATGTACTTCATTCACCTAAAGATGTCTATCGTAATCATAAATGATTGCACGTAACTCATTTGGTCCTAAACAATCAAGAGGATCCTAATCACCTTGAATGAGTAAGTGAGATACAACATGAGGATGAGTAGAAACATCTTTAGATGAATGAATTTTGGATTGGTGAAAAAGAGACCAAGTTTGTTGGTTAAAGTCCTACCAATCTTGTTCCCTTTAAAATTTGAGAGGATGTAGACTACCATGTTGGGTCAAGGGAGGATCCTAGATTCTATGGTGTCTATGGCATTCCATTGAAACCATGGCTTGCTCATGAATGAGCTCAAGGATGAGACCCTGAATCTGACAGGAGTGACATCCCAAGGGTGGGAGGTTAGCCATGGGTGAAATGAAATAATAAAAACATATAAGACAATATAAAATGCAAACCATAAGAGAACCAATAGGGAGAATAACATAAAACCAAAGAAGAATACAACAACCAAGGTGATAGTCAAAACATAACTGAAATCAAAGCCTAATAGCTAATAGAGGAAAGTTGGCTAAGAGAGATTTAAATGAGATATAACTAGCATAAAATCATATGTGAGGTCACACTAGGTGTGCCAATATGTATCTCCAAGAATCTAAATAGACCCACCAATGTTTGGTAGGGTGCTAAAGCAAACCACTAAGAGGCTAGAAGGCTCACGGGTTCTATGGGCTATAGGAGGTCTATGATGACTATCCAATTTGCTGACTTGCACTAAACTATAGATAGACTTGTAAACCAAGTTACGGCTACCATGGAAAAGTGCACAAAGTACACAAGATCCTCTAATAGATCCAACAATAGTAAATCAAGTGGCTAAAACTATACTATGGATTGCAGAAACAATATAGAAGCAACAATACTGAATGAAATGAAATAGTCAATGGAATGTAAATCTAACAACTATGGTAATTTGAGGCCGAATGAAAGATATTTTAGGAAATAAATATGTTTTCAATCAAGGGTTCAAGAGCATGCCTATTATATATTTGAGATATCTTTTAATGCAATACTATTGTTTCCTAAAAATGAAATATTTCTATTTTTAACAAGAGAGAGAGAGAGAGAGGGTTTGCACAAGTTTTCTAGTTTGTCTACTATGTAAAGGAGAAAGCTTCTAAAGAGATAAATGGAATACAAAAAAGGAATATTTTTAGTAATTAAAGTACTCTTTGAACATGCACAAATACATGAAACTTTAGAAAGTATGTTAAGCAAGATATCCAAGAATTAGTTTTCTAAAATAAAACAAACCCTAGCATATATAATACTACAAATAAGTAAAGACTTTCACTTTTTAAAGAAAATTGCCCTCATATCAAACTCAAAATATGTGAAGAATTTCTAATAACTAATTTTCCAAGCTATGAAGTAAGAGAGGAATAAGATCAGGTTGTGTGTAGGCTGAGTCCAGACCAAGAGCCAAAGCTATGGAAGAGATGAAGGAGAAGCCACCAATATGTGAGAGGCAATACAAGAAACATAATTGATAGGTGTAATGGAGTATTGAGGAGGAAAGTATGAATCCATAAGCTTTAGGAACACTATCAATATAAAATATAATCACCAATGGAATAAACATCAAATTAGGGAATCCTTTTTACAAGGAAAGCAATTGTGACAAGCAAGAATCAAAAGAGATTCAGGAAGGTAGCCAAGCTTTCAATATGAGATGATTAATGGAGATGATCAAATTAGAGATGCATAAAAAGTGGAGTAAGACTTAATAGAGAGGAAAGAGTCTCAAATTAATGATAAAGAGGCATATATCTCAACCCTAATCCACCGAAAGACCAAAAACTACCCATTTCTAACCGTTTGGGACCAAACAAGGGTCTTTTCATGCATTCTACCTAGGCCGTAACCAAAGACATAACTTTTTTGAAGGAAACATGTATTCTAAGCCATGGGTTTCCTCCCTAAGCCATGGCTTAGGTCAAACATATACCTAGGGTGGTCAATAAGTCCAAGAAAGGAGCATGTGAGGTCCCTAGAGGGCCTATCTAGCATGAGAAGAGACCAAAGTGGACTAGGGATGAGAATATCATGTGAGAAAGGTATAAGCAAGAGGAGAATGTCTCAAATTAGGATGAACAAGGTTGGTATTCTACACTTGAGCTGATATATAATCATAGGGAGTAGTAGGGTCATGGGAAGTATGATTACACCACCTAGTTTCTTTGTACATCACAAGAGCCCTTTAGGTTTGTAGATGGTACAACCATGAGAGAAAAATCAAGGTCTATCATTTTGGGTAAAAGAAGGGGCCTGAAAGAGATTCCATCTTTGGTAATTGGTTCTCATTTTCTCTCTCTCCTTTATGAACCATCCTTAACAAGTTAAGGCACTCATCAGATGTTCTTCATTCAAGAAAACAATCGATTTTCTAAGATTTCTCCTCATTTGGGCATCATGATAGAAAAATGAAAGTTTGTGAAACTTGTTAAGAGAATGAACCACCTTTCCATGACATTATTAATCTTATTTCCATATTTTTGAGGGTAATGGATCTCAAGAAGGCATACACAACTAATTTATAGTCTATAGATAGTTTAGAGAGTTTGTACGGTCCATGAGAGAGAAGAATATCAAGATTTGTTAGAATTTTGTTTTTAAGGTTTTCATTCATGTCATATATCCTTCATTAAAGTGACACAAATATTCCTCAAGGTCATTCCCCCTCAAAAACCATCAATCATACTCAAATGCCCTCATAGTCTTTGTTTAGCATATGTTAAGGTATTTTAGCATATGTTAAGGTTATTAGCAGAATCCTAGGTTTCTTTTACACTATGAATACCTCCTTTAAGAGCCATAAAATTATTGTATCATTTTGAGTGTGTGACTATGCTTCCTTAATACCCTTAAATATGGTCTTGACATACACTTTACATGCTCATTTCACCTCCATCTTGTGTCATCCCATCTCACAGTCTTCTCATTGAAATTCACCATTGTAAAAGCTCCATCTCCATCTCCATTCATTGTTTCCCATCATCTATCACCTATCAATATGTATCCACTCACTTCCACCTCATTGATCCATTGTCATAAAGGATTTAAAAGTGTTTATAAATCATCATGGCTATGAAATTAGGTATGAAATCTTAAAACCTTGCTAAGACTCAGAGAAATGATCATCTATAGCCAAAGGAAGAACATCAACAGTATCTTATTGAGGTCAATTTCAAGGAAGGCCTATGGTTTGAGATTTTCAAGCAAGATTTACACTCTTATTCAGTTAGAGGAACACCATGGGTATGTTGGTGACCTCCTTAATTTCCCCTATCACCCAATCCTTGTTTTGGTCCGTACAAGTAACAAAAGAATCTCCACCTACAACCATGCTAGCAAGAGGTGAGATTAAAGATGAAAACAAGGAGAGATTTGGATGTTTGAAGGGGGAATTTAGATATTGAAGAACTTAAATCAAGGGTAAGATCATTTGAGTGACGTTAGAGGTCTATTGATATCAATTTCAATACCTAAAAACTATGTACAGTCCATATAAGGATCAAGTGCTCACACACATGCAAGTCTATGATGAAGAAAGGTATATGTTCAAGAGGTAGAGTGATAAGTATGGAGAAAACATTGTTAAAAACTAGTGGGTATGAGACTTGGATAAAAATCATACTATGAGTAAGAATAAAACTTAGATTAAGACATGTTTTCATGTAAATTGACACCTATAGTGGTGTTTGAATGGATCTTGAAGTATATGAAACTTTGAGAAAATTATATGGAATACAATGAAGTTATTGATATATATTTAGGTTAAATGGATTTTCTTCCCAAGGTTGAGAGTTACTTAATATGGTGATTTATATCAATCCATGAGGTTCAATTGCAAAATATCATAGTCATTCACCTATAGCCTTCCCAAGATAAGCCTATCTCCAAGCATGAAGAAGATAAGAGCATAATAGTCTATGGTGGAGTTCCATGATAAAATGGAAGTTTCATAAAACAATGAAAATTTGGAATAGGTAAAGGTATAGACAAGATTCTTCCAAAGAATATTCACTCCAAATTTAACCTTGAAATGTTCACCTATAGCCATACTAGGGTTAATTGTATTGATATATTTATATGCCCTAGATAGTTGTAGTTCATGATACATTTCAGTCAAGGGGAAACTTGTGAAGTCACCTAGGTAATCAAATGAAAAATTATTGTCTTCATACCTTTGGAAAGATCATGACTTGTACTGCCAACTCAAGAAAGTATAGTACATAGGCATGTATATGGAATAAAGACTGTAAGAGCATGAGAACACCCTTAGAGATCAAATATACTAAAGGAAGAAATTATAAGAGGTTTCCAAATAATTTAGGAGGTATTAAAAGTGATAAGTGATGATGGAATGGATAAAACCACCTCCATTTACCCAAGCATCACCTACAGCAATGTTAGAAAGGCAATCACATTGAAGTCTTTGAAGAAACATGGTATGATGATGGGTTACATAGGTTCAAGAGGTGACTAGTAAAATATATGAATAATTAAAAGAAGGATTTTATGGCATAATAAAAACCTATTCATAATTATCAAACTCCAATACAAGGTGATACAGTAATGAACTCAGTCATGAACCTATGGAACATGGAAACACGGGCAGCCCACTATCTAATTCTGAGCATAATAAGTTTTAAGGCCTTTATAGGCATAATAAAACTATGAAAATTGGTAAAGGTGCTGATCATGAGTGGTTTCAACAGAAAATGGTCTTGGTTAGGTCACACTAATAGTGAAATAATCCATTGTTTTGTCACTTTCACATGTTTGTCTATTGACAGTCACCAATGGAGCTTAGAGGGCTTTTTGAAGAGTTACAAGTATGATAGAGGGTTTTTACTTCATGAAATGGTTTTTAAGGAAATTTAAGGTGAATTTTAGACTTCCCACACCTAGTGAGAGTGATCACATTCAAAATTTCATGCAAATCATGTCCTTGAGGGCTAACATAGGCAAATAGGATATAAACCCTAAAGACCTTACCACCATATTCAACTAATCCATGGGATTCATTTTCACTTGATGAGAATTATAATGGTGTAAGGGTAATTTAAAACCTTTAAAGAGGATTGGATTGGATTGAATACAAAAAACTTATCTTTTTTTATTCTTAAGCCTTCCTTTCTTCTTGCACAGTCCAAGATAGCCATTGAAGCACCACTTCATCACATACACATCTTGAGTGATATTTTTTATGGGAGATTGATATTTCCATGGTTGTTGAGGGGGTAAATTTACTTTATACAAATGGAAAAATGTTTTAAATTAGGGGTTTATATGCTATGAACTACTACTAATAAGTTCAGACCCTTAAAACCTTTTTAAAACCCTAAGAGATGCCCAATGGAAGAAATAAGCCTAAATGTGCATTCTAATGATGTTTTTGAGCAATGAAATTATGTTTGGCATCTTATCAAATATATCTGAGCCTCTCCATAGCCTAGTGTTTGGCACATGCATGATCCATACTTTAAAAACTAGGCTAAAGAAGGTTGTTTTGAGCTTGTGTGCAAGGAAATAAGGGTAATTTCACATTAAATGAGCTAGAGAATAAATAAGGGGTCCTAACTTCCTAAAAAACCTTACTAGATCCATCTAAAATGGCTATTTCTATAGGAATATAGGTCTGTAGGTCAAAACAAGAATCTATGTGAATGTAAGTTGAAGGTGGATGGCTTGATTAATCTAATTCCATGACTCCAAAAGACCTCATATATGTTATTCAAGTATTATACACTATATAAGATATTTTCAACTCATCATAAGGTCAAAATATTGAAGAACCTTGAATACACTTATGCCTAGCTATTGACTTCATGAGATAGTGTCATCAAGAAAGGGTAATAGGAGATAAAGTAATGTCAAGAGGGAACTTCAAATATTCATGAACATCATCATCATGTTCTAAGATAAGTTTATTTTAGATATGAGCTGCAAGAAAGGTGGCATGACCAATCATTTTGGCCTCAAGATACCAAACACTACCTAAAAAGTTTATTTCTTACCAGAGAGGTGACTTCACATGATCATCATGGTACAAATATTTTGCATAGGAGGATGAGGAATTATAGGTAGATGCCTAATACACTAATGTTTTGTGGCATTGGATTAGACTTTGAACACCCAAGCTTTATGAATAGTCATTAAGAACCCTACGCACTCTAAAACCCTTGTACAAACTCAATGGAGAAAATTTTAAATAAAAGGAATATAAATATATTTAAATCACTTGAATACCACCTGAATCATTTAGGACACTTTGATATCTTCATTTTCATGGTAATTGGTTGTATCAATGGTGTATGGACATGGTAAAAAATAGGATTTTGAAAGGGAAAAGTGTAGAAAGAGAGGTACAAGGCAGTTTAAGAAAGTTAAAATCATTGGAGAGTGAAGGTTGAAACTTCTTATACCTATAAAATTCATAAAATTATCAAAACCATTCCTACAAGTGCCCTTGAGAGTTCATTAAAATCAGCCAGTCTGCAAGATTGAAGGATAAGGTGACCTAGTCACCTAGTTTGACCAAGTTTTAGGTGTTTCTTACCTAATAAGACCTAATTAATGATATGGTAGGTTGTTTAAGGCATAAAAATCACTATATTTTTAGGTTTTAAAAGTTTTATATAATTTCTTTGGCCATCAAGTGCAAACAATTAGGCTATTAGGCCTAATTGTCCTAGTAGACCTACTTGGTCAATCTAATGAAGATAAAGATGGTGTAGAAGATTTTTTATAGGGTTATATTATGTTATAATCAATACATAAATGATCTTCACACCACACATCTTCTTCTTGAGTTTCAATTTCATGCATATCTATTCCTCAAGTGGCAATTCCATGCATAACTGGTCTTTAACTACCAATCACATACATGACTCATCTTGAGTTTCAATACATGAGTTAACTCACCCTTGAGTAGCAAGGTATAAGAGTTATATAAAAAATATAAGGAATATCATGATTCAAGAGTATTTTGAATCAATTAGCCACATCTTCAACTACCTCTTTTCAATGCATAGGATCATGCAGGAGCATCAATCATGAAGGTCTTCTTGTGGACTGATTATAACTATTTTGTAACTAAAGTGACATTTGAGTTGTAATGGATTTGATGTTTTTATCTTCTAAGCCATGTTTCTATTTCTCACCTATCTTTTTTTTTTATTCATGCCTTATGTCTTATTTTTGGGATCCCTCAGGTTGGTATACAAAAACTATGCTAAAATTCTAACTTGTACCTGGAGTTAATAAGAAAAGTTTGTTGTAAACTTATTCATGGTTGTTATTGTGTTTATTGATTATTTATTTGTAGATAAGTGTCATATTTATCTCATTTTTTAGGTCCTTTCCTTCACCTAGTAATATGTTTTCATCCTCTATAGGTCACATGAAGTGTTAAAGGATATAAATTGTGTTGAATAGTATTAGTAGGTAGTGTCTTTATAGACCTTCATTCCTCTATCTTCAAGTTATAGATCTTCTATCAAACCTTCATCTAAAACATTCATGTTTATGATTATTTTAAGAAAGTATTGTTTAAAATATATTCCCTTTTTATTAATAAGGGTGCTCACAAAAAAGGTTTATAGAGGATCATGATTACATTAGGTGCATCACCATTATTAGCATAGGATTTGCCTTTCATTAATCCTTCTAACTCTTTTCACCCCAAAAGCAAATAGATCTTAGGAAAATAATTCAAATTAGATATACTAGAGGATATAGCCTCATAATATGTAGGTTTTTTCTAAGTATAGGTATCCCATAGCCTATAAACCAATTCAATGTTAGCCTGGGTTTGAAGGAGATCTAAGCAATCTGCTTCCGCAAGGTGCAGCTTGGGTTACTAACAATTTGTATAAGGAACAAGTTACAAGTCTTTTAGATTATACTTAAGGATTCTCAAGTATGAGATAGGTGTCACCAAGGGTGATGAGATTTTAATGAAATATATGATAGAATGAATATGTAAAAATGAAGTTACAAGACATGATGAACATAGAGAAGTCAATGATACAAGAAGAATACTATGTTTCAATACTCTAACTTGTAACTACTCCTTCAATAAATGCATTGTAACTCTTCAAACAAACTCCTATGCCACCTTAATGAAACCAACATCAAATGGATTGTGTACATGTTTAAGAGATATTTTATAACTACTTATTGGCAAGTTTTCTTATTCGTAATTGGTTTCATGAGTGTTTGGCAGCCATCATTAGTTGTTGACACCTCTTTCCTCTTTCTGTGTGTGCTTCTTTATTCTATATGTACTACCTTATTTATATTTTAAATATATATTCAACCTAATTATGGTGAATCCCTACTCATTTAAACATTTTTACTTGCCTTTGAAATGAATACAAGCTAATTTATAACCTTCATAATGCTATAATTAGTGTACATTTTATGATTAGTTGATGAATGTTAGGAGTAGTGTCATAGATCTCTTTCATTTGTCATATCCCCTTACCTATTTTTAGGTTATTAGTTATCTCATTAGGTCATGTGGAGTGTGTTATAAGCTATTTCATTGGCTAAGTGTGGATATTGCTTCATTAGTGTCTACTATGAGACCTCTTGATCATCCCCTCTTAGTTATTATCTTGATTTACACCTTCATTATAAAACATTGATGTTTAGAGGCTCATATTGAGTTAGTGTGATAGGTTTCAAGTCTTGTTCATGTTCTTAGTGTAGTATATTCAAGTGAAAGGTATTAATTTGGTGAATCACCTCCTTATTATTTTCTTTCTCTCTCTCTGCCTTTTCCCTAGTAAGTAATAGGCTTAGTTGTAGTTTCAAGGTGAAAAATCAAGGGAGTTATCCCTATTTACATATTTACCTCATTGATTAGGCCACCCATAAATTAAAGGTGTGTCTATGTTATAACCTAAGTGAGGAGGCTTGAACAACATTCTCAAGGGTGTAATTTAGTGTGATAACATCCACCAAGGATAAAATATATAAAGTAAGGTTTCCTCCCTCACTACTATGCCCATGTTTCAAGGGACACCATCATGATGAAGAGGTCTAATGCATTGGGGAGAGTCAATGCTCCTAATTTCCACTTATTTTCCACTTACATAGGTTAAATGATGATGGAACAACTACATTTATGCATCTAGTAGTGCTTCTTATCCTCTCTTGTTTCATATTCCTTATAAACATTATTGGAAATGCCTAATTTTATTTACTAAGTATATCAAAACTCTTCTTATGTAGACACTTGTAATGGTATCTTATGACTTTTGAATTAATAAAAGACTTGTTTTTTACCTTCTCTAAAATTGTATTTTGTGTGAATTC
Source organism: Torreya grandis (assembly GCA_037957365.1). Lineage (NCBI taxonomy): Eukaryota > Viridiplantae > Streptophyta > Pinopsida > Cupressales > Taxaceae > Torreya > Torreya grandis. Next base: position 2,161,358 of record JARHVA010001302.1, read on the forward strand.
TTGTGTTTTATTGATCTTATCTTGTGGTAGAGACTATTTTCCCTTGTATATGTCCATTTTCCTTCACCTTGTTCTAAGTAGGTAAGTCTTTTGTAGGTCATATGTTTTGTTACAGCTAGTTATGTAAGTGATTAGGTGTGGGATCCCACTAATTATGTCTTATGCAGGACTTTTTAGCTATTCCCTCTAGTCCTAACATAAGTCACCACCTTTATATGAAATACTTATGCAATAAATGCCTAATTTGGAGATTGTGTAGGATAAAATTCAATCCTTATCAATCATGTTATGTTATTTTATGTAGGTAGAGGAGATACTCGAATCTTGGTGCATCACCTCATTTTAAAGTTTTTAGCTTCTCTCTTTCTCTTTTCATGAACCGAAAACTTTAGTATAGCTTAAGTAGGATATATTAGTGTAGGTTTTAGGACTAAAACCTAATCCTAAATTAGGTGAACAATGGTTTAAGGATTTTTCCTTTTCTATAGATTCACTCTTATCATAGGTCACCTACAACCTAGGAGTGTTTCCATTGTGTCAAGTTAAAATGGTCTTAGGACCTAACAAGGTGCATTTCAATGTGACAACAGTTTCTAGAACACTCGACAGGACAACTATTTTAAAAGATTGAAGATTTTTCTAAGAATTTGGTGTTGTTCTAGGTAATTTATAGTTGCTTCACACACATATCAAGCACTTGATGACTCCAAAAGTCATTCAAAAGGTCCTAGTTTTAGATTAGTACTTGGTATTTATGACAAAAATAACAAGGGCATATTATAGAGTTAAAGAGGTTGATTTTGTTGAGTTATCATTATATTCAACTATAAGGAAGATATTTCCAAGGTCTACTCCATAATCTAAACCCCCTTTTGCTACTAATTTTCCCCAACACAACATAGTACCACTTCAAGTCTCTCATATGATAGCCCAAAGGAACCAACTCTTTATACCCTTGAATGGTGGTAGCACATTGGCTCTCCAATAATATGATTACATACCTATTGTAGCCCTAAAGTTCATCCCATCCTGCACTAGTGAAAACTCTATAACACCTATTGAACACATTCAAGATGTTGTAAACATCTATTTAATTCACCATGTCACCTAGCACAATGTAATTGTGAGGCTTCTAACTACATCCTTAAAGGGGAGAGCTATATAATAGTATAGATATATATAACTAGGTTCTATTTACAATTGGGATGAGTTGGGAGAAATATTATGCCAACAATTTAAGGACAAAAGTGATAACCTTTCACTCATGAAGTAGTTAGCGCCAATCAAGAGAGATCCACATGAGTATATGGTGGACTTCAGTTTAAAATTCCAAAAGACATGGGATAGAATCTCACAACTGGTTAAACCTACCCCTAACATTTTTTTTGTATTATTTGAGATCCTTAAATAGTGATATAATAGTGATGATTCAATATATGGGGGGTACAACTCTCCCTGATGCCTATGATATTGCCATTAGGGATAAAAATTGCCTCATACAAGTTAGAAAAATTGCCCTGAGGCTGACTTGCCACACTTTATAGAATTATCCCCCATAACACCTACTCATCCCACTTTGGCACCCATTTTAGTATCAAATAGCCAACTAGATAGTTAAAGGATAGTTCCTCTTAGTGAACTACATGAGTGAAATCACTATTGCAGAGATTTGGCAATGAATTGGTTACTTTGAATAGGTACAAAGTATAGAATGTTAGAATTTATCATTCATACAATAAGCTCTTCTAACTTAATAAACAACCCTATTAGGGTAATTCTCAAGCACATGACCATATTACTTATGTTAGGCCTTACAATAACCATAACCCCAATGTTGTTAACACCTCAAAGGTAATTGTTCCCATTTAAAACAATTTGGTGTAGGATTATGATTGGTGCTTCCCTTATAGCCAACCTCATAATCATACAATTTGTGCAAATGGGGTACTCAATTAGGCTCTAATATTCTAGAGTTTGGCATCTTCCCAAGGACAATCTATTGAACCAATTCCATAAGTTGAAGGAGGGTATGAACAAGCTCGATAAAAATGAGAGTCTGATCTTCTAAATTATAATGAAGGTGAATTATGTGGTATGAATCAAATTGAAACCCCAAGTAAAAGTGGCACCCCTATAGGATACAACACAAGGTTAAAAATTAGAGTAGTGGAGGAAGGTCCATCTACCTTAATTAGTTAAATACCTACTTCTCAATCTCCTCATATAGTAGCCAAGGAAAATATAGATGTTGATCCAATCAAAGCATAATAAAAGCTAGTTATTTAAAAGGAAACTCAACCCCTAATTAGCCAACACCGAAGGTGAGAGACCATTGTTCCAAAGTTGTAATCAAAAGGAGGGTAGATTCCATTTAATACTTTTGAGTAGATGAAGAGAAAAAAACCAATGTCACCATATGAGAGGCTCTATCCATCCCATATTAAAGAGACTTGTTGAAGGAATCCTTAAGTTATCTTGGTCAAGCAAGTAAATAAAATACAACAATTACCCCTACTAGTATATGCTAACCTAAGGAAGGAGATATGAGATAAATTGGTAAACCCCATCCATTTTACATTTCACTCATCATTGTAAAAAACCTTGTCCATAATTGTATGATTTATTATGGGGCAAGCAGCGTTGTCATGCCTAAGAAGATAGTTGATTTTCTATGTATAGAGTATGTTTCTATCTCAAGGGAGTGGTCCAATTAGATGTTTCAATTATTAAGACTAATGGAATGATAAAAGGCTTAAATCTGACCCTACATGCTTGTCCAAGTATCTCTATTGTCTAAAGATATTTCAATCATTGATTTACCCCATATTTTTCTATATGCCTATTATGTGACTTCACTACTTATCTAGGTGGATGGTTGTCTTCTAATTCATCCCATATATTTCTTAGGACTAGGTATAAGACAAAGGTGACCATTACAGCTGAGCCAATCTCTAAGGACCACATTGAGACCTATTTTCCAAATCCCATGAATATGAATTGCACTATGTTTTATCAAGAAGAGGAGGTTATCAGTCATGAAGCCACCCCTCTTGTTGAAGAGGTCCTTGATTGTTTTCTTGATGAATGGGCTAAGGAGTAATTAGATTTGATCCATATGATCACATTGAAGGGATTGGATTTGGAACTACTACATTCTTGAAGATAACTTTGTTTTTCCAAATCTTGTTAAGGGACAAGAGGACCTTGAAGGCATGTGGAATTTATACTTTGATGGTTCTAGGATTAGGAATGGGGCTGGTACAGGTATTATATTGATCTTTCCTCAAAGGGAAAAGTATTTTTTTTCATATCATTTGTAATTCAACTACATTAACAATGTACCAAAGTATGAGTCACTTATTCAAGGCCTCCAAGTGGCATAAATGAGAGGGATAAAGTTACTTCAGGTGCTTTGGGATAGTGAGTTGGTTTATGAATTAGATAAGAGGCCAAAATGCATCCAAAAATAAATTGTTGAAGGCATATACATGTAGGTTATGGGGCCTCATTAAAGGCTTTGATGCCTTCAACATACAAGTTATACCAAAAAAGTAGAATGTTGATTTAGATACACTTGTCACAGTGGGATCACAATATGACCTTCCTAAAGAGGTTTTGAGAAGTTAAGAGTAGTTGTTCAAGTTGATTGTTAGACTTGTAATTCTTGACAATAATGATAGTCAACTAATATTTTTATAATAATACACAAATCATTAAATTTTTACAATATGAAGCTGAATTTTTAGTTAAAAACTAGCAAAGACTCCAAGATTAGTATGAGGATTAAATCATCCATTTAAAGGGAAACAAGTTGCCTTAGGTATTAATTACCTTAGAGAACATATTAATCTCAGATGACTAGCTCAAACAGGGGAAGATGAACATGAATATTAAATATGAGAACTAAAATATAGTAGACATATATAATGGTATGTTTATAAAGGCTATTAAGATATTCCCCCAATATAAAATTGATGATTTTGTTGGTCTTTGTAAAATATATGATGACATATTTGCTTGGAGATACCAGAATCTTAGGGATTTTGACCCAAGTTTGGGCCAACACACCATTGAGCTTAATCCAAATTCCAAACCAATGAGATAAATGTAAAGGCCTATAAACACAAATATTGAGCCATTAATGAGAAAATAACTTACTAATCTGATTGAATCTAATATCATATTCCTTATCAAGCATTCTTCCTAGGTGGCCAACCTAGTCCTAGTTAGGAAGAAGAATGGGGAGATTAGGCTATGTGAGGACTTTAGGGACCTAAAAAAAGCATCCCATAAATATCATCAACACCTTCCACATATGGAGAAAATCCTCTAAATTATAGTAATAATTGAGATTTTTTCCTTTCTAGATGACTATTTAAGATATAACTAAATCCTTGTACATGAATGTGATCAATACAAGACAAATTTTACCACAAATGGGGTATTTATGCTTATAGGAAAATGCATTTTGGGTTAACCAATGCTAATGAAACATTCCAAAAGGCCATGTATATGATATTTAGAGTCCTTATTAATGACATGATATTGGTTTACTTAGATGACATATCTATTTTATCCAAGAATACAATTGATCACTTGGAACACTTAAGGCAAGTATTTGATAGATACAGATAATTTGGGGTGTCCTTGAACCCAAAAAAGTGTGTATTTTTGTTCCATGAAGGTAAGTTGTTAGGGAATTTGGTTTATAAGGATTACCTATCAATTGATCCAGAGAGGGTGGAAGCAATCTTGGCTCTCTCATTTCTAAGTCACAAGAAGGGCCTTCAAATCTTCCTAAGTAAGATCAACTTTGTGATAAGGTTCATTCCCAACTTTTCTTTTTTAGTAAAACCTATAACTACTATGTTAAATAAAAATTAGACTTTTAGCTGGTCCAAAGAGGGGAGAAATAGTTTTGAAGTAATTAAGTAAGTAATAGCCCAAGCTCCCACTCTCATAAATCCTAATTTTTCCATCACATATACCTTTATAAGTGATGATGTTATCTCAAAAATCTTGGTATAGCAAAATAATGAAGTATTGGAGCAACCAATTACATTTTTCACTTAAAACCTTAAGGATTATGAGTTGAGGTATAATTTTGTGAAAAAACAAGCATTTGTTTTTATAAGGAGCCTTAATAAGTTTAGGCACATGGTCTCTAAAAATAATATTCAATTGATGGTGTCACACCCAAGTGTCAAAGACTTTCTTCTAAGTAGGGATTTGAATGAGAAGAGAGTTAGTTGGATAATAAAAGTCATAGAATATGATGCAGAAATCAAAGTAACTAAATGGGTATGAGGTAAAGGGTTATGTAAATAGATAGTATTAGACCTACAAGAGGATGGAAAGGTTATCCTAGTGCTATAAGATAATCAACAACCAGTTGTACATTCACTTCCTAGAGGGTGGATTAAAGGCATGATCAGATTCCTCCAAACATGTGAATATCCTCAAGGTTGAGACAAAATTAAAAGGAGATACTTCAGATTAAATTATATTCCATATGTCCTTATAGATGGAATATTGTTTATAAAGGACCTTAATGGTTTCCTCTTGAGATACATTGAGCCAAATCAGATTAACAAGATACTAGAAGAGTTCCATGATAGCCCTTCAGGAGGCCATTTTTATCCTAAGACTACTATTATCAAGATAATGAGGCTGCTTAATTTTGGCCCAGCTTATTTAAAGATACACTTTCATGTGTTAAAATTTTCAATAAATGTGCCTTATTCACCTACAATAAAAATTTAACAACCCTCTCTCTCTATCCCATCTAGGTAGAGCAGCCTTTCATGCAATGGAGTTTGGACTTCATTTAAATGATTAACCCACTTTCAAGTGTTGGTCGTAAGTGGGTGTTGAATAACATAAATTACTTCACAAGGTGGATAGAAGTAGTGTCACTCAAGGAAGACAATGATACATATGTGTTGGACTTCTACAAAGGTATTATCACTAGATTTGGTACTCCATCTACTATCATATCTAACAATGCCATGGATTTTTTTGGCACTAAGATAATTGAATGGGAAATAAGACATTGCATCTATTATAGCACCTCTTCTAACTATTACCCCCAAGTTAATGTCTTAGTAGAGTCCACAAACAATAATTTCATAAGGATCATAAAAATGACCATGGAAGAGAACCAAAGAGCTTGGCATACTAAACTGAAAATAGTGTTATCGTGTTATGAACTCGTGATATCTCTTCTCTTTACTTTATTAGTATAGTAGTTATTATGGATGCATATGCTTTGTAAGTCATCCCATGAGCATTTTTTTTTTATCCCACATGCATATGAATTAGTAATTACTTAGATTAGAATTCATATATATGTAAGTGTTGAGGCCAATGAAGGCATCCACAAATTTATTGTATTGAGCTTACTCAAAGGAGGTTGCCCCCTCAAAGTGGTCTACAATAAATAAAATCAATTCAGTGCTTCAGATAATTTTATTAATCTGTTATTTCATATTTTTTTATCAATTGTTATAGGAGGCTCCTCTCATCTAGTATTAGAGCACTTTCTAAGGCCAATTTTTTTTGTTGCATAGTTTCTTTATAGTATTTTTCTCAAAAAAAATTAACTCTATTTTACTATGTAACTCTATTCTGCATCACCATAATCATTTTTAGATTAGGGTAAAACTTGACTGTATAACTGTGGGAAGTGCTTGGGTGAAATCCCTAAAACTCATTGTGAGGAGTACCATAGGAACCCCAAAGTAGCTGGCCTATTGAGAGGACCTACTAGAGAAATGGGTAATGGCCCTTTCTTGATTGAGTAGATCCCATTTGTGAGGACAACCAAGAGCAATTTCTAAGAGATAAATCCATGTCCAAAAAAATTTTGGAGAGTGGTACTCACTCAAAAGGCATTGGTAGCTAGAGTGTAATTTTTAAAAACCCTTAGGTAGCCATTGAAACTCGGGGCCCATTTCTATCAGTTCAGAATATTTTCAATAGATTAATCACTCTGTAGAATATCTGTAGAATATCAAAAGACTTGCAAGTAGATGTTTGATATAAACTAAAATTTATAAACTACCTGTAGAGTATCAGTAGACTCCTAAAGAACTTACATCTAGATAGAAAATAGAAAATAGAGTAAAAAATTTTCCATTTTTTTGCAATATCTCTCCATCTATAGCCCTGTTGATCTTCAAACTTTATTTAGACACCTAAAATTTAAATGTCTACCTTTTCTTCTTTGAGCTCCCATATCCCAATTCCACTCCTAATTCCCTCAAATCTCAATTTACCCATTTTTTAGGTTTTGCCATAACTTCTACTTTTGTCCGTTTGCCTCAAAAAAATTCCATAGTGTTCCTCTCACCTTTCTGCTTCTTTGACCCCCTTTGATAATTTTTTTAGTTTTTCTATTTTTACCCCTAAAATTCCCCTCATCTTCATTAATCATACTCCCACTGAGCTAAAAAATTATTAAAATCCCCTTTACCACTTCTATTTTCACCCTATTTTAAAACTCTCCTTACTAAATGTGTCTCAACTTTAGATTTCCTACCCATTGCAAAAAACAAATTATTATTTGGGTCATGGTAGTAACCCAAACAAGGGAAAAGAATATGGAGGATGGAATTTCCACCCTCAAGAACCATATAAAATATCTTGATGAGAAATTTCTTGGCCTTAGTCTTCAACAGACCACCATGAACAACAGATGGCATCTAGAGTCTTCTTTAGACACTAGGTTTTCTTCTTCCATCACTTTTCATGGGACAAAGCTTAATTTTCTTTGATTCAATTGGTTGAATCTATCAGGTAGAATAATATTTTAGTCTGCATAATACTTTTAATGCCAATAAGGTCTTGTTTTCATCCTTTCACTTAGAACTTGAAGCCTTTTAATGGTATCATTGGTATACCAAGGCTCATGATGAGCCCATGTGGACTAATTTTTTCACCCTTGTTTTTCAATAGTTTATCCCTAGTGCTTTTGATGACTTCACCAGAGCACTCACTAAGCTTTTCCAAAACAAGAACAATGTGAGAATATCAAACAAAATTTGAAAAATTGGCCAATCACATAGAGGGATTTTCTAATGAGTTTTTCAAGAGTTGTTTTCATCCATTCCATCCATTCTACATTATAGGGGATGAGAGGACAGGTGGAAAGTCATGTGTGATTATACTACTTTATTTGAGTGTTACGTGTAGCTCTCTTAGTTATTTTTATGTTGACATAACTCAATAGCTTTTTTGGCAGTTCCTTTGTGATGGATTTTCTAGGTGTTCATTTCCATCTTTTATAAAGCCATTTGGATCAACCTAGCATTCAATATTGTGGAACCCTATTTCAGTAGATTAAAGGATACCATACGATTTGAGGTTAAAATGTTCCATCCCAACATAATGATGGAAGCCTTAGGGTTGGCTAAGTTGGTAGAGGATAAAATCACAACTCAACAGTGATTCAAACCAAATTTTACTTCATTCAAAAATATAGCTCCATAGCACACTCACATAATGTCTACCCCCAAAACCACTCCTATCAAATGTTTGACTAAAGCAGAGATATAAGCCCATAGAGAAAAAGGACTATTTAAAATTATGATGATTAACTCACACAAGGAATTGATGTGTTGAGAAAAAGTTATACCTATTGGATGTGAATGCTCCACCTAAAACTAAAGATTGGGAAGATGCTCAGGATACAACAGATGATTAGGAAGAAGCTTAGCCAATTGTGGAATCTACTTCTCAAGAAGACCAACCAGAGATCTCTCTCCATGTCTTAATAGGAGTCACTACCCCAAAAACTATGTGAGTTAGAGGTTACTTCAAGAAGCTCCCTCTCACAATACTCATTGATTCAGGTAGCACTTATAACTTTATTAACCCTCAGATCACCAAATAAGGTAATTGTTTTATCCATCCTTGCTCCAATTTTGAAGTCATGATTGCCAATGGGGGTACCTTACCTTGCAAAGGGAAGTGTCATAATGTGCATATATCTATTGGAGATTATAATTTGTGCTCCAACATATTTTCCTTACCCTTAGGCAGATATGATGTTGATTTAGTAGCCCAATAGTTATGCATACTTAAACCCATCTTATGGAATTTTGTTGAACTTTGGATGGAGTTTTTAGATAATGGGCAAAAAGACACATTGAAAGGTTTACAATTAGGTTCTCTCAACATCATAAGTTCACATTGTATGGAAAAGCTTCTTAATAAGAATTCACATGGCATCATTTCCTAGCTCCATTTTATTCAAATGCAACCATCATTAGTCTCTACTATTCCTTTTGATCTACACACCATTTTATAGAGGTATGAAAGTGTCTTTGCTAAACCAGTGGGATTGCCACCTCTAAGGCTAGAGGACCAACATATATAGCTCCTTCCTAAAAGCATTCCTCCTAACATCAAGCCTATCACTACCCATTTTACCAAAAGATTGAGATCAAGATACTTATTTGAGACTTACTGAAGCAAGGCATTATTCATCCCAATACCAGCCCATATTCTTCCCTAGTTTTCCTTGTCCAAAAAAAAGATGGGTCATGGTGCCTCTGCATTAATTTTTGTGCACTTAATCACATCATATTCAAGGATAGTGTTTGATCCCTATTATTTATGAGCTTCATGGTGCTCAATTTTTTTCCAAGTTAGATCTTCACTCTAGATATCACCAGATTTGGCTTCATGAGGATGATATCCCTAAGATAGCTTTTCATATGCATGATGGCCACTATGAGTTTCTAGTCATTCCCTTTGGCCTCACTAATACTCCTTCAACATTCCAGGCATTGATGAATAAAATATTTTAACCCTACCTATAAAAATTCATTCTAGTCTTCTTTAATGATATCCTCATCTATAATCACATATGGTCTAAGCATCTCCAACATCTAGAACTTATATTGTAACTTCTCTCTGAGCATCATCTTTGTGCAAAACAATCCAAATGTACTTTTGGCTAAAATGAAGTGGAGTATCTTAGGCATATTATTTCATCCCAAGGGGTTTGAGTGGATCCTAAAAAAATAGTTTCCATGGTAAATTGGCCTCATCCTCAAACAATCAAGAGCCTTCATGGTTTTTTGGGGTTGACTAGATATTATCACAAGTTTGTCAAAAATTATGAGAAGATTGCAGCTTCCTTGATAGCTATGTTGAAAAATGATGCTTTTACTTGGACATCAGCTACTGAGTGTTTATTTAAAGAATTGAAACAAGCTATGTGTACTACCCCTATTCTAGTCAAGCCAAATTTTACCAAGACCTTCATTATTGAGAGTGATGCTTATGGAAATGGACTTGGTTCTGTTCTCCTTCAAGAAGGATGCCCCATTGTATTCACCAACAAATCTTTTTTTGGTAATAATTTAGTGCTCTCTACTTATGAGAAGGAAATGATGGCCATTTTACATGTAGTATAGAAGTGGTGGCCATACCTATTGGGGAATCATTTTTGCATCAAAACTGATCACTAGAGTCTGAAATATTTCCTATAACAATGGGTCTCCACTCCATCACAACAAAAATGGGTCAATAAACTCATGGGTTATGACTATGAGATCACTTATAAGAAGGGTAAAGATAATATTGTGTTTGATGCTCTGTCTCACACATTTGTGGATCAAGCTTCCATTTCATCTCTTTCTATGCCTATTTCAATTTGGTTGGATGATGTACAATAAGGGTATGTCAATGACTCCTCATTATCTCAAATCATTCAATAGTTGGATACTAACACCTCTATTATACCACATTATTAAAGGGATGGTGATTCTTTATGATATAAGGGTCATTTGGTACTTCCTTAGAGCATAGATCTTAAACAAGCAGTATTTTATGAACTCTATACTTCTCGTTCTATAGGGCACTCAAGATTTCTCAAAACTTATGAGTAGGCATGATGCAACTTCTTTTGGAAGGGGATGAAAATTCAATTCAATATATGGTGGCTAAATGTGATACTTGCCAATGCAACAAGGGTGAAACAACACTCATCCCTCAATTTTTTGAACCCTTACCCATCCCTACTAGGATTTGGACCGATGTTTCTATGGATTTTATTAAGGGGCTCCCTAAATCTAGAGTGAAAATGGTGATCTTGGTTATGGTTGATTGTATCTCTAAATATAGTCATTTTTTTTCCCTTAGCCATCTCTATACCACTTCTACAGTCACACAAATTTTCCTGGACCAAATTTTTCATCTTCATGGCATTCCTTCATCCATTGTTTCAGATCATGATGTAACCTTCACCAGTCATTTTTAAAAACAACTTTTTCACCGCACTGGCACCCAACTCAAGATGAGTTCTATATATCATCCCTAAACAGATAGCCAGACTAAAATTATCAATAAATGCTTAGAAACTTTCCTTCATTACTTCACTTTAGAATAACAACATTAGTGGGCAAAGTGGCTCCCTCTCACTGAATGGTGGTACAATACCTCCTACCACACTTCAACAAAAATGACTCCATATAAAGTAGTATATGGTCAAGCAACACCAATGCTACTTCTGTACACCCCCAATAGTTCATCAGTCTAAGTGGTTGACATGCTTCTTTGAACTCAGGATCAAATTCTCAATACCTTGTAGGATAATTTTTATATCGCACAAAATCAAATGAAACAAGAGGCTAATCAGCACCATTCTGAATAGACTTTTCAAGTAGGTGATATGGTTTTTCTTTGCTTGCAATCATACAAGCAATCCTCCCTAAAACTCAAAGGGTTTCATAAGCTAGTTCCCAAGTTTTATGGGCTCTATAAGGTTATTCAGAAGATTGGGTTGGTTGCTTACAAGTTGGAACTCCCACCTTCATGAGTTCACCCAGTATTTCATGTCTCCTGTCTAAAGAAATTTTTTGGCACAAACATTAGAGTACAGACTATTTTAGTATAACATGATAATGAAGGATCCATTAATCTTGAGCTAGAGTCAATCTTGGATGCACATGCCAACTTCACTCATGCTCCATCACCAAGGTTTTAATTTAATGGCACGAAATGCAATCAGAGGATGCAACATGGGAACCACTATTTTAGATGCAATATGGGAACCACTATTTCATATTCAACACCAATTCCAACATCTAAAGCTTTGAGGACAAAGATTTTTATAAGAGGGAGGAGATGTTATGAACCCATGATATCTCTTCTCTTTACTTTATTAGTATAGTATTTGTTATGGATGCATATGTTTTGTAAGTCATCCCATGAGCATTTTGTTTTATCCCATATGCATATGAAGTAGTATTTGTTTAGATTAGAATTCATATATAAGAAAGTGTTGAGGCTAATGAAGGCATCCATGAATTTATTATATTGAGGTTACCCCCTCAAAGTGGTATGTAATCAATAGAATCATTTTAGTGCTTTATCTAATTTTATTAATCTATTATTTCATGTTTTTTTCTCAATTATTACAAGAGGCTCCTCTCATATGGGCTGATAGGATCACTCCCAAGAGAGTTATTGGTAATTCCCCTTTCATGTTAATTTATGGGAGATAAATAAGGCTATCATTATCACTTGAGTTACCAGCCCTTAACCTCACACATCAGTTGGAAATGATGGATAATGATGTTATGATTGTGAGGCTAGTAGAATCGATGGAGTTAGAGGAAGTTAGAAATCAAGCAATGCACACCATAGATATTCACCAAACTCAAGTAAAATATCTAGCTGATAGAGTCTTATAAGAAGGAGACCTAGTGTTTAAATGGGATGAGGATAGGGTCAAAGCTATAAATCATGTGATCTAGGAATTTGACTCAAGAGAGGATGGTTAGTATGGTATTAGTTTCAAAATGAAAACAAAATGAAAGAAACACACTAACTCACATAACATCTCTAGGCCTAGACACTAGGGAGAGCTTAGTTAACAAACATGAATAAAACACACAACTTAAATGCAAAATAAACCTTCTTTTACCTCCCTTGGATGCTCCAAAATGATTTTTTTAGTGGTTTACTTAGCTTTGTGCTCATAAAATCCTTGGTAATGAAAGCTTGTCTACCTCCATCTCTCCTTAGAACCTTTGGCTTGTGGCTTGTCTTGGCTTGGAATCAATTTGGCATGGTAACACTAGTTTCTTGATGCTTTTAGAACTAATAAGGCATTATGACTTTGCACAAATTAATCTTGGAAATGATGTGGTAAGGCCTCATATTTATAAATTTTTGAGATTGATCAGAATCAACCTGAACCATCCATCTCAAGATTGAGATGTGTGGCTAAGGATTAATCCAATTATGTAATTAAAATTTATAATTATCCTCATCATGACATTGGAAGAAGGGGTAATTAAGAGTCATGGACGATATCATGGAAGGCATTGATAAGGCATGGATGGCATGAATCCTAATATTTATGGCATTTATGGCCTAAGGATGTCTTCCCAAGAAATAAGGTCACCTAATGATGCAAATATTCTATATTCATTTCCAAAACAAATTATTCAACAAATTTCCATGGAATTTTTAATTAGGCCTTGATTTGGTTTAATTATTACTTAAGCATGTTTAAGCACTTTGTGCACAAATTACTCAAATTGATCATAATGCCTTGTTATTGGCCCAAAATTTGACTAGATTAGAATTGGAAGTTAATGTTAGATGTGTTGGATCCATTATCCCATTTAGGATGTTACCAATAGGAAATAACAAAGGCACATGTCTCATGCAAAATATTTGATAAGAAAGAGCAATCCAGAGCACCTAGGTGTAAAATTGGTATTTTGACTCAAAATGATATGATCAAAGTTAGCTGGTCCATAAATTACACTACCCCATTTAGGGATACCTTGGCCAAAATTAGCACTTGAATATGTCAATTTCAACTCATTTAATGCATGTTAGTGTTTTTAGGCCAAATTGTGCATTTTGGTGGAAATTGGTTAAAAGCCTAGTTAGAGGTTATCAATGTCATCTTTAGGTGTCTACAGTTTGCCCTTATTTGGGAAGGCATTGCAAGATATAAACATAGTAATGTCTTCTCAAAAAATGAAAAGGTTCTGTATGCCTAAAACTATAATGGTGATAAACTAACTATACGATGCCCCCTTGAGGGAATGGTTGGCACAAGTATGTCGGTAAATGGTCCCTCAAAAAGAAAGAAGCAAAATGAGAGGACCAAGGAAAGAAGATGGGGTGAAAACATAATGATATTGAAAAAGTAATCAAAGTCATTGATAATACAAGTGGGATTATGTACAATGGTTTTCCCAAAGGTGGTTATAAGCATTATACCTTGATAGTGGCAACGTGGTATGAGAACACAATGATTAACCCAAAGGTGGTTATAATCATTGAGAAGATAGAGATGCTACTATTAGAATAGACAAATAAGATAATAACATGCCCCTATATGGGTAGAAAGTGGTGACCACACAATGATTTTCCCAAAGGTAGTTATAATCATTGAGAAATACAGGTGGGATGGTGTGCAATGATTTGCCCATAAGTGGTTATAATTATTGGACCTCAATTATGGAAAACATGATAAAATTGGTCAAGGATGATGATAACTTAACATAGAGGTTAATGATGAATTGAAACAACCTACTAGTAGGGAGATGCTAGTCTAAACTAATAAAGGTTGGAATTCTTTCATGTTTAGTTACTCTATTTGGGATATGATTAGGATGGAATCAAGATGTCGGTGCCAAAGAGATACCACCATTGTTGAATAGACTTTTTGAATCTTAGGTTTGTTATATCACATGTCGATAGACATCATGGTATAACATCATGAGGACTTGGCTAAAATATGCATGAAGACTGACTCCCATAATCCAATACATGATAAAATATAATGCACCAATGATAGAAACTATGATGACAATGTAAATATATGAATATGTATGGATTCACGTGTAAGTGTGAGCAAGGAATAACCTAATGAACACACATAAAATGAATCAAGTTAACAGTGTTGAAAGTAAACAAACAGGCACACAAATAAAATAATAAAGAAGTAAACAAAGAAGCACTCAATAGAGACCATATGAACATTTCCCCTAGAAAATAGTTGTTAACTTAGTAAATGAATAAAATGTGGGAATAGAAGAAAAGGAAGGGGGTGGTTGAGTTGTCTCTATATGCACTAGGCAAGTGGATGTTGCCTACATAGTTTCATGGTTGTAATATCCAATAAAGAAACTTCAGGACAAATGTAGTTCTCTTAGGAAGAATGTGATAAATGAAGAAAACAAATAGAATGGATGTGATAGAAGAATAGGAATGGTCTTGAAAAATTGCAAGTGCATGAGAGAAAAAGTCCAAAAAGGATGGGGAAACTAAATGACAAGTGATTTGCTTGTAACTTAGTAAGGGTTCCGAGAATCCTTAAGGCAACAAAGTAGTCAATGTTTTCATTATCTTCTAATGATTTTTCAAATGATTTTGGAATTGTTTTGAAGTATCTCAACTCAATTGAGAATGATGAGACACTAAATGGTTCAAGCTCATAAAATGGTAAGAGCATTTAAACTAAGGTTACTCGTAAAATGGTGAGGGCATTCAAACTTAGGTTGCTTGAAAAATGGCAAGAGCATGGCTTAGGTTGCTCATAAAATGGTGAGATTATGGTGGGAAGGGTGATTGAGCAGAAGGGTGATTGAGCAGACATCAAAAAATAGAGAGCATTGCCTACATAGTCCTAGACTAGGACCTTTAGTCATTGAAATTCCACCCTACAGTAGAGGAATTTGACTAATGTAGTAGTTAATTCAAACAAAATAGGCATAGTTGGTAAAAAGGCAAAGTATGACATAGGAAGTGGTAAGGTGGTACGTCAAGGCTTAATAAACAAATTTTTCTCCTAGTTTTCCCATAGGCAGTTATAACTTGGACACAATGGCATGGATCAATGGTACTAATTTACCCAACGACAGTTATAATTAGTAACAAGATCAATGATAAGAAAGGAATAACAAATGAAGGATGCAACTACCAAAACTTCTATCACACTGCTCTAAAATATGATCCCTCTCTGAAGTACATAAATTAATGGATGAAACTGATTAGATACCTTGATTCTAAAAATGCGTAATGAATGGCAAAAACTAAGGTCAAATGAGCTAGGCTTTAGAACACATTGGGTTGATAGAACGGAATGGTAAAATGGATACGGGTAATAGAATGATTAAGAATGATATTTGGACAAAGAATAATAGTGATAAAATAGCATAATAGAAATGGTCCTTACAAATAATATGCCTTAGTGCTCAAGCATAGTACCACTTGAGATGAATAATATTCATCAGCTCAAGAAGTTCATCTTCATCTGTTATGGCAAGCCTGTATACTCCTGATCCATAATATACATTAATGACAAAAGGCCCTATCCATTTTGGTTTGAATTTTCCTTTATGCTTCTTCTCAGCCATGGTATTCCTTTAGTTTTCTTTAAGAATAAGATCACCAAGTTCAAATAATCTATACTTAACATGTTGATTATAGTGGCCTTTGAGTTAGTCCTAATATGCTTGAAGATTATTGAGCGCAGTTGTGTGTTTCTCATCAAGTAGGTCTAGCTCTTGTAGGTGAGCTACTCAATAGTCATGTTCATCTAGGACATGCTTAAAAGAGATGTGTAGTGAAGGAAATTTGACCTCAATGGGAAGGATGGCTTGAGTACCATAAACAAGTGAGTATGGAGTGGATCTTGTGGGGTTACGATGATTGGTACGGTATGCCTAGAGGGTAGATAATATATGTAGGTGCCAATCATGACTGGCATCATTGCCAATCTTTTTGAGAATATTGACAATGGTTTTGTTTAATACTTTAGCTTGGCCATTACCTTAAGGGTAATATGCCATAGATATTTAGTATATAGCTAGTCTACATCCTTGTTCTTGAATGATCTTGCATTATCAAATATAATGTTAGAAGGGATACCATACTGACAAATGAGATAGTTGAAGATGAATTTGGAAATTTGCTTTCTAGTCACATAAGTGAGGGGTATAGCTTCAACCCACTTCGTGAAATACTTGATGGTGGTAAGGATATGTTTATGGCCATCAGATGAAGTGAGGTTGATCTTCCCAATGAGGTCAAGTCTCTATGTAGAAAATGGCCATAGTGTCCACATTAGTTTTAGATTTTTGGCTAGGGAATGAATTAGATTAGCATGCCATTGACATTTGTCACACTTATTTACATATGTAGTGGCATCTACATCCATCATGGGCCAATAATAACTAGTATTCAAGATCTTTTTGGATAGGACTACCTCACTAGAATGAGCTCCATATACCCCTTTGTGAACTTCTCTTAATGCTAGTGTAGACTCTGCTGAAGTTAAACAATGAACCAGAGTTACATCAAAACTATGATGGTAAAGGGTGGATCCAAGAAGAGTATAATGAGTGGAATGATAAATGAAGGCTTTGGTTTGTTTTTGAGATAGGTTAGGTAGTATAACTTGGTCATGAAGTTAGTTATAAAGGTCTTGGTAATAGATAGAATTAGGACCACAATGTCATAAATCATTGAAATGATTAAAGGTTCATGAGTTGGTGCTAACAAATTCTTAATGAGGAACTGATACTCTCTAGCTTTATCTATTTGTAAAATTAGAGAGCCAATAGTATTCATGGCATTTATAGTTCTATTACTAGCCCTTAGTATGTGCTCAAATTGAATGTTGGTAATTTGTTTCTGAAGATTGTTAAACATGGATTTATATGGAACCAACTTGTCATCTTTGGTCTGAAAATGATTTATGGCCTGATTGATGATTAACTAAGAATCACCATAAACTTGAAGATGAGATATGTTCTAATACACTGTCTATCGAAGTCTTGCAATAAGTGATTCATACTTGACCATGTTATTTGTATAAAGAAAGCTAATTTTGAATGATTTAGGTATTATATCCCCTTATGGTGTAATAAATAATAGGCCTACCCCAAATCCATGTGCAATAAATGAACCATCAAAATACATCTTCCAAGGCTACTCCTCAAGGGGTGTGTCAATGATGTTCATTATGGATTCATCAAGAAATTCAAACATGAGTGGTTGTGTGTCTATGAGAGGTACTTCAACAAGTTAATCTGTAAGAACTTGTCCTTTGATTACTTTCTAATTGGCATACTCTATGTCAAACTCACTAAGAAGCATGATTCATTTATTCATTATACCTTGCAAAGCTATTTTAGATAGTAGATACTTGAGTGGATCTACTTTTGAAATGACCATGGTCTTATTATTCAACATGTAATGGCACAATTTTTGAGCTATGAAGACCATGTTTAGACAAGCTTTTTCAATAGATACATAGTTGTGTTCATATGTGACCAAGGTATGGCTTATGTAGTATATAGCATGTTCTTTTTCATTGTCATCATGTTAAGCCAAGAGTGCCCCTAGAGCATGGTCGGTAGCTGATAGGTATAACAAGAATGGCTTTCCTGACATATGAGGTAATAAAATAGGTAGATTAATAAGATAGTCTTTGAGTTATTGAAAAGTTATTTGGCAATGATCATCCCAGTGAAATACAACTCCCTTCTTCAGAAGGTGTGTAAGTAGATGACACTTTTTTGCTAATTGAGAGATGAAGTGTTGGATTAATTAGATCTTACCCTACAAACTATGGAGTTGCTTTAAATTAGTTAGTGGTAGCATCTTAGTTATAGCATGGATTTTATCTAGATTGAATTCAATACCTCTATGAGACATGATGAAGCCAAGTAATTTGCTTGAGGTTACACCAAACACATATTTCCTTGGATTGAGTCTGACTTTATATTCCTATAATCTTTCAAATATCTTATCCAGCACTATTGGATGGTCGACCCTAGTTTTAGATTTTTTTAATATGTCATCGACCTAGTCTTCAACAATAGCATGCATCATATCATGGAATATGATAGTCATGGCCCTTTGATGTGTAGCTCCAACATTCTTAAGGCCAAATGGCATTACTTGATAACAAAATGTTCTCCATGGAGTGGTGAACATTGTTTTGTGTTAGTCTTCTGGTGCTATTTAGATCTGGTTGTATCCTGAAAAGCCATCCATGAGTGAAAACTTTTCATAACCTACTATGGATTCGATGATCATGTCGATATTAGGCAGTGTAAAATAATCTTTAGGACAAGCTTTGTTGATGTCTCAAAAATTAGTATAGATTCTAATCCCTTCAAAAAATTTACTAATAGGTACCACATTAGAGATCCATTCTAATTAGTCAATGGATTGTATACATCCTAATTCTAAGAGTTTTTCTAAATCTTTCTTTACCAATATAGCAATGCAAGGATGCATCTTACATAGCTTTTTTTACCAGTTTGGCATCAGGATTAACCATAAGGTAGTGTAAAACCAAGGCGGGGTCCAAACCTGGCATGTCAGAATAGGCCCATGCAAAGATATCTACAAATTCTCTCAATAGAGTTGTAAAGACTTCAGGTTCCTCCTTAGTGAGGGATGCACCTAATTTTATCCATTTCAATTCTAATAGATTCTTGATGTTTACCTCTATTGTATCTTTGACTAGAAGGGCTGAACCATCTTCTAGGATAGTAGGAAATGACTTGAACTATTAGACTATGTTAGGGTCCTCTATTAGGACTTACTCTTCAACTTCTCCTAGACATGATGAATTTGACTCCCCTAATGGGAGATCTGGCCTTGTGACAAAAATAGTCAAAAATTCTTGAATAATTTGATCAAATACTTGTTTTGAAAAATTGAATTCAAATCCATAAGCAAGTTCATCATTGGTGGTCTCCTAGTTTAAATTCAAAGAAGAATGAACATCCCTGTTTAATGGCACCTGAAACAGGTTTTCACCACTAGACTAGCCTTTATCTTTACATTTTCCCTAGTCAAAAAGTGCATTAAAGAGGTTTTCACTTTGGGACCTCAATGTTTTACTTATTTATTTTTGGCTAAGGGTGTTCACCCACTTTCCAAAACAGGATGCAAGATCCAATGTAATTGAAAATCTTGACTTGTTATCACCCAACGGAATGTTGTCTCTAAGGCCTAAGAAGTCACATAATGCCTCATCATTCTAGAACTCATCAATCGATAGATTAGATTCTTGTTCATCCCAATCTATCATTTGGGGATAATATAATGGAAATGGGTTGTGATGAATGACTAGGGTAAGGGTATAAATGGCATTATTATCAAATAGGTTGGTTTCAGCTAGGTCATCAAAGGTGAGGTATGATCAAACTCTATTTCATTGTCAGCATCATCATCACTAGTCATTAGTGATGGATTTTGAATAAGATATGTGGGGTCACCCCTAGGTGGTTTAAATCTAAGTCCTTAAGTATTTCATATTTAGTCATGGAAATTGGCTCGATGGTTCCTTATTGATTCAATTTGAGGCTTCTTCCTTCATAATTATGATGTTCCATGGTCCTATTGGGAATAGGATACTTTACACTTTTATAACAATCATCTTGGTTGTCATCATATAAACATGATTCATCCCCTTTAAGAGGGTCAGTTTGTAGGCTAGATGCTGGTACAAATGTGATAGGTCCCTTATCTTTATTCTTTTGTTGTCAATGCATATATGGGGTGGCTTTAGGTCATTCAAAGGTTTTTTGGATTCTAATGAAGATTGGCAATATGAAATGTATCATGGGTCACATACTCTCTTGGTCCATTATTTGAAATAGTAAAATGATTAGAAGCTTCAGGAGGTGGCATGTGGGAAAGGGAATCCAAGGTATTAGGATCTATGCAATTATCTATTGAAGGATCAATAAGTATGGCCTTTCCTTTATCTTACTTGTAACTTAGATTCATGTCATACTGATAATTGTAGTTTTGAAATTTGACCTCAAGATGTTTGCAGTGTTCATATGGGTGTAAATCTCCTAGAATATTCACTTCTTTCCTTAAGTGGGAAAACTTAATACATTGGTGTAGTGTTGATGGGACTACATAAATCTCATGTAGCCAAGGCCTACCTAGAAGTGTATTATATGATAACTCAGGATCAAGCACATGGAAAAGTGTATCATGGATCAAAGGCCCAATGATAACTAGCAAACTAATGGTGCCTTGTGATTCTCTTTCCTGATTATCATAGGCTTTGATGGTTATTATTTATGATTAGAGATCTGTCATTGTATACCAAAGAAGCTTGATGAGCTTTAGAGACACTATGTTGAGGCTTGATCCATTATCTATAAGGATACATTTCACTTTATGTCACTTTATATAAACTTCTATGTATAATGGGTTGTTATGGAGTGGGTCAAGGGAAGACATATGTCTTTGGTTGAATGTGACTTGTTGGGCTAGAGCTAGGTGTCTAACCAAAGCTTGAAATTTATCAGGGGATATGTCACTAGAAATAGTGGATTGGGTTAAAAACTCATTCAAGATGTTCTTATGGATTAATGATGTTCACAATAAATCTAAAATAGAAATTTGTGTTGATGTCTTCTACAATTATTCCACAATATCAAACTCCTTATCTTGGTAAGTATTAAATGGTTTATTTCAAGGTTGAATAATCGGTTAGATAACAGGTAAAGTGGCAGATGGTTATGGGCTTGGGATATTAATCTTCAACCTTCAAGTTGTAATTACATAATCAATATTAAATACTGGACTATTATTGCTACTAAAAGTTGGGAATGGTGTGGGACCAAATAGGACAAGTCTTGGTTACCCGTGCACTCATATGTGGTCACATGGCAAGGATGAAGTGTTGATATAAGGTCCAAAAATGGAAGTCCTAGTTTGTTGGTTTACCTGTACGCACTCCCAAGTCAAAGAAGGATTATCCATGTAATTTGGCTAAATGTTGTTGTTTAACAATGGTCTAGGCTAATTAGTGCTTAGTCTAGGATTAATGGAGATGGCATTAACACTACCCCCTGCAATATGACCTACAACCCTCTTGTAGTCATTTGTAACTACATGGTAGGTTTGTTGGTTGTTACCATTCTGACCTTGGTTTTGTCCATTTTTTTGTCATTATGATTTTTATGACTAATTTTGTTGATTCTGTTGGTTCGACCTTTGATTTTGATACTATTTATTTTGTTGCTACACTAGTTATTGTTGTTGTTATTGATTATTTTGTTATTATTGATTGTTATGTCAGGGAAAGGGGTTTTGATAAATCCCAAGAGTTTTATTGGAACTAGAAGCACCATTATCCAATGTTATCTCCCCATTCTCCAACATATTCTCAATTAAATGCTTGACTTGGACACATCTTCATAGATTATGCCCATTGACCCAATGATAGTCATAATATTTGTTTTCATGATACCAATCAGGATAAGGAACACCTTATAGATAATGATTTGATATAGGCCAACTAATCATATTAGTGGTAGCAAGCTTGTAAAATATAGACTCAATAGGTTCTCCTAGGTCACAAAGACACAATGTGTAGGCATGGTTCTCCTAAGAGGAGGGGTTTGCAATGGTAAAGGCTATTGTATTTTTTGTATAAGTCTTGGTGGTTGTGTTTGTGGCATTGGTTGGAGGGGTAAGAGTAATCTAAAAAGGTGGTGCAGATGATGTTTGCACCATTTAAAAATGATAGGATTTAGTTACTCCATTTACCACAACATTCCTATTGCGGTTGAATTGCTTCAGTCTTTCTTAGTTATCGCCCTGTGTCAATTACGATGCTTGTGCTTGAACGGGATGTTGATGTTGGCCATTTCCCTAATTGGTACCTTGATTTTGATTAATTGAATTAAGCTTAATGACTCCTTTATTGATGAGTGCCTGCTCAATCAACAAACCCTTATCAATGATCTCTTTGAAAGTATGTGCACATTGTAGTTCTAGATGATAAGCTATCTCACTATGCAAATTTTTAGTAAACATAGTGGATTATTTTTTATCTAGTAAATTATGGTTGAAATGGCTTGCAAGGGCTCTCCATCACTATAGATAACTTACAAAACTCTCACCAATTTTTTTCTTTGCTTGCATTAAGTACACTAATGAAATCTCATGCTTAAGATTATAAGAAAAGTGTTACATAAACTTATCAGAAAGATCATCAAAATCCATTACTAAATGTTTGGGAAAATTTAAAAACCACTCCAAGGCTTGTCTAGCCAAGCTGCTTGGAAACAATATCAAAAGGTATATGTCATTATATGCCACTGGTTGACATGGGACAAAGAATTCAGTTAAATGGACCTTAGGGTCACCTTTCCCTTTGTATTTGTAAAATTTAGGTGGTTTGTATCCTGGAGGAAATAGTATCTACAAATAATCCATGTTAAATGGATAAGAACACACATCATCTAGTTTAAACTTTTTAGTGTATTTTCCAACCTAAATGGTATCAATCGCATCCTACATTTGTTACAATTCTTGTGATAGAAAACTAGAAAGAACATTGGTTTGAGGGAGAATATTGGTTTGGGTAGATGGTTGGGAGGTTACAAGTGGGACACTTTGACTAGCATATGATGGAGATACCTATTGGGGTATATTGGTTTAGTTGGGGAATGGACCAAGAATATACATATGTGGATTAGGATGTACTTAAAATTACACATTTGGTTGTGCAATATTATGGTTTGGGTTGGTGATAAAGGTTTGAATTAGAGGATTTTATGGTTGGGATGGAAGGATATAACTATACTGTGCATGTTATGGTTGAAAGGGGACATGTTGTCGACTAATCAAACCTTGTTATTGAGTGGGAACTTATGGACCAAGACCCTGGCTCTAAATTTGTGGCACATTTTGAACCAATGGTTGTCTAGTAAGTACTTGAGAAACATGGGAGCTTCTTTGTTGCATGAATCCCTATGGGGAAGTAAAAATAGATTATATATTTAACATCTATTGCTGACCAATATTTGCATATTGTTGACTAGTCATTGCTTAGTTTTGAATTGCAATATTAGTCTATGATTGAAGAGGTATGTTTGTCATTACCTAGTGAGGTGGAACATTAGTTACCCCTGATTGAGGTGGAAACATATTTTTCCTCTATTGCATTTGTACACTAGATTATGCCTGTTATTGTGGAATACTACTCATTACTTATTGAAGAGGAGTAGGATTTATCACATTTAGTCATTGAGGCATGACATTAGCCATTGTTTGACTACCTAATATCATAGGTTATACACTTAAGGAAGTATCTAGTTGAGGTTAGGATGTAGAAACTCCTACTCCCTGGTATGATGATCCACTCATGGAATTAACTATAGGCACATGTTGTTGGCTAGTTGTTTGTGTGTTAGTACCACTTTGATTGGGATTGGACATTATTTGCACATTGTCCACTATATTTTGCTCATTATTCTATGTAGACGCTGAAGACACTTCTTCAATAATGAGCATATGCATCAAGTTATCTATCAAATCAGTTTGCATGGATGGGTCAAAACTTTGATTCTCTTATTTAGTTAACTCTATCAACACTCCTGTTAAATGAACTAAGTTAATAATAGGTTTTCTCATCATGTTCATCTAATTGAAATTATGTGTTAGATTCAGGTAGGTTTGATATGCTATCTGCATTTGGTTAAAGTGGTCTTCCATGATTTTTTTGCCTTGATTAGATATATTTGGGTCTTGATATGTTGTTTAGACTAGATCCATAGGATTGATAAAAGAAACCTGTTGATCATAAATGATATTATGGGGCACTCTTACTAGGCTTAGTAAATTTTCATGGGGGAAGTCTGCTAGAAACTTGGCCCCTACCTCTATGGCTCTAACAAAAATCTTGTCTTTGTTCTCTAACAAATGTCACTTAAATACAAATGGATCATACGTGGAAGCTGTATTAGTAGAATATGATTTTTGAAGAACTAGCTTGTCCACTGTGGGTATTGTAGCTAGGTATTGTGTAGTTTGTTCTTGGTCTCATTCTGAATAAGGTGGTGTGTTAACCAAATAGTTAGCCAATGGATCTTGGATTTGTGCCCCTAATTGAGTATTATAAGAGGGGTAAAAATCCATCTCATAATCAATATTATCTATTTAGGGGTCTTGCACCATTCCTTCTTGTACAACTACACTATTAATCCCTAGATTTTACATGAGTCCACTATGAGTGTAGGAATACATGTTGGGATCCATAGTCAATGCTTTGCAATAAAAGGTCAAAGAGTTTTACAAAATCTAAAATAGATGATGTTCTAACTTGGTCTAAATTCATCAAAAGAATCAAAAGGTTTATGTAAATATTTTTGAGGAAACAAGCTAGTGTGAAGTACCTAACATTTCACTATTCACACAAAGACAAGCAAGTAAATAGACCAAAAATAAAAAGTTCAAACTATAAGGTTGAAGTGTTTCAAATCAGTCTAATCTAGGAATTTAAAAGTTGCTAGGTCTTTTGGCCAAACATGGTGTCAAAAGCTAGACTCAAATAAGGCATGTGCTAGGACTCTTGACCAAACAGCATCCAAAACTAGACTTTGAAATAGATGAAAGTTTTAATCTAATGGATTTGAAACACTTATAACAAACACTAGGCATTTGACTCTTGGACATAAACTTGATCAACTAGGTATAAGATATGAAACAAAAAGAACTTTAGAGATAGTTTATTTTCTCATAAATAATGGTATAAAACTTGGTTCCTTTGACAAATAAGCTAGACAAAAGTGAATGGTGTAATTGTGCTAGACAAAAGATCACAAAAAGTACACTCAAATTGGTTTTAAAATGTAGGAACAAATTTGAACTCTATGCAAGAAGGTCTATGGAACAATATTTGAAATTTTTTGGCTAGCGTAAGGATGCTACACTACTCAAAAGGTGTGACAAAAAAGTTTGTTTCAAAAAACACTCTAAGTCATAAATAGTTTCCCATAAATTTTGATAGCATAGCAGTACTTTTCTTGACTCAAAATGTTTTATGGTACATAGACTCAAAGTGCAAGTGTTTAAACAAAATGGCTTAAGTCTATAAAGTGATGATAATGATTATGAGTCTTAAATAGCCTTCAACCCAAATTGGAAATTAAACCTAAGTTCCCTTAAGTTTAGTGCAAATGGATAACCCACTTAACACATCAACCCTATGAACTTATAGAGGTGTAATTTTGAATTTAGATTATAATTGGACTTAAACAACTTTGGTAAAAGTCTAGACTCAATTGGGTAGCATAACTGTGCCAAAGTGGATGATATGACTCCCAAGCCTTTGATGAACTTTTGAACAAGGAAAATTGATGATCTCATGTGGGTAGCATAATGCCTCTTTATTCAAAAGAAAATGAGAACCATCTATTTTGGTTTGTATCATTTGTTTATACCAATTTTTGACTTCAAACAATACTTTAATCTAGGAAAAAACTCAACTGATTAAATGTTCTTGGACTCTAAACTAACAAGGTTGCTTGGTATTATTAGAATCTGTCTATATACATCATTTGAGAGGATTTGTTTATCCAAATGTAAATGTGGATTATATATTAGGTTTTATACATCCCCCCTTCTCTAAAATGATAATACTACAACATGGACCTTGAGGCACACCTTGCACCAATAATACTTCCACGGCAAGTGGGGATTTTTCTAAGATCTAACAAGTTTATAAACATGCTAGGGGAATTAATTGCATAATGACTTTCACACCAAAAAATTCAAAATAAAAGCATGGATTTTGGGTTCGTATCACTTGGTTTGTTGCAAAAAGGTCTAGTCCTTTTTGTAACCACTACATCTTGATGTTCGCTCAGTGTAGTGCGATGTCTAAAGTACCACTACATTTCATGTATAACTCTAATTAAGATCCAAATGAAGTCAATGCTGGGAGGTGAAACCCCAGGTCAAAGCTTCCCTAAAGAACTCATGGGAGGTGATGAAGTCCCCCTCACAAGCTAAGTTTGCATAAAAATAAATAAAGCATGAAAATAGAAAGACTTTAGGGTCATTTTCAAGGTCACCCAAACTTTGACAAGTTTTTGGGGAGTGCTTTAGATGAATTTATTTCTAAGCCTTGGACTAGGCTACTTGCAATAAAAATGGCACTTTTGATTCCAAGGTTTCCTTAAAGGGGATAAATGGAAGAGCATACATGCAACACCCCTCTTTTTAACAAACAAAAATTAGATCAAGCAACTAATTAAGACAAAAATCTTGGAAAGATGAATTAGTTTTGAAGCCCAAAATAAAATGAGGTGGTGTTTATTTGACCCCTTGGTCTTAGTTGTAACTTTGAAAACTAATGCTAAAAACACTTATTTAAGCACCTTAAATGTTACTTTCAGCACCAAAATAATGTTCCTAATTCATTTTCAAGCATGTAAAAGGTGATATAAACATGTTTTTAGCAAATGTCAAGCTTGGTCCTGCAACGAAAATGTTACCATGTCCTTTAGCCTTGAAGCTATTTTGGGTTTGAAATAATGAACTTCAAAAAAAGAGCTCTCAGGTTTGTGTTTTAAGAAAAACATAGTGACCTATGTTGGTTATATAACCAATGATGGTTACATTTACTAATCGATGACAGTTATCTAACCAACATCAGTTATACCAATAGTGACTGATGACAGCTATCCAATCGATGATGGTTTTATTAATCGACATCGATTAATGTGTAAACTTGTAACAAAAAAAGGGCAAAACAAAGTTAGAAAATCAATTTGAAAGATTTTTAATGATCCAAATGAAGATTTAAAAGTTACATAATGATATTCTTCATGTGTGAGATGCATTTTGTCCCATGGGGCATGCCATATGTGATCTAGGAATTTAACTTAAGAGAGGATGGTTAGTATGGTGTTAGTTTCAAAATGAAAACAAAATGAAAGGAACACACTAACTAGCATAACAAACATGAATAAAACACACAACTAAAATTCAAAATAAACCTTCTTTTACATCCCTTGGATGCTCCAAAATGCTTGTTATAGTGGTTTTCTTAGCTTTGTGCTCATGAAGTCTTTGGCAATGGAAGCTTTTCTACCTCCATCTCTCCTTGGCACCTTTGGCTTGTGGATTTTCTTGGCTTGGAATCAATTTGACATGGTAAAACTAGTTGCTTGAAGCTTTTGGAACCAATCCTATATTATAACTTTACACAAATTAAGCTTGTAAATGATGTGGTAAGGCCTCCTATTTATAGATTTTTGAGATTGACAAAAATTAACCTAAACCATCCATCTTAAGATTGAGATGTGTGGCTAAGGATTAATCCAATTATGCAATTAAAATTTATAATTATCCTCATCATGACATTGGAAGAAGGGGAAATTAAGAGGCATGGAGGGCATCATGGAAGGCATTGATGAGGCATGGAGGGCATGAATCCCGATATTTGTGGCATTTATGGCCTAGGGATGTCTTCCCAAGAAATGAGGTCACCTAATGATGTAGATATTAATTTCCAAAAAAAATTATTCAACAAGTTTCCATGGAATTCTTAATTAGGCCTTAATTTGGGTTAATTATCTCTTAATCATGTTTAAGCACTTTGTGCACAAATTACTCAAATTGATCAGAATGCCTTGTTATTGGCTCAAAATTTGACTGGATTGGAATTGGAATTCAATGTTAGATGCATTAGATCCATTATCCCATTTAGTATGTTACCAATTAAAAATAACAAAGGCACATGTCTCATGAAAGAGATTTGATAGGAAAGAGCAATCCAGAGCACCTAGGTGCAAAATTGGCATTTTGACTTGAAATTATATGATCAAAGTTAGCTATCCCATAAATTGCACTGCCCCATTTAGGGATACCCTGGCCAAAATTGGCACTTGAATATGTCAATTTCAAATCATTTAATGCATTTTAGTGTTTTTAGACCAAATTGTGCATTTTGGTGGAAATTGGTCAAAACCCTGATTAGAGGTTAATGGTGACCAGTTTTAGGTGTTTAAAAATCACACCAAGTTTGATGACATATGTAGTGGTCCCTATGTCATAATCAATTGTAAATAATCTAATGCTTTTTCAACTCTCCAAGCTAAATGGAGAAGATCTACCAATCCTAGTTAATGGGATTCATTTGTAGCACTATTCTTGAGATCATTTCAAACCTTTTACATAATTGAGTTAGCTATTTTTTACTCCTAAGTGTTGGTTACACATTATTTGAGAAGCCTAGATGTTATTTCTCTTCCCCTAAGTGCTTGGCATAGTTGTTGTTGTTTTTGCTTCTTTATTTTCTATTATGGAGGTATTTTCATTCTTCCTAAGGATGTTACAATAGAGTGTCACTTTCAAACTGAGTTCTTTCTTGAATCCATGCCCAATGGATTGGATAAGGCAATTGGTCTAAATGTTTATACAAACAAACACCCATTGGAGGTCACCAAAATATTCATTATCCTAGCTACCCTTAGTTCCTAAGACACTTACACACTTGGAGAGGGATATTCTTTGAAAAAATTAGTTAAGTATGAGCTCCATAAAACCTTCATGATGACTAGTGTGTCCTATAATTAGGTATGTCCAATATTATTCATGTTCTCTAAGTGGATTTTTATTCATTGAGACCTTAGGCATATTTGAGATCTTAGGTTGGCATGGTCCTTAGACAAGGAGGTATCAAAAAAATTATGTAGATTCATTACAACCTTGTCAAAGCTAAATTCCATAACTAATGATTCCCAAGCTACCCCTATTAGAACCCACATGGATGTCTATCAATGTCAGAGATTTTTCAAACATCTTGCATGAGTTCATGTTTGAGTTAGAGACTTTTAAAAGGTGATTTAATGATAAATGTGTCTAAAAAGGGCTTATACCAAGTTATCAATCCATGAAAGGAGTGTTGAAACATTCCAAAAGGTCTTCATGATCCCTCATTATGGTCTAATCACTGGTATTTTTAAATGAAAAATAAGGTCAAAAAGAATCTGAAGAGATATAATAAGGTCATAACAAAGCAAAGGATCCTAAAAAGTGTTTATGATGATATAAAGGGTCAAGAGGTCATATTTGAGGTTATTAAAGTCATTTTAAGAAAGGAAGACACTCTTAAATTTTTAAAATGTCATAACTTTCATTCAAGACCCTCCTCTAACTCTTTCATTTGTACAAAAGATCAAGAGGTGTTGAACTTAATGATTTCCCTCCATTCTTACTTTTTGGTGGCCTTCAATTCTCTCAACATGAGGATAATACATCAAGAAAATACTAAATAATTGATCATCTTATAAGCATAATCATGGTGTATTTACTATTTCAAGAGTATTTTCTAGGTTTTATGAATAAATATTCATGGTCAAACCACCAAGGTCAAGGCTTTCTCATGATCTCAAACCTCTTCAAGGCCCAAAGCTTTAAAAAGAGGAGGTTTCAATCATATTTTGCAATTTTATTTAGAGCTCCAAATAAGAAATAACCATGATCTTGAAGGGGTTTTGGTCTCAAAATCATGTGCAAGTTTGTTAATGAAAAGGAAATGTTTATTCATGAAAGAAATGACAAGTTTCAGGGGACATATCCTAAAGACAAGTCATGAAGGAGAAACAAGCCTAGAAAGTTATAGGTTTTGGTATTAAAGGTATAATTTATGAGGTTTTATGAATATTTATGCATGTAAATAGGATCCAACATCCTTCTTCAAACATATACTAAGTGTATCAAGTCTCCTTGATGGTCTGCATGCAAAACCAAACATAACAAGCCCTCAAATATGAAGGTTTTCATGAAATTATAGGGTTTTATGAGGTCTTCTCAATAGTTTAAAAGTATACCATTGAAAAGGAAGGTTAAAATAAGGTCCCTCACATCATTTTTAGACCCTCATAGGCTTTTAAATAAGAAAACCATGCTCATAGACCTCCTAGCAAGGTAAAACCAATCCAAAACCTCACTTGTAGGTACCTACAAGCAATTTTCAAGGAAAAGTTATCTTTGATTAGGAGTTTTAAGGATTTTTACAACCATTAGAGAATATGGAGGATGTCTTGAAGAATCATCTATATTTATTTAGAGGCAAAAATAATTAGACATGGCTATGAACAATCACTAACAAGCAACTCGAGAGGAGCACATTTCAATGTGTGAATGCATTTTTACAGATGCATGGAAAAGAATGGGTAATGGATGACGTTAGGAGGTACATTGATCATCATCATGAGCCATAAAACTATATTAATAAACTTCATATCATGTGGATCCGTCAATAATGTTGCATACAATCCTTAAACCCTAATTAAACCCTAGAGCTCATGAATCTACATTTAGTGTTTTAGAGTTATATTAAGTGAAGTAGATGGTGTTTGTAAGGTCTAAATATGGTGTCAAGATCCTCTATGATCACCTAAGTATAGGGTTAAATTTTTAGGCCAAGGAGGACCAAGAGTATGGTTTTAACAAGGTTCAATCTTAGAGATAATCTCTATAGGCCTACAAACAAAAGAATGAGGTTTTTAATGTATTTAATATGTTTCCTCCTAAGGGGAAGGGATTCAATCAAGCCAAATTAACTCTCCCTTATAGATAATTACCCTCCAATAAATTTTCAAGAATCTTTCAAGGATTTCAAGTTTTATAAATTTCACCTTCAAACCTATAGGCATGAATCATAGGATTTGAAGATCACAAATGCAGGTTTCAAGAGTTGAAGAAGGTACTTAAGGGGATTAAAAACCTATACATAAATAAGTAACATTCAAAAGAGGCATAATATATATATATATATGGTTTATCTAAGGTTTTAAACCTTTCAACCATGATTACAAGACTATGAGGATGGAAAGTTAGTAGACAAGAAAGAGTGAATGCAAGATGAGATAATGGTAACATTATAGGTCTGAAGGAACAAAAAGTTGTAAAGTGTCAACTAGTTGTTTGAAAAGTTGCTAGGTCACCTGACTATAGGCTTCAATAGAGGCATCAATATGGTTATTGATAGGTATAATAATGTTATCAACATCTCTATAGGTAGGGTAATGAGCCTTCATGGTGAAAAAGTCAGGATAAATGCCTTTCCAAATATTCAAGACTCATTTAAGATCTATAGACATGTTTGTAGACCCTTAACATCAAATTGTTGGCCATGTGTATGTAGAAAGAGCCTCTTAAAGAAAGTTATAGGCTTGAAAACTTATCTACATATTTCAATGAAGACCCATCATATATTTTAGAGATACCTCCAACTCTATAGTGGCCTTAGTCATGAGGATCATAATGGCCTTGTGAGACTAATTGAAGGCCATGAGTGGTGTCTTGATAACCCCATGATTAAAAAGATAGCATTAAAATATGATATAATGGGTTTATTTCAAGTTTTCAATGTTTACACTATGTCATGACCTTATCAAGGTCATATCCATGTATGTGAAGAGAGAAAGAGGTTTTTATGAACCTCAAATCATCTTCAGTGAGTTAAAAAGGGTCTAGGGTTTAAAAAGGCCTCAAGGAAGGAATGAAAGATTTGGTAATGAAGATTGTAGACAAATTTTGAGAAATGGTCAAGAGGATAAAATTCATGTATTTCAAGCTTTGATAGTGTTCATATTGTTTACAATGTTAACATGGTTCTCAAATTTTAAATAGCCTACACATAAGTCTGCTAGTCAGATTTTAGGCTCTTTATGATTGATTAATAAGAAAGAGCTATCAAGAGCCTTAAATACTAGCATCATGCCTCTCAAGATTCATAAGAACATATGTAAGTCTATCAAGTCCATGAAGTCTCTTAT
Organism: Torreya grandis; assembly: GCA_037957365.1. Taxonomy (NCBI): domain Eukaryota; kingdom Viridiplantae; phylum Streptophyta; class Pinopsida; order Cupressales; family Taxaceae; genus Torreya; species Torreya grandis. The sequence goes on from JARHVA010001302.1 coordinate 2,193,961, forward strand.
ATAATTCTTGAGGAGTACAGTGCTAAGAAAGAAGTGATCAAAGAAATATAACTTTGATAGGGAAGGAAACAAGAGTATCTCAAGCTCCTCAAGAGCATACACAAGTTGCCATGACTTTTGAAGGTCAAAAAAAAAATTTAGAGAATGGTTCTAAGGTAATTACACTTGAAATGCATTATATAGCCTCAATACCCTATAAATAAAATTGGAGGTAGAATGAAAAAACTCTTCTAAGATAAGTCAAGCCTGTAAACATATCCCATGGATTTCATGACTAACCAAGGTGTGAATGTTAGGTTGATGATGATGATTTTGATTGCAATAATCCAATGCCTTTTAAAATAATATAAATATTTCAAAGGGTCTCAACCATGGCCAAGAGCGTAAAAGGCTTGTAGAAAGATAAGCAAGTATGTAAACATGATTTCAAACCTGCAACCAATTTTATTAAGGCCTAGATTTCAAACCTAGTAAATAAAATGAAATGGACTTTAAGGTCTTTGGTGACTTTTGAAAACCACTTAAGGAGAAGAATTATATTGGTTTTAGAGGACTAAGACATGTTCAAAATTATTAGACCTTTGAGTTGCAAGCTCAAAAAATCTTTTTCCTTAAAGATAAAATGCTATGATAAGGATATCTTAGCTCAAGAAACATGTCATGAAAGATTAAGAAGTGTCAAGGACCTTTCAAGGAATGGAGAAGAAATTTTATGGCTTCTAAAGACCAACATCATGGTCTCAAGGTTTTCTAAGAGAATGAGAGGACAAAATGGGATTGTCAAGCATAAGGATGTAGGTTTCTTGATCTCTCAAGGAGTCCTCATGAGAAACTAAGATACTGCATCAAGTTTTCTACCTCTCTTAGAGACAATCACATAGATTTCAAAGTAAAATTTAGTTTAATTATGCTCCTATAGCTTGTCAAGAATGACTAGGAGTGCAGATAAATGGTCATTAAGAGCATGGTGAAGACATGAGGAATTAAAACTAATCCTAAAGAGATATAACTCCCTTCATGGAGTGGAGTGATGGTCAGCCCAAGTCAACCACAACTCCAAGTGGCATACAAGGTCTTATTTCAATTCAACCATCTAACAAAGCTCTAGTTTGTATGCATTTATGGGGAAATGGGTGATTTAAGGTAGTTAATGCAAGAGTTTCTCAAGGATAGTAGCCCTGAAAGAGCACATTCATCATCCACAATGCAATCGATGATTAAAAAATAGAAATTAAGGTCTCTTCCCTCACTACTATGCCCATATTCCATAGGAAACCATCATGATGAAGAAGCCTAATGTGTTGGGAGATTCAATGCTCCTAATTTCTACTTGTTTTCTTCTTGCATAGGTTGAATGATGATGTAATATTTACATTCATGTAGTCTAGTAATGATTATTCTCCTCCCTTGTCTCATTTTTATTATAAAAAGGGTTGGAAATGCCTAATTTTGTAAACTCCTTGTTGGGTATATCAAAACTCTACTTCTATAGAGACTTGTAATGATAGATTATGGCCTTTGGATTAATAAAAGACTAGTTTTTTACCTTATATAATCTTGTATTTTGTGTGAATTATTGTGTCTAAGCTTGTGGTAGAGAGTTTTATCCATTGTGCATATCCATTTCACTTCACTTTGGTTCAAGTAGGCAAGTCTTTTACAAGTTGTATGCTATGTTACATGTGGTTATGTAAGTGATTAGTTGTGGGAGCTCATTAATTATGTCTTATATAGGACCTTTTATCTATTCCCTCTAGTTATATCATAGGCCACCACTCTCATATAAAACACTTATGTAAGAAATGCCTAATTTGGAGACTATGTAGGATAAATTCTAGTCTTTATCAGTCTTATTGTGTTGTTTTAGGTAGGTAGAGGAGATACTCAAATCTTGGTGGATCACCTCATTTTTAAGTTTTTAACTTCTCTCTTTCTCTTTTCATGAACAATATTTTTAGTATAGCTTAGGTAGGCTTTGTTATTGTAGGTTTTAGGACTGTAACCTAATCCTAAATTAGGTGCACAATGGTTTGAGAAAGAGTTGGTCTTCTCTAGAGATTCACTCCTATCATAATTCACCCAAAACCTTGGAGTGTTTCCATTATGTTAAGTTTAAATAGGTCTCAAGACCATATAGGGGACATTTCAACATGATAATAGTCTGATATTGAGTTCTATTGATTGGTCTTATGGGGTGCAATCATTTGTTGTTTATGTACTCATTATTTTAGTTTGTCCAGCTTTGCTTTGTTATTATTTTGAACAACCAATTATCATTGAGTTAAGAACCAGAACATTCTAACTTCAATGATATGATCTTAAATTGAATCAGATGTAGTGAAAATCTTAGAGTATTAGAAACAAGATGTCGAAGGTTATGAGACACTAGATAGTTTTTGATATTCTTCATTTTATGACCAATTTTAGGTTGAAAGTGGACATTTCAAATGCATAAATCATGAAGTAACAATGTATGTATTATAACATTGTGATTCCATTATAGGACTTGGGAATTTAAATAAAAATTGTTAGTTCACAAAGAGAACTAAGGTGTATGTGCTTAATATTTAGGATAGGCCATGAAGGGACTAGGACTATAGTCATGGACATGGTAATTATTTGGATTAAAAATTAAACCATAAGTCTTAAGGACTTAGTTTCAAGGCATATTGGTAAAGTGGTTATCCAACCACTATGATTATGAGATTAATTGACTTTGTATGGAACTCAATTAGGGTTTCATTGTGTAAAAACACTTGATGGTTTTGGATCATGGTGCATGGAAGTGTGGAAAAAATGAATGGAGGTTGAGGGTTTTGTTCTTGTCACCATGCATGCATTTCAAAGAAGATTTAGGTGGAAAATCCATTTGGTATAATTGGAAGTTCCACCAATTGGAACTACTACTGGGTGTTTTGGAAGAATGCATAAAATTAATTGTGGAAAAAAGAAAATAGGGATTATGGATAGATGAATTGGTAAAAACATATCACAAGTAGAAAGAGGTTGATAAGCTTATCTTGGTCTATATTGGGTTGTAAACAAGTAATTTTTGAGGCTCTTGTTTAAAAGTAAATGTTTACTAGGTATTAGATACTTTCGAGGCAACATAGATTATGGTTTTGAGGTAATTGATAAAATCTTGAATAGACCATTGCTTAGTGTTTTGACACATTCAAATAACACCATGATGGTGATACTGTGAGTTATCCTTGCCCTTATATGGCATATAGGTGAATGGGAATGATTCACTACTCGAATAATTGTGTTCATTGTTGGTTTATTCATTTATTTGATTTAATATTGCTTGGAGTGGTTATTGTGTATTAAATTTGTGTATGCACTTGTTGGTGTTATTTTTGAGTTTTGGGCATGGTCGTTTATCATGAACATTTTATATTTAAAATGGGTTGTTTGATTATGTTTGGTTTTGAGTCGTATGTTGGTTTATGACTATCAACTATTAAAAACCTTCAATTTACCTTAACTCTTTTGCATCATGTTATTGATATTGTTTGGATGTTCCTTATTCATCATTGGTGCCTAATTACCCTACCAAATGATGGTTGGGTTGGGTATGGAAAACTCAATGATGGTTGGGCTCATTATACTAACATGGATGGATTGGTTGTAAAGGCATGTTGTATATGGATGAAGACTAGCTGGGTTATTTTACTTGTGTGTCATTATGTAGTAAAGCTTCTAATATGAGTAATCTACCAAGGGCAGTGCTAAGTAATCTACATGTGGATTTATTATTTTAAAAATACCTAAGTGTATGTGTAATAAATAGAGTATTATATCATTTTTTGAACTATGAAAGGAAAACTAGTGTCACACCCTGATTTTTCTCTAAGATGAATAACATGTTTGATCTATGGATTATCATGGTTGATTAGTTGATTAACTAATGTTTGATTAAGCTTTATGTCAAATATTGATTATGGGATAGTTTTGTGTTGCTTAATTTACATGATTTATTTGCTATGAGTTAGCATTACTTTTCCATTTTGTACATTATGATCATGTTTATTCATTATACAACATTATTTTATGGATATAATGATATTTTGGGTTAACTAACTTCATTTTTATGAGGTGGATGTAGGACAGATTCATCCCTCAAAGTGTGATAGAGGGAGAGAATCATCATAAAGGGTGGTTTAGATGTAGACATTGGGGGATGACAAAGAACGAACCTAGAAACACATGCACACACTACAATAATATTTTGTGTTGTGTGATTAATTAAATAGTTGTAGCATGGTTATTTTTTGCTATGAATGTATATTGTGATATTTTGTGTTCTTAGATCATTTTATATCATTACGTGATTTCACTAATCTAGTTTCTTTTGATAATCATGTTGTTTTGTTTGAATGATATCACTAATTTTGTGGTTGTATGTAGTTTATTTTATATGATATAATTATTTGGTTGAATGAATGAATCTATATATATTTTTACTTACCTCACTACCTTATTGGGTATAGCTATATAGTATAATGATATGATGTTATGTATGCATTGTTACAATAAATACAAATGGATTCCATTGTTGGTATTTGCTCTATAGGATTAAGGTAATAATAATTAAAAGATTATTATTATAATATATGTGTATCCTAATGTCAAAAGACATCAATAGCATTATTTGAAAATGTCATTGTATTTGATTTAGTGTTGACCAAAGGTTAAATATTCATAATATATATTAGACATTGATTATATTGATTAAATGATTAAGGGAAATCATTGTGTTTGTAAATTTTTTGAGTTGAATGACATTATAACAATTAACAATAGACTTTTTAATATGTATTTATATTACATAGTCAACTTTACATGGAATGATAGTGATTATTGACTATTCGATATTCAACATTCAATGGAATAAGCATTGGCTATTATGACTTGTTGTTTATTTAGTTTGGATAGTCCATTTTGTGAAGTCGATGATGGAATTATGTTAAGTCAATGGCATGCATATTATATAAAATATATTTAATGATTATTTTAATCAATTAAGGGAAGTTTTGAGATGATTAGGGTTTATAATCACTCATTGACTCTAGGTTAACCATCATTTTATGAAAATCATGATGGAGTTTGGTTGTTGTTTGTATGGTGGCAGACTATAGCATAATGGGAGTTCTGTTGAGCTATTTTTACATGCATATTTTTTAGTCAGTTGAGTCAATAATTAATTGAGGAGAAGGTAGTGGCAAGTAAGGTGATGGATATGAATAAAAGAAAAGATAATAAGGATGTGAGCACAACATATGACACATGGCATACAAAGGATAGCAAACAAAAAGAGAAGAAGGAGAAAGTTTGAGTGAAGGAAGAAGAAGAGTGTATACGGATTTCTTGGCACTGTTATAATCACAGGTTGGCTTTGTACTTAAAATTCATGTGTGTGTAATGTTTGATGGGTTTTGGAATTGGAATGGTTACTGGGTTTTTATTTGTTTTAAATGCTATGAAAAACTATAAAATATGGGTTGTATGTAGGGCTCTGTGGAAGGATCGGCCTCCATAGAACCCTACATCCAACCCAAGGTAACTTGAGGGATTGGATAGGTTGTAGGAATCATTATGGTTATTTTAAATTTAATTAAGTTCTATCTTAAACCCCTTTTTAATTAAAAAATATCTATTACACTATGGGAGTGATTATTTCTTGATGGGTAGATATTATTTGGCTTGAGCTAGTTGTTGTCAAACTAGTTACAATATATATTCATTGATGCATTAAAAATATAGATGGAAACTTTGGATTGTATGAGGGCTTGACTATGTGTAAACCTAATTGGATTTTGGGTATAGATGTATGGGTTATTTATACAAAAATAGACTATAGAATACACACACACACGCACACACACATATACTTGGTTTGAATCGATGACATATATATACTTATACATATATTTGTGTGTGTGTCTATATATATATATATATATATACATATATATATATATATAGACACACACACAAATATATGTATAAGTATATATATGTCATCGATTCAAACCAAGTATATGTGTGTGTGCGTGTGTGTGATATATATATGGTATCTTGAGAATCTAGGACTTTTGAAGGAAAATGTATGTATAGGGTACCTGTATAGATGAACTCAAAGTTTTGGTTTCAAATGAAACTCTCTGTTTCAAGTTTCAAAATGAATTTTTTCTATCCTAAACCCAGGTCATAGTATTCATTATAGACTTTGTTGTGAATCTTGTAACTTTCATATTTACTTATATATGGAATTGGGAACAAAACATTACAATCCATAACAAAATAAGCTGGGAATAAGTAGGTGAAATGAATGAACTATTGTTTGTAAACTCAACTATATGCATAAATATATACACAAGAGGTTAATTCTATATGGTTGAGTTAAGATGTCATTATATTCATTAATGTGAATTATGCAATTATTTAGCTATGATTGTGTATTACTATTACATATTCAAATTGGTTTATGTTTGAGTAAGAATCTAGCATAGTTGGTGAAAGACTAGGTATGCAATATATATATATATATATATATATATATATATATATATATATATATATATGTATATATATATATATATATATATATATATAATTTGCCTTAAGAGGTCTATGTGGTTAGTTAATAACTCATAACTGACCACATAGACCTCTTAAGGGAAATTTTATATATATATATATATATATATATATATATATATATATATATATATATATATATATATATAATTTGCCTTAAGAGGTCTATGTGGTCAGTTATGAGTTGTTATAATAGAATTCCCAAGATGGGCATAGTCGGTTGAGTGTATGTGTTTGGTCATATGCATATAACTTAAATGTTAATTCAAATCAATTGATTTGAATAATAATTATTAAATTTGGATAAAAGGAAATGGTATAAATGGCTATGTATATATATGGAAAATATGTGTGTGTGAGTGAAACAAGAGTATTTGGATTTATCTAGTTTAATAAAAGGGATATGGGGCTATTTTTTTAGATGGATATATATAAGTAGAGTATATATAATACTCTAACACATTAGATAGTGGATGTCTTCTTAGAGTATATTGTATACAATATAGTATTTATATGTATTGGAATTGTATTCGAGGATTTTAAATATAATCATATACATGGTATAAATACATGGTTGTGGACTATGTTATAAAACTGAAATTGATTATACCATTTATATATATGTATTTATATGTACACAAGTATGTTGTGCTTGAAAACATTATTACCATATGGTGTGTAAATGGATGCTTGTATATATTTTAATGTTTTTATAAAAGCATTAAATTAAAGTATTTGTGAGTTTTAAATATAAAACATATTATGATGTTTTGGAAGGGATTTTGTTTTATATGTGGAATATGAACAAAAATATAAGCCTATGTTATAATGATTATTTTGGGGATGAAATAGCATTATAAGTTACTTTATGATTTGTGTAACTCACATTTTTGATATGATCAAACTCAGATGGTATGTTTAGGACTATTTTTTATTCCATTTTTTATTTTTTAATAAACTAGATGATATTAGATTTAGTACATCACATTTGATGGGCTACATGTGTGTATTTAATATTTATGTACTAGGCATATTTTTATCAGCTAAAGGGAAATATTTTGAATGAATCTATTGGTTTTTATATTATTATAAATTTTAACCAAATCTTGCATTCATGACACTTAATAATTAGTAGATAGATTCCACTAACTTAATTAGCACCATCAATGTAAGATGAGGTATAATCTGATTGAGTGATTTGTATGAATTTTATTGATCTTAAAAATTATTAGTTATTGAAAACTTTAGCCAAAGTAATGTTTATAATTAAATATTGTCATTTCATATAATGATATAGTTTTCATATTTATGTGATATCATGTTAGAAAAGATTTCTTTATGTTGCACATTATGTATTAGATATCTTCAACACATGGGTTCTGGTTTGTTACTTTGGATTCCTACACTATCATAATCTACCCATCCATGAAGGTAAGGCCATCCCCTTGTTGGGAGATAGTGCAGGGGATCTATAGTCTATGGTTGGTGTGGAAAAGTGCTTAGATGATATTATCTCTCCCAGTTAGAGTACTATACTAGGGACTACACTTGAGATTACAGATTGATACTTAAGTCATGGATAATCTAGTTCATGGAGATTTGTATCATGTTTTATTATTTGAAATGTTATTATGTATTTCTAAAAACTATAATATTTATTCATTATACTTCTACAGTAGTGGCTATAATGTTGTATCAACAGCGGCTAAATTTTTACTATTTCATTAATGATTTAGATACAGTATTGATTATTTATTCAGCATTGATCATTATAGTTATATTTGTTCATGGCGATCCTTATTAAGTGGATTAGATATAAACCTATTGGTTAACAAATAAATGTAATTATTTAAATATCACTAATTAGATTTCTCATGGGGAAATTAGTCAAATGAATATGTGTAATTAATTTTTAAAAATATATATTTACTATATTATGGTAAAACTCAATAGGGTTGTTATATTATGGTATCAGAGCTGAGGCTCAAAATCTAGGACTTAATATGTATGTTAATACAAAATTATTCACCTAATAAGCAAGAATAACAATGATGCATGCTAGACTAGGAGGTGAGGGTACTTCAAATACCAAACCCCCTTTTGAGCCAAATTAGTTTTTTGATAAGCAAGCTACAAAGTTTGACCAAATCCTTGTAACCATGCAAGAGACTAGGGATCAAATTGTGGCCCTAGAGTAGGAAGTGCATGGCCATAAAGAGGAGAATGCTTAGGAGGAACCTGAATAACATTTTGATGATCAAGAAAATATTCAAGAGAAGAGGCATGAGGAAGTTCCATAGGATACAAGAGCTCGAGTAGATGAAAAGTTGGCACGTGACATGAAAAAGGTAAATCCACCCAAGTTTGATGGAACTATTTTGGGAGATGGAGCTAAAGCATGGCTAACAAAATAGAGAAATATTTTGAGATTTTAAATTATTCTAAAGTCACAAAAGTAGTTTGGGGAGCTTCTCAGCTTGCTAATGAATTAGAAACTTGGTGGGTAAACAAAAATCTTGAGATGAGCCTTGACTCAACAACCACCACCTTAGAATAGTTTGTGACATTATTTAGGTCATAATGGCTTCCACAACTATATTTTGATCAAAATTTTATGGATTTTTAGAATCTTAAGCAAGGTTATTTATCAATGAGTGAATATTAGGTTTAATTCACTAAGATCCTTAATTATGTACCTCAGTATCAGGTGGATGAAAGGTTCAGAATCAAGAAATTTATAATGGCATTAAAACCCAAAATTGGCTATGAAGTAAATGTGCATGGTCCATCTACTATGGATCGGGTGTTCTAGAAGGTATTCAAGCAAGAACATAAACTAAAATCTTTTTCCCAAGTCATAGATAAGTTCAAAAATAATTTTAGAAGTTTTAAACTTTCTTTCAAGAGGAAGAACTAGAAGCAGAGGAGTGGAGACGCTAAGGATCAGTTCAAGAATCAAAATGCCAAGTTTAATAATGGTTCAAGGAACAAGAAACTAGGTAATGGTTTTAAGGGTGGTTTCAAAGGAAAGTAATAGTTTGACAAGAAAAGACCAGTTAAAGTTTGTTTCTTATGTGAAGGTGACCATTTTTCTCAAGAATGTCCTCAAGACAAGTCAAAGACAAAGGGTTCTACTTATCAAAAAGGTGCATTCCAATAATGGATTCACGTAGCTATTAACAATCATTAGGCTACGTATCAAGCTTCACCTAGAGAGCTATCAACTATTTTATTTGATCATCCAATTTTTATTTTGATTAACATGGGAGCTAAAGAATGTTTCATTGCTCCTATAATTCTTAGTAAATTATCTAAAAAGGTTGGAGTTGTGGAAAATTCATGTTTGGTACCGTATGGTAATGAGTTTAAGGTTAATTTGATAAGTGTTTAGTTGAAGTAGAAATTAGGCTACCTAAGTTCACAATTGTAGTAGATATTTTTTCAACATCATTGGATTCATATGATGTGATCCTAGGATTCAATTGGATTATGAAGCATAAATCCAAGGTTGACTGTTATCTAAAGAAGGTTGAGTATCAAGATGATTTTGAAAATCAAACACAACTTCAGGGTGAAAAAAGAGAATTGAAGCTAAGGCAAATTTACACAATTCAAACCAATAAAACTCAAAGGAAGGGATGCCAGACATTTATCATTAAGATAAATGACATGGATAAATCTAAGGAACCATCTATATAAGATTATATTTTTTTTTTAAACTTTCATGACATATTTATATAAGAATTACAAGGATTTCCACCAAAGCACGAGTTTGATTTCTGAATTGATATCATTCCTAGATTAGAACTGTAGTCTAAGGCACCATATAGAATGATAACCATTGAATTGGTTAAGTTAAAGGCACAAATTCTAAATTTGTTGTCGAAATAGATGATTTGACCTAGTGTATCACCATGGGTTACACTAGTTGTATTCATCAAGAAGAAAGATGTTACTCTTCACCTATATATAGATTATAGGATGTTGAATAAATAAATAATCAAGAATAGATAACCATTACCATGTATTGATGATCTCTTTGATCAAATGCAATGAGCAACAATCATTCTCTAGATTGATCTTAGAGCAGGATATCATCAGTTGAGGATCTATGAAAAGGATATTCTAAAAATAACATTTAAGACTCAATATGGACACTTCAAGTTTACAGTATTACCATTTGGATTGACAAATGCTCCAATAACATTTATGAATCTTATGAACAATGTGTTCAGAGATTACCTTGATCATTTTGTTTTAGTCTTTCTAGATGACATCCTCATTTATTCCAAGGATGAGGAAGAGCACCTACAACATTTGGAATTAGTTTAAGGCACCATATAGAATGATAACCACTGAATTGGTTAAGTTAAAGGCACAAATTCTAAATTTGTTGTCGAAATAGATGATTTGACCTAGTGTATCACCATGGGTTACACTAGTTGTATTCATCAAGAAGAAAGATGTTACTCTTCACCTATGTATAGATTATAGGATGTTGAATAAATAAATAATCAAGAATAGATAACCATTACCATGTATTGATGATCTCTTTGATCAAATGCAATGAGCAACAATCATTTCTAAGATTGATCTTAGAGCAGGATATCATCAGTTGAGGATCTATGAAAAGGATATTCTAAAAATAACATTTAAGACTCAATATAGACACTTCAAGTTTACAGTATTACCATTTGGATTGACAAATGCTCCAGCAACATTTATGAATATTATGAACAATGTGTTCAGAGATTACCTTGATCATTTTGTTTTAGTCTTTCTAGATGACATCCTCATTTATTCCAAGGATGAGGAAGAGCACCTACAACATTTGGAATTAGTTTTGTAGCATTTGTGAAGGCATAAGTTGCATGGCAAGTTGTATAAGTGTGCATTTTTCCAAAATAAAGTGTGGTATCTAGGACATATTATCTTTTTAGATGGTATTTTATTGGATCCAGTAAAGATAAGAGCCATAATGGAATGTCCAACACCAAAGAATGTGCATGAGGTAAGAAGTTTCATAGGATTATTGAGCTATTATGGAAATTTGTTCTAAATTTCTCTAAGATAACTAATCTAATTACTTCTCTTCATCAGAAGAATCAGAGTTTCATTTAGTCAGATAAGTGTGAGGTAGCCTTTCAATAATTAAAAAGGAGGATTATTTTAGCACCAGTGCTAAGTGTTCTCGATCCTAATGGTTAGTTCTCAATGGTCACCGATGCATCTAGGGATGGACTTGGAAGAGTTCTTATACAAGATGGTTCAATGGTAACCTATGAGTCTAGGAAATTGAATCTATATGAGGTGAATTATGCCCCTCATGACCTAGAAATTGTGGTAATTGTGCATGTTTTGTAAGTTTAGAGGCATTATCTATTAGGGAAACCATTTGAGCTTAAGACTAATGCCTTGGGACTCAAGTACATCTTCACCCAACCAATCCTAAATGATCATCAAAGATGATGGTTAGATTTTTTATCTAATTATGATTTTGATATTAACTATATCAAGGTTAAGGAGAATAGAGTAGTTGATGCTCTAAGCCATAAGGGGTACATACAATCATTTTTACTATTAAGATTACTTTTTGAGATCAATTAATCAAATTATCTCTAGGATATGAATTTTAAGATTAGGTTAGGAAAACATTATTTAAGAATTCTCAGAATATTAGGTATAAAAGATTCAAAATAGAGAGTGATTGTCTTTTTTAGTATAATGGTAGGATGTATGTGCCTGCTAGAGAGAATATGAGGATCACAATGCTAAAGTAACTACACAATGCCCCATATTCAAGACATCCAAGAATTACCAAGCTCATGGTTGAGCTCAGACCATTCTATTTTTGGAAAGGAATTAAGAGAGATGTGGTAGATTTTGTCTCATTGTCTAGAATGTTAACATGTGAAATTTGAACATGTGCATCTGGATAGATTATTATATCCACATGATATACCAGAATAGAAGTGGTAGGTGATTAGTATGGACTTCATCCAAGGGTTATCATTATCATGAAACTAATATGACATTATCTTGGTTATAGTTGACAAACTAACCAAGCTATCCCACTTCATATTGGGAAACTTGATAGATGATGCACCTATGCTTGCAAAGAGATTCATGAAGGAAGTGTATCAATTGCATGGTTTTATAGATAATATCATTTCAAATCATGATTTGAGGATGACTTCTAGGTTTTGATTGACTTTGAATTTAGCTTTGGGTACACAATTAAATTTTAGCACTGCTTATCACCTATAAATTGATGGACAGATAGAGAAAGTTAACTAGGTTTTAAAATATCTCCTTTGTATGTATTACATGGATTAAAAATATAAATGGGAGGTGTACCTTCTATTGGTTGAGTTTGTTCAAAAAAACTCATACCAATGAGTATTGAAGATGAATCTATTTGAGGCATTGTACATAAGGAAGTGTAGAACACTAATGAGTTGGGATAGGTTAGAAAACATGGTAGTCTTTGAACCTGAGATGCTTTCAAAAATAGAAGAGCAAGTTAGTTCAATTATGCATAGGTAGGCTAAGGCCAGTGATATATAGAAACATTGTGTTTATTTAAAGATAATATCTAGGTAGTTTTCTAATGGTGATAAAGTGTTTATGTCGGTTAAGCCTTAGAAAAAATTGATTAAATTTGGGAAGTCAACAAAACTTTCATTGAGATATGTAGGACACTTGAAGGTTTTAGAAGTGGTCAATCTTATAGTGTATAGACTTGCATTACCACTAGCTCTATCTCTTTTTCATAATGTATTCCATGTGTCTTATCATGAAAAGAATGTTGTTGATCCTTTACATGTGTTGGATTGGAATGCTTTTGTAGATTTTGGACCCCAAGGTGGTCATGGTAGAACCAATTAGAATAATTGACACTCACAAACTCTATTTGTATAATAGAAAATTGTCACAGTGCAAGGTCTCGTGGGACGAATATTATGAATATAGTGACACTTTAGAGGACTATGATAAGTTTTATAGGTTGTTTGCACATTTGTTTTCTTGATTTTCTACTCTCTCTCTCTCTCTCTCTCTCTCTCTCTCTCTCTCTCTCTCTCTCTCTCTCTCTCTCTCTCTCTCTCTCTCTCTCTCTCTCTCTCTCTCTCTCTCTCTCTCTCTCTCTCTCTCTCTCTCTCTCTCTCTCTCTGTGTGTGTGTGTGTGTGTGTGTGTGTGTGTGTGTGTGTGTGTGTGTGTGTGTGTGTAATTATGTTGAATAATGTTTTAATTTTAAAATTTGTATTTGAAAAAATGTCATCAAGATGATCACCAGTTTTAGAAGGAAGGATGTCACATCTCAATTTTTCTCTAAGATGAATAACTTATTTGATATGTGGATTATTATGGTTGATTAGTTGATTAATGTTTGATTAAGCTTTATGTCATATGTTGATTATGGAACAGTTATGTGATGATTAATTTACATGATTTGTTTGCTATGAGTTAGTAATAATTTTACATTTTGATCATATTTGTTAATTATACAACATTATTTTATAGATATAATGATGTTTCGGGCTAACTACCTTCATTGTTGTGAGGTGGATGCAGGACAGATTCATTCCTCAGAGTGTGATGAAGGGAGAGCATCATCTAAGAGGGTGGCTTAGATGGAGACATTAGGGGATGACAGAGAATGAACCTAGAAACCCATGCACACACCATAGTAATATTTTATGTTGTGTGATTAATTGTTTGAATAGATAGTTGTAGTATGGTTATTTTTTACTATGAATGTTTGTTGTGATCTTTTGTGTTCTCAGATCATTATATATGATTACATAATTTCACTAATCTAGTTATTTTTTATAGTCATTTTGATTTGTTTGAATGATTTCACTCATTTTTTGGTCATATGTAGCTTATCTTGTATGATGTAATTACTTGGTTGAATGAGTGAATCCATATATGTTTTTCCTTGCCTCACTACCTTATTGGGTATATTTATGTAGTATAATGATATGATGTTGTGTATGCATTGCTATAATAAGTACATATAGATTCCATTGTTGTTATTTGCTCTATAGGATTAAGGTAATAATAATAATTAAAAGATTATTATTATAATATATGTATATCCTAATGTCAAAAGATATGAATAACATTATTTTAAAATGTCATTGTATTTAATTTAGTGTTGACCAAAGGTAAGATATTCATAATATATATTAGACATTGATTAAATTGGTTAAATGATTAAGGGCATTGTGTTTTCAAAGTGTTTGAGTTGAATGACATTTTAACAATTAACAATAGTCTTTTTAATACCTATTTATATTACCCTACTATATAGTCGATATGTTAAAAGAGTAGTTGATAGTCAACTTTAAATAGAATGATAGTGATTATTGACTAGTCGATATTTGACATTGCATGGAATAAACATTGGCTATTGTGACTTGTTTATTTGGTTTGGATAGTTAGTTGTGTGAAGTCAATGATGGAATTGTGTCAAGTCAATGGCATGCATATTGTATAAAATATATGTAATGATTATTTTAATTAGTTAAGGGAAGTTTCAATTTGATTAAGGTTTCTAATCACTCATTGACTCTAGGTTAACCATCATTTTGTGAAAATCATGATGAAGTTTGGTTGTTGGTTGCATGGTGGTAGACTGTAGCATAGTGGGAGTTCTGTTGAGATATTTTTGCATGCATATTTTTTAGTCAATAGAGTCGACCGTTAATGGAGGAGAAGGTGGTGGTGAGTAAGGTGATGGATATGGATAAAATGAAGGAGAATAAGGTTATGATCACAAAATATGACACATGACATATAGAGGATAGCAAATAAAAAGAGAAGGAGAAAGTTCGAGTGAAGGAAGAGGAAGAGTGAACACGTCTTTCTTGGCACTTTTATAATCACAAGTCAATTTTGTACTTAAAACCCTGTGTGTAATATTTGATGGGTTTTAGAATTGGAATGGTAATTGGGTTTTCATTTATTTGAAATTCTATGAAAAACTATAAAATATGGGCTTATGTAAGGCCTTCTGGAAGGCTCAACCTCACAGAACCCTATATCTAACTCAGGGTAACCTGAGGGAATTGGGTAGGGAGGTAGGAATTGCCATGGTTATCTTGGATTTAATTAAGCTCTATATTAAACCCCTTTTCAATTCAAAAATATTTATTACACTATAGGAATGATTATTTCTTGATGGGTATATATGATTTGGCTTGAGCTAGTTTGTTGTCAAACCAGTTATGATATATATTCATTAATGTATTAAAAATATAGATTGAAACTTTGGATTTTATGGGGGATCAACTATGTGTAAACCTAATTAGATTTTGACTATAGATGTATGGGTTATTTATACAAAAATGGACTATGGAATATATACATAGATACATATAAGTATATACTCAATTTGAATTGATGACATATATATACTTATACATATATTTCTCTATGTGTATGTGTATAGATGTAGGGCTTTTGAAGGAAAATGTATGTATAGGGTACCTTTTTAAATGAACTCAAAGTTTTGGTTTCGAATGGAATTCTATGCTTCAATTTTCAAAATGAATTTTGTTTATTTTAAACCTAGGTCATAGTATTCATTATAGACTCTATTGTGAATGCCACAACCTACATATTTACTTATATGTGAAATTAGGAATAAAACATTAAAATCTATAATAAAATATGCTAGGAATGGGTAGGTGAAATAAATGAATCGTTATTTGTAAACTCGGTTGTATGCATAGATATATACATAAGAGGTTAATGTTGTATGACTAAGCTAAGATGTCATTGTATTCATTACATGTGAATTATGTAACTATTTAACTATGACTACCTATTACTGTTACATATTTGAATTGGTCTATGTTTGAATAAGAATCTAGCACAATTGGTGAAAGACTAGGTATGTGGTTTTTATATATATAATTTGCTTGAAGAGATTTATGTTGTCAGTTCTAAGTTGTTATATTACAATTCCCAAGATGGGCATAGTCGGTTGAGTGTATGTGTTTGGTCATATACATATAACTTAAATGTTAATTCGAATCAATTGATTGGAATAATAATGATTAAATTTGGATAAAAGGAATTGGTATAAATGGTTGACTATGTATATATATGGGAAATTTGTGTGTAAGTAAAACAAGAGTATTTGGATATATCTAGTTTAATAAAAGGGCTATGGGGCTATTTTGTTAGATGGATATATGTATGTAGAGTATATGAAATACTCTAAGACATTAGATAGTGGATATCTTCTTAGAGTATACTATATATAATATAGTATGTGTATGGCATTGTAATTGTATTCAAGGATTTAAATATATACATATACATGGTATATGTTGGGAAATAACAGAAGCACACAATTGATTACCAAGCAACTTAACATGCGGAAATTAACCAGAATACACAAGTAACTAGAATTTAGAAATAACACAGAATATGAGAGACAATACACAACTTGTATTAAAACTCTTCCAGAAGGAAATACAACAAAGAAGGCTGCCACAGTTCTTCTTCCTTACACACCTCTAGGGCTCCCACACCTCTAGGGCATAAATAGTAAATCTTCCCTCAAAGCTCTCTCTCTTATGGTCCCAACACAAAACTCAAACACAGAGTTGGTGTTCACCTCCAACCAGTCAATATCCACTACTGCCAGTTCTCCAGTGCTCCATGCACTCCACAAGTACACAATCATACTTCAAGTAGATCTCCCCTGAACTGCAACAACCTGCACCCAAACAATCTCACTTATGGAAGGATCTTCATTGCCTTCCTCTTTGTCTCTTTCTGAGTACATACTGTACTCCAAGTAGATCCTGCCTGATACTGCTCCCTGTTGTGTTGTTGTCCTCCCTAATCTTGCACACCTGTAAATCAATCTGGTTCCGCACACCTGCAAACCTGGATCATGCATACACATACACCTTCAGATCAATGATCTTACTTACCATGTAGATCTCCTAATGTAGCCATGCACACCTGTTGACCAAGATCCTACACAACTGAAGAACCCTTCTAATTCTCCAAAACCAGCACCCACCTTGGCACTGCTATGGAACTAGGAGGAACACCCTTGCTCACCTCACACACAGAAGGAGCTAACTTTGCTCAACTCAAACTAGAACACCTTATAATACAACCAATGAGTCTCTTAAATAGATCTAATGCAAAAAATAATTAGACACCTAATTACAATAATTAAATCCGTAGCTTCTAGTCTAAATTTGGCTCTTGACATGCAAACACTTGGTTCGTTAACTAACTGCCTGTAACACTCACAGCTCGAACCACATAGGTGATCGACGTCGGTCCCTATCTGCCTGGGGGTGCCAACGCCAGCTGATCCCTGATCGACATCGGTTGCTTCCTGTCTGTACCCTGCTGACGTTGGTTGCTTCCTGTCTATACCCTACCGACGTCGATTGGCTTGACCGATGCTGGTGACTATGACAACAACAAACTCTCTGCAACCTCCTCACCTGTTTGCATCAATGAAGCTTTTAGCTCCAAAACCTAACAATAACTTAAATGTTAATTCGAATCAATTGATTGGAATAATAATGATTAAATTTGGATAAAAGGAATTGGTATAAATGGTTGACTATGTATATATATGGGAAATTTGTGTGTGTAAGTAAAAAAAGAGTATTTGGATATATCTAGTTTAATAAAAGGGCTATGGGGCTATTTTTTTAGATGGATATATGTATGTAGAGTATATGAAATACTCTAAGACATTAGATAGTGGATATCTTCTTAGAGTATACTATATATAATATAGTATGTGTATGGTATTGCAATTGTATTCAAGGATTTAAATATATACATATACATGGTATAAATACATGGTTGTGTGTGTGTGTATATATATATATATATATAAACACACACACAATTGTGTTGTGCTTGAAAACATTATTACCATATGGTGTGTAAATGTATGCTTGTATATATTTTAATGTTTGTATAAAAGCATTAAATTAAAGTATTTATGAGTTTTAAATATAAAACATATTATGATGTTTTGGAACAGCTCTTTTTTTATATGTGGAATATGAACATAAATATAAACGTATGTTATAATGATTATTTAGGAGATGAAATAACATTATAAGTTACTTTGTGATTTGGGTAACTAGCAATTTTGATATGATCATACTCGGATGGTATGTTTAGGAGTATTTTTATTATGTTTATTATTATTTAATAAACTATATGATATTGGATTCAATACATCATATTTGATGGATTAAATGTGTGTATTTAATATTTATGTACTTGGCATATTTTTATCAGTTAGAGGAAAATATTTTGAATGAATATATTGGTTTTTATATTATTATATATTTTAACCAAATCTCACATTCATGACACTAAATAAGAAATGTATGGATTCTAATGGCTTAATTAGTGCCATTAATGCAAAATAAGGTGTGATCTGATTGAGTGGTATGTAAATTTAACTAATCTTAGAGATCATTAATTATTGAAAACTTTAACTAAATTAATGTTTATAATTAAATATTGTCATTTCATATGTTGATATAGTTTTCATATTTATGAGATATCATGTTAGAATGTATTTTTTATGATACGCATTATGTATTAGATATATTCAACACATGGGTTCTGGGTTTTTACTCTAGATTCTCACACTGTCATTATCTACCCATCCATGAAGGGAGGGCCATCCCCTTCTTGAGAGATAGTGAGGGGGATCTATGGTTTGTGGTTGGTGTGGAAAAGTGTTCGTATGATGCTCTCCCTCATAGTTGGAGTACTATATTAGGGATTACATTTGATATTATAAATTAATTCTTGAGTCACATTGACTTTTGAGTCATGGAGACTTTGCTCCATGGAGATTTGTATCATGTTTTATAATTTGAGTTATTATTATGTATTGCTAGAAAATGGAATATTTATTCATTATACTTCTACAATAGTGGTTGTAATGTTGTATCAGTCATGGCTGAATTTGTACTATTTCATTAATGATTCAGATATAATATTTACTGTTTATTCAATATTGATCATGATTGTTGTATTTGTTCATGGTGATCTTTAGCTAAGTGGATTAGATATAAACCTATTTTTTAACTAATAAATGCATATATTTAAAGATCACTAATTATATTTCTTGTGGTGAAATCTATAATATGAATTCGTGTAATTAATTTTAAAAAAAAATACTATATTCCAGTAAAACCCAGTGGGGTGTAACTAGTCTTTATATTAGTATCCTGAGTTGATATGCTGACATGATTTTTATGGATGATACATACATATGTCAAATGGTTATTATCATACATTCTTGATATGCATTCATATTAGTGAGAAAATAATAGATAATACCATTATAAGTGTTTTTGTCTTGATAATGAATCATTATGAATATTGGCATTATCATGCATATTGAGACTTACTTAAATATCAATATAGATTATTAGTTATACGCTTCTGGTAGGAACATGTTAGTGATATTCACTACTATGACTATAATAAAATATTGTCTTGGATTATTATTATTATCATTATTAAGGTAATATGGATTGTAGTTCTAAATAGTAATAAGGATTTAATCTAAGGAAAAAAAATAGGGTTTCAAAGTATAGAATGGTTGTGTATTAATTATCTAATTCATATGGCTTCAATGTACTTTATTATTTGGCATTAATTAAAAAGAATGAGGATTAATTGCATTAGAAGGATGTGTGCAAAGCTTTGTATATCTAATTTGGAAAAAATCTACTAATATTGTAGTGGTTATACTATGAAGAGTAAATTAAAATTTTATTGAAAAATGCACTTTCATTAATATAACAAGATATAATACATCATTAATCATACAAAAAATATGGGTGGAAAAGTCACACCTTGAAATAACTATACTGAGTTAAAGAAGCCTCAGGAAGAGCATAGTCCATATAAGCCACCAAATGACCAAACAACCACGGTTAAGTTAACTCAAGTACACATCAATAAAAAAATGAATTATAAAATCACAAACAATAAGGAGATCATTGAGCAACACCAGTGAATATGATGGTAGGTGGAGGCAAAGAATCCTAAGGGTTCCCCCCACTCCCCTAAGTCAGGGGGTCTGCAGTAACTAGGATGGGATCCCATCCATTAGTATGCTAGTTAATTTCAATATCATTATATTGTTAAGAATCATGTCTAGAAGGATAAATGGCCAATGCCAACTATAGTAACTTGTCCTATAGAGGGGGCCTCTAACCCCCCTTCCATTGTTTCTTTATTGCCCCTATCAAATCCTTAGGGAGGATATGGCCAATGAGAGTTAGGAGAGGAAATCTTACATCTTCAAGCTCATTAACTGCAAGATCGATGATGTCACCTTCCATGCCCATGCCCCTTGGGGGGGAGAGATGGTGGGGAGGTGGATCAGGAGGCTCATGGCTTACCACATAAGGAACATTCCCCCAATGGTTTAGGAGGATCCATAGATGGTGGAGCTCAAATTGAACCTTATCTATTTGACTTTGGATTAGAGGGTAATATTAGCAATCATAACAATTTTGTTAGTTATAGAAAAGCTTTTTTCCATAACTTCATAATTAAAACATAATTACTTTATTTTTAGATTTCTAAATCTAAAAAACTATATTAGTAGAAAATATCTACCAAAATTTTTTATATCTTGCAAGAATTAGGGAGGAGTCCCCTAAGAGAGCCATCTTCTAAGTGAACGTTTTAGGTCTGAAGGGTTTGAAAAGGGTATGAATCCATCTCTAGGCAAACTGGGCATGAGGGCAAAACTAAAAGAGATGCTTAATGGATTCTAGGTGGTGAGAGGCTGGGCAAGTGGGATTTAAAACCCCCATGTGTTTTATTTGGTCCCCCATAGATATACCTTGGTAAATAATACACCAAAGGAAGTGGGATTTTTTATATTCAATACAAGTCACCCAAATATTATCAAACCTCTGAGCCTAAACATGATGGAGAGATTTAAGACACCACCGATGATTGACATATTTAGTATTAATATGTTGAAGGGCCAAAATACTATAGCCCAACCAAGTGGAAAAATGACAAAACTACATAGATATTGGCTAAGACCAGTCCTTATGCCATGACGTAAGAGAGGAAACTCTAATTTTGTGTAATTACTCTTCAAGCATATAACTCTACAATTCAAAAATGAATTTTGTATCTTCCTTATTTAGATTAAACTTAGACTTAACCATATTCTAAGGAAGCCAATCCCAAGTGACCTTATACAAGAGGTATCCAATCATATGAATATCATTTTTAAACAGCGTCAGGCTTTTGACCCAATGGACCATGGCAACAGAGACATTATGGAAATTCAACATAGGAGACCACCATAGGGATTGATAATTAATATAAATACCATTTATAAACCCTTCCCCCACCTATATGAGGTGAGGTTTGAGTTTTTCCTAGGCCTATCAGATGCTTTGCATGATAAAAGTGCCCCATATCTTAATTGGCATAGGAATGATGAGAATATTATGTAATCCAATCCCTTGCCAAGCCTTTCTACCAAGTGGGCAACCATAAATAATGTGGTTCTTCAATAAGATCTTCTAGGATTCATCCCCTTCCAATATTTTGATGATCCATTTAATACCAACAACAAGCCCTTGAAGCTTAATATCAATGAGTCCAATCCCACCATCTTCTTTAGGGTGAAAAAAATATCCCTAGAGACTTAGTGAAAACTATGGTGCCCTTTAAAATTGGCCCATATAAAGTCTCTCAAGATCTTTTCCATCTTTGCATAAGAGGTATTAGAAGGAGCCCAATAAGATGAGTAATAAACATGAGTAGCAGTGAGCACCTTAGAATAGATCTGGAACTTCCCATCCAAGGTCAATGGTTTGGTGATCTAGAAGGATTTTTTTCTACCCTTTGAAACACATAGGATCAAAACTTTGTAGGAAAGGCTCTAAAATCAAGTGGAATGCCTAAGAATTTAAACTAAACCCCAATAAGGATCCATTGCCACTTATATCCCCCAAACCAAGGAGGTTTTGGTGAAAGGGATTGACTATAACATTATGTTTTATGCCATTGAATGTAAGACCCAAAGGTAAGGCAAAAAATTTCAAGGCATTCCATAACATACTTAACAAAGTCCCCATCCTCTTGAAGAGTGAGGAAGGATTCATTAACAAAGGGCACATTGATTAATTAGAATTCTAAGTTAGGGAGAGAAATACCCTTCACCAAACCCTTAGAAGCATGGTTATCCAGAAGATAATTTAATCCCTCAATAGCTAGAATATAAAGGGAAGGCACAAAGGGGCATCCTTGTCTAATAGATATGTGAAGCTCAAAGTGTTGGGATTGAGAGCCATTAATAGTAATACAATCTCCTACATCCCTGAAACACCATATTAACAGTGTGAACAAACCTAGGACCAAACCCGAGAGCTTAAAACATAGCTATGATAAAAGGTCATTCAATTTGATCATAAGTTTTTTCAAATAATCTTAGTGAATAATTCCCTCTACTTATATATCCTATCCCATTACATACCTTCTTAGATAACAATAACATTATCCAATATGCATATATGTTGAATAAACCCTATTTGTTCACTTCTCACAATTAAGGGAATCAAATGCTTGATTCTGAGGGCTAAAGATTTAGCTATGGTTTTGTAAAATACATTAAGCAAGGTGACAGGTCTCCAGTTGGTAATTACCTTAGGGTCATTGGCCTTTGGAATGAACTTGATGTTTCTATGATTAATGAGATGGTCCAAAGAGTTGGACAAAAAAACTTCAAAGTAAAATTTATGAAGATCAAGTCCAACCATATCCCAGAGGGTTTGATAAAAGTCATAAGGAAACCCAAAAAATCTTGGGGCCTTGTCAGAGACCATCTACATGATGGATTCCTTAAAGTCACTAAGGCTAAGGGGCATATCATAGATAACTCTTTGAGATTATAAGAGCTTACAAGGAAACACTTTAAGACATTAAGAGAGAGCATCTTCACAAGCAGGGGAGGAGGTTTGTGCAATAAACACTTCATGATAATGATGCATAAAAGCTTGTGAGATGTTAGATAATTTGGTAAATCTATCTTAAGCGCATCTAATAAATTTAATTTTATTTGTAGCTTGTCTTGAATGGGGGAGAGATAAAAATTATTTGGTCACTTTATCTCCAGCTTTCAACCAACACATATGTTCTCTAAGTTTTTCTCCTTTGGCCTTGTAAGCCTTAGTCAACTAGAGCTTATGTCTCCACATGCCAGCACAAGTCTACAAATGAGGGATTAAAGGTCCATCTTCCAATTCTTATGAAAAACCTAAGATATTCATGATTTATAGCATTATGAATACACTAGCTAAATATATTCACTTCTTTACCATAAATCTAGAGAAAAGAGGTGGTGTGGGATATTACATCATCCCACCACTCAATCTAGCTAGTGTCCCCTATGGGTCTCGAAGATAGGTTCCAAATTCTAATTATATGCCCCATAATCCACTCATGTTTGAGATGGGTAGTATTGAGGTAGAATTGAGAATTATGGGGTTTAACTTTTGGGGTAGTCTGCTCAATGCAAAATCAAATAAGATGATGGTCAGACAAGAAAGTGTCTAGGATCACAGAAATAGGTCAAACATGGACATGAGTTAAAAAAAAAGGTCTTGTTCTGTTAGCAAGGCATGGTCAAGACACTTAAGAACTTGATCTTCTCCTTGATGAAAATTAGACCATGTGAACCAAGGAGAATTTGATTCTTTCCTCCTGTGATGGTTGGGATAAAAAACCCAAGTTTATTTCGTATGTAAAACCATACCTCTTGTGCTCCTACACACCATATCATGGGGAGATGTCCTTATTTATCTTTAGTATACTTAATCATGTTAAAGTCACCACAAATAATATAATGGGCATCTAGAAGAGATCTCCAAATTAAGGTGTATTCCACAACATCATTAGAGGTGTATAATTTGACTAGGCCAATGATACGATTATCGAAGTAAAAAAGTGTCCTGACCACTTGATGGATGAGGTCATAACCCTAGAAAATAATATTTTTAGACATTTTAGGCACTCAAAGAATGACCACCCCCCATGTCTAGGCTCATGATAGGTGACATGATAAAGGGCCCCATGCTAGATAGTGTGAACAATAAATGAAGTAGAAAATCAGAAAATTTGACTTCTTACATGTATAAATTTTTCATTTTGTAAAAATGATGACATTATTCTTGACCATATACTTATGTGTTGGATTAGTGAGTCATCTAACATTTCAAGAATAAACTATCATTGGGAATCATCAAGTTTCATACCATTTCCCTATGTAAGACTTGAGAGGGCTACAAATCGATTAAAAGTTGATCTAGGAATGGGTGAGGGACTATGTGAGTATCACAGAATATCCTTACAATTGAGGGTCACAAGACCAAGCTCCGAATTTGAATCATTCTCCCCTAAAGGGGGATGTGAGGAGGGAGTCGTAGGAGATGGGGAAGAAACAAAATGGGTGATCTCTTGTGAAAAATGGAAAATAAGAGGTGGGGGTTTAACTTGCATGGTTGTAGGGACTTTACTAGTAGATATTGAGGAACTTGGCCACCTATATGATGGTACATAATTGATTGGGATTTGACTTCTTCATGGATTACATTATTCTTCCTATTAGAGATTGTTGTCCACCCATCAAAGTTCTAGGGTTTGAAATCAAACCCACTTTTATCTTAAGGAGCATAAGGAGTGGGGGCCATTAAATGGCATTCTCTAATCATATGTTTTGAATCCTAGCACCAAAAATAAGTGTTTGGGAATTTGATATAAATCACATGCTGTGTGAACCACTTATTACTTACTTAAATCTCAATGAACTCTTTGAGTTCTTTTGCAAGATCTATTTCCACACAGACTCTTATTTGGGGATGTGTTGCATATAAATTCTATTGTTCATGGAAGATAAAGTGGCCCAAAGGCTTGATAAATTGGTAAACAAAATTCCAGGGAGGAAGAGGTAAGCCTATAAATTTTACCCACACTATCATTTTAAGTTTAACTTATTCTGAGACTTGAAAGTCTTAGGTCTAATGGGATAAAACTACAAAAGTGTTGCATATAAACCAAGGGCCATGATTAAAAATATCATTACAATGTTTAAGGTTTGTGAACAAAATAAGAAGAAACCTTTAGTGAAGTTTTGGACTCCTAGTTTCACCTCATGGCCTTGCTAATGGTTGTGGACCAACTACTTTAATAGGATCTCTGGAGGGACTTGACCCACAAAATAAGCAACCAAGATAACATTTTCAAAATAATTATAGGATTTATCAAACTCTAACAAATCTAGAACCACATCTGGTAGAGTAGTATCAAGGTCAGAGTCAATACCTCATGGTAGACCTTGGGGATAAACTTTTGAGCTTATTTTCAATGCCATTGCTTCTTAGTCTACATTAAATTATGCATAAATGGTGGTATCACCCATTTAATAAAGGAAGGCAACACTACCCAAAGGGTGGAAGGCAAGTCTGACTCAACATAATAAATATGTTGTCAAAATAGAATTAATCCTGGTTAGATCGAATGACAAATCGACGATGTGAAGGATGGGGAAACCCTAAAAGCCCACATACATATAGTGCTCCATGTGGCTCTAAACTTTGATATTTTCAAAATTAGATCCATATTTAAGGAAATTAATTTTGATATTTTTACTCTTAGACTATGTTGCTAAATTGATTCAAAGATGGTTCATATAGTTAGTCTATCCATTACTTGTCATACTTTTTTATTTGAGCAATAGTAATATTAATGCATGAAAAGATATCATTGTTATGAGTAATTTTCCATGAGGTTGTATTATGGTTGTAATTGGTGTTGGAAGGCTAATTTGATATCACTATCGTATTGAAATCTTATTCATTTTATCAATACATATTTTTGTCTATAACTTCATGAATGGAGTTCACTATTAGTATTCATTGTTATGCATAAAAGGCATTCTTATCTTTGCTTGATATTATCATTATCTAGGATAATATGTGTCATAGTTTCAAATATCATTGAGAATTTATTAAATAGGATTTTGGTTTCTTTAAATTCGTAGTTTGTGACATGGTTGTGCATATTTTTTATGACTCAATGTTGGCTTGTGAAGTCATTTATTGGTGTTGACACTACTCTCTCGGTATGGATTTATTTGGTGTTAGTATGCTAATATTTTGTTAGTCATTTGCACACTTTAAAGGAAAATTTCAAGTTCCTTACTTCGATGTATGACTTGAGGCAAGGAATATGACTAGTTGCATTAATAAAGAATGCTACAAAAGTTGTTAATTGATTTGGTTGTAAGTTAAAATAATAGGATTAGTGGATTATATTTGAAAATTTGATTTAGATTATGTTGGTCAATCCATTTGGTTGATGTCTTTTTTTAAGCATGAAATTACATTTGACATTGGAGTTTTATAGTAAAAAAAATTAACTATTATATATATGTTTTTTTAATGTTTCAAATAAATTGAGGTCACTGGGATATATTTATGTTATTAGGTAAATGAAGGTATTGCCCCTTTTTGGTGGTAGAATTTACAGAGAAATTACTTTTTGTTTTAAAGTTTCATTGTTAGTTCTTTATAAGGATTTTAAATACGAATGATTTAAATTACAATAGTAATAAATGTAAATTAATTATTGGTAACATAGACCTCTAATAGTTTTGGTGGCTATGAATTGATGTGGATATTATTTAAATGAGCATGGTAACCTTGTTAGGTGTTAGGTTGTATGATTGATTTTTGAATTCTTAAATTATACTCTAGTTGGAATCAACTAAGTATACAAATTTTATATGCAGATTTAATTATGTTGGGATTAGAAAGTCATTACACGATTATCTTAAAAAATAAAGGGTGATCCATAACCGCTTGTCAACAATATGGGTTCATTAAGGAATATGAACAAAATATATATATAATAAATTGGCTCGGGTATATGATGGGTCATTGGTAACTACACTAGAGATTTATAGGAAACCAACAAAGTACAATAGTTTATTCACATGGATTGTTGGGTTCTGCTCAAATTTCTTAGATAGTTGACTGATCTGAATTTACATGTAAAATTTTAGTCATAAGGGTTACTTTTTAAATTGATAGGTCAACATTTAATACTTGTGCCTCATGTATTTGATCTTTTGATAAAATGGTTAAGTCTCGAGGGTCCATAAGTGGACATAAAACCTAATGATAACTAGATGATGGCATTCTAGATGAATAAGTAATTACTCATCTTGAATATGATCCAAATAAAAATTATGCTTATGGATATTTCGAGTAACTTGGTGTAGTTTATTTAAAGTGTCTAAAAATTATTATAAACTCCAAACAGTTATGAATAGTAGAAAGTAATAAGATTTATTTTGTAATCCCAATCCTTTGTAAGGATGATTTACTTGGTGACTATGTGTTTGTATAAGATAAGTCATTATATAATGAGGATGAAATCTATAATGAAATAAATATAAGTTTGGTTACATGAGTGGCCAACTATGGTAAACAAGTGAGCAAGGTGGTATAGTCTGCAATTATGACCACGAATGCCACCAAGCACCTCACATAAGTTTAAGGGAAATTCTTGTTCGGTACACCAACATGGAATTCAAAATTTAATAATGTTTGTCATCTTTTCAAGTGTGTTAAAATAAATAATGATTTGTATCCTTCTATAACTACAAGGGGTGTTTTAAGATCATGAATGACTTATTTGGTCATTGTTAACTATCCACTTAGATGTAGTTAATCATGGTTGTTTAACCTCATCTGGCCTATTAACTGCCACTCTTTTTAACAAGGTTCATGTCAACCTATGATGGAACGTGTGTACTAAGGGTTAGCTATAATATAACTCAACCACTGAATGACTCTAGTGTTGGAATTTGTGATCATAATGCCTGAAAAGTAGGTTTTTAAAAACTTGAAATTTGGGGGTTATGACAAAAGTAAACATGCAAGTAAATCAAAATATAAGTAAGTTTTTTTAGAAAACCAAATTAAGTGTTGGTTATTTTTAATTACATTAAAATAAATGTTCAAAAAGTGTTTGTTTAAAATAGAAATGTCTTTGTCAAGTGAACCTATAATAAACAAGTTAATATTTTCAATTGTGGTCTTTACAAAGTGAAGGAGGTTGAATAGCTGGAAGTTTAGCTCATAGGAAAATTACATAGTGATCCCACCATTTAGTAGGGCAATCCTATCATTTTACAGATAAAAGAAATAATGACCAAGAAACTAGCAATTCTACTGATTAGTAGGGTGATATCATCAATTTGAGGGGTGACATCATCATTAAGCAAGGCATTCTCATTGATTCTACAAAAGGACAAACAAAAATAAAACATAGATTGTTACCTTGTGATTCCATAGTTCTATAGGTTGATCTCACTGATACGTAAGTCAAATCCACTATTAGGGTTTTTTATGTCATCATTTATAACTTAAGTGGAGTTGAGAGCATTCCCACTGATAGGTAGTTCATTCCCACTGATGCATAGTTCATTTCCACTAATATGCATCACATTCTTGTTGATATGCAATGTGTTCTTACCATTTTCCTAAAAAGCATAGAGAGACAAAAAATAGGGGAGAATTGATATCATCATTACACAAGTTGATACCACCGATTATGGGAAACAAATTTGTTGATATGCAATGCATTCTTATCAATATGTAGGGGATGGAAAAATGAGAAATTTGTAATAAAAGAAAGGAAATTAGGCTCAAAATTGATCTAACTTCTTGATCAAAGGATGATATATTGTTCTAAAGAGGATTGTGGAGTGTGAGGTCCCACTTGGCATTCCATATGTAAACAAATGAGTATGAGGGAGTTAGTTTTCTTGTTAGTATGAAATCAAAATCAAATGCATAAAAACTTAAAACCCAAATGCATGTCCTCAGATTAGGCGAGGACAAGGAAGAGATAAACAAGCATAAAGAAAAACAACATTACAATTTCCCTTCCTTTTGAATCTCTCTATCTTGTTGGCATATAAGTTTGTTTAGCCTAATGTGGAGCTTGAAGTCTTCATCAATGTTACGATGTCATTCATGTGGCATCTCCCCTTGCACTATGAATGTTTTGATCAAGTAATGAAAGAATGGGTAAGCTTTTGTTAGATTTCGGTAGAGTAAGTTTGCACAATTTTTGTTTATGGATGATGGCTTTTAGCATTTGGCAGAGCTTTGTTGCACTAGTTGGTAATGTTTATAATGGAAAATGACCCCTCCATTTATATATTTTTCAACCATCGAATGATGATCAAGATGTGTGGTTGAGGTTCAATCAATTTTGGAGGGCATATGTCATTAATATTTGGGGTTGAGTTTGCATTGATTCAACACGGGTTGCATTTATGTTGATATTTTACAAAGTTTGAACTTTGGCTCAATTTGAATCAACCAATTTCCACATGGTGTCATGAGGATGAAAATAAATTAGATTTAATGAATTTATAAAATAATAAATTCTAAAAAGTTGTGAAAATTCCCATTAGATGAATATTAGGTTAATTAACAAAGGTTAATCAACTTAATGCAATGTGATGTGATTTAAAGAATGTTGAAAGTTAAATAATTGTTCAACCTATATGGTCCAGAACATCATTTACAAAGCAATAATTTGACTTAGGATGAATTAGATGAAGTTGTTGATTGGATATGGTGTAAAACCATGATTAAGGATGAGTCATCATGATTTAGGATAATGACCTTTATATTTGTGATTTTGGGTGATCATAAAATTTAGGTCTAATTAACATGTTAGTGTGAGAAATCGATTCTATCATTTTGACATAAAAGTGATGAGAATGAAATGTCTAAGCCTACAACATGCACTTTCAATCCAAAGACCCCAAAAAAGACACAAAAATGGATAATATCTTAATCATGTAAGAACCTCAAAACTTCAAACTTTAAAATTTTAAACAATGGGGGATATGATTACTAATTTTCACATGAGATCAATTAAATATTACAAGCTTACTTACAAGTTACTTCATCCCAGTACTTAGTCCTTGAGCTCAACTCATGGATGAGAACCAAACTTAAGATGAGCTTAGCTACAACCATGTCTAGTTCCAAGGTTAAGTAAGAATAACTTCACATAACCATATGAAAACAAATAAAGTGAGGTAAGTGTAGCTTAAGAATGTCTGCATAGATATTGATTAAGGCATGAATTGAGCAACCAATAACAAAGAAACCTAATAGACTCATTTCACTATAAAATTAGTTAATTAAAATCCATTACTGCATACATTACTATTAATGGTTTTGGTTTTCCATTAAGAGGGTATAACAACACCACAATATCATGAGTAGTTTTAATCCTCATACAATTTTTTATGAGACCAGTACTTCTTATTTTTACACATTGAAGTGTTATTTATATATTATCTCAAGGGCATATGACTGATTAACAGTATGTTATGCATCGTGTTTAAAACAACCTAACTCAATGTCCTTTCTTAGATCGTAATTTCCAATCCAATGTCCTCATAGCTCTATTTCAACCATAAGATAAAAGATCAAGACCTTATACATATCTTAAAACAAAAATTTAATTTTCAATCCTTATGAACTGAATAAGAACAAGCCACTAAGGCACACATAGCAATATCATGAACTCCTTAATTAGTTAGAAATATGTTTCTATGACCCTGGGTTATTCAAATGAAAAAATATAAAACATGTTCTCAAAACCCAATTAATGCATAATTAAGTGAGACCTAATACACATCAAGAGTTATTAAAATAAATACCAAAAAGCTTAAACTAACTAGACTCAACAAAGCAACACTTAATGGATCTTTCTCCACAAAGCCTCTTTGTGACATACTTTTCTTGATAAGTAAATTGGTTTGAAATAGGTTTATGTAGAGACAAGTTTAATTTGATAGACTAATTCATTAAATGATTATAGCAAGGTATTTCAGAGTAATCAACACAGAGGGATCAAACCTCAAGAAGGGATCAAGGAACCAAATATGATAATATTCAAGAAACCCTTAAATTTCCAAGTAAAACTAAGAAATCTAAATACAACCAATGAAGCATAATAACCTCTTTGCAACTATTCATATGCAATGAACATGTTGTGTAATATCAGAATAAGTCAATATAATACATCATAAAACCTTAATGGAAAAATAAATTAGCATAACTCATGTCTCGATATCTCTTAATACTGCCTCCAAACAAACCACAGTTTTGGTAAGGAGTACAACTGATTACTCAGTCTATGAAAAAATCCTTTGCTTATCAAGGAACCTAATTTTTCAACTAGGAATAATGCCCAAGGCTATTCATTGTCACTTTAATCTGTTCATTAGGGTTATGCATGTCTTTATTTTTACGGACTCATCATAGAGTTTTGGAGTCTTTTTATCATTCCTTGATAGGGAAGTCAGGTATTTGTGCCTTGTTTGAGTAGGCATTTTCTTTTAGACTGATAGTAATCATTATGCAAGGAAACCTCTCATATTAAACTCATGCATACTGATACCACAAGATCATTTGGTTGTCACATGACAAAATGGTGACCCATAGTTTTAAAAAAAGAAAAATAGTTTCTTGTTCACCGATAATCAAGCAAAGATATAGATTTCAAATTAATACTTGTCTTATTATTTTGCTTGTATAACAATACGTCATTGGTACTAGGCTTAGACAATCCCATAGATAAATAAATGTAATTTTATGAATGCACAACCAAATATAATAACAAGAAGTGGGAAGAATTATTGACCAAACATTGCATTCAACTCAAACGAAGAAGGGAAACAACACATTTAACTAGTTAAACAAATAGAATAATAGTAATCCAATCCACAAAATTGGTTTCACATTTATAATGGGTATGGATATAGCTCTTAATCAACATAATAGTAAAGGTGCTTGTATGAGATGCTCCAATCTGAACCAAAATGCAACCAACCTAACATTACTTGAAATAGAGAAAAATTACAATCATTCTAAACCAAATTGAATTTGGAGTTCCATCAAACTCCTTGTTAAACCATCAACTTATGTAGTGATAAATATTATAGTAGATATGAAAATTTTAGAAGAACAAAATTTAGGATACTCAAACCTCCTATCATTGTTAGTAGGGCTCTCTTTATCATAACTACAACAACTTTATAGAGATTTGATCTTAAAACTATGTAGTATATAATCATAACCAAAATAGGTGTCAATTATCAACAAATTTCAGTGGATACAATATTACAGATTTGGGAACTGAGAGAATGATATGGTAAAGATTAAACAAATGAATCCATAAATAAGAATTGCAAATAAAATGGAAAAGGCAATCAAATTACTCGTACATCGATTTTAAATCGAAAAAAAACCTAACTTCTAATACATCTCAAAATATTACTATTATCACCATTAATTCAATTCAATAATAACTATAGCCAATCCTCTCAAAATATAACAACAATGCAAAATTAAAAAAAGTATTATGAGGTACATGGCTTACTTTTGAGACTTCTTTTATCTAAATTGAGTGCCACTAGATAGACACTTAAATCCCTTTATTAGTGGAATTAATAACAACTTTATAAGATACAACTATATGTTATCATACAGAGAAAGGATAAAAAACAATCAAACTAAGATCCATATACAACAATAAGAACAATTTTACTAACTTCCCACAAGCTGGAATCTTATGCATGGTATGAAGCAAGGATAAGTCAACTTAAGTTGGCAAGTATTTTCTCTTAAACCCAACACCACTTATTTAAGAGTAGCAGGGTTCAAGCATAAGAGATCTATAAATTTGTTATAAGTATTACCAAACTTCAATGTTTACTTGAATGATACATAGAAATCACTTATTAAGCCGAACGCTGAATAGATGATATACAACAAATGAAATATACCATGATATCATCCAAATAACAATCTCAAACAAGAATAAATTGACTATATGAATTAGAACATATTCCATATAAGTCCTTAAATTTAAATATTCAAACATGATCTACAGAAAGTCTGCTTTGAAAACCTGTAGGAAAATCTTTCTTGGACGATCAAAATGAATTGTTCAAGTCATCTTATTTCTTCGTAACATTGTATTTGGAAAAATGAATTAAGTATTTTAAGAAAAACATTACCAAATATATGGAGATGCACAGAACATCCAATTAAATTCATTTACTATTATAACTTTGACTGTGAATCCCAATTAAGTTACACAAGACTTTAACATAACTTTCTTTATTTGTTCATAAAAGATTACTTATATGCATATGCATATATTTTCAATAAATAACTCAGAAACATGAGTTTTCGAGCAAAAAATTCATTATACACACAGACATATATACCTTCACACAAAATTCTACCTTTTATCTAAAATGAATCTCACTTACCCAAATGACTCATATGCTTAACCAACACTCATATGTCAAACTTTCAAACCAAACTCAATAGAGATGAAGGTTTTAGTATACTTAACCTATGAAACAAAGATGTACAATATTTGATTATTACCTTATTTAACCACCCAACTCAATGTAGGGTACGGCTAGTACCTCAAACATTTAACACCAACTTTGTACCCCAAAAAAAGGCTATGAGGGACAACGCTTAAGTGCACTCAACGTGCCTTAAAAGCGCCTTTTTCCCTATTGGTTCATACCTCATGAGTGTGGGCCAACTTGAGCAAAAAGAATCCAAGAAGGATGGAAAGCGTTGTACTCTCTTCAAAATAGGTGCAAGACTGCGAAGTTATGGGATTGGAAGACTAGAAGAACACTCTTCGGTCTGTTGGTCATCTCGGTGATTCTTTACGGGTGTGAAATTTGGGGCAGCAGTATGTCAGATCAGAAATGGAAACAGATAGAGAGAATCCAAAAACACTTCATCATAAGCAATCTCAAAGTCAAGAATTCGGTGCCGTATGAGATCCTACTTGCTAAAACGGGGTCCTTCCCCCTAGAGGCATCGGCGATGATACGGTTACTAAGCTAACTCAAGAAGATTCAAAACATGAAGAAGCACAGGTGGCCTAGACTAATTATGGACAAAGAGCTAACTAGAAGAAAGAACACTTGGAGGAAGCAAAATGACAAATGGGTAAAGAGGTGGGATATTAGCATGCAGGAGTGCCCAAATACTAATGAAGAAATAAAAAAATATGTGAGAAGAAAATTCAAGGACATCATGTGGACAAAACAAATGGGCCGTAAAAAGGAATACTACCTCAAAGAATTCAACCCCACAGGGGATTTTGAAGAAAAACCCTATATAGGAGCAGACATTAAGTGGAAAGTGAAAATGTTGATTGCCCAACTTAGGATGAGCTCTCATCGTCTTAGGTGTGAAACGGGTAGATGGCTAACTCCCAAAGAGGATTGGGAGGAGAGAATATTGGTGGAGACAGAACAACACTTCCTCTTGGAGTGCGAGGCATACAAAGACATCCGATACAGTTATGGTGAAACTTTGAAAATCGCCAACTTGGACACCCTGTTTGAAGCAACAAGGCTGGGTAATACGGCGAACCTCGTGATCAAACTTCACAGCAGAAGGGAAGATCTCAAGAAGAAAATTCAGGCAACTTAGGTCTCGTTTTGTGGCTGAGGTCTCGTTTTGAAGAAGATGTGCACAACTGATGAGTCCCATAAACTGTTGTGGTCTCATGGACGTTATTAAAATCCTTCATTCATTCATTCACACCCTAAAAGTATGGATGGAGAGTAAAAGCCCCGAAGAAAAAAAAAAACAACTCTCACTCCAAAGTCGGTTGGAGTAAACTAAAAACATGACGATTAACGTGAGGGGCGAGATGGGGATGAGTCATTAGTCGTGGGCAGAAGCAACGCTCAACATCAGCACACGGACACATTTGTCGTCTTTACTTAGAGCCACAATCGAGGTGCCATTTCCCTCACCTAAATTAAAACACATTTTCTAAGCCTATCCACACCAGAAGACAAATAAATCTACTCATTAAAACAAAAAACTATGCTTAACGGAATATCCAGCCCACTAGTTTTTGTTGCAAACGGCGCCGTCTGTATTGACTCACGTGGCAGACCAGATACACACTACCACGTAGATCCGCTGTCATTTTTGTACTCGCCGCCGTTTGTCGGGATCGGACGGTCGGCGCCGGCTACGAGGTTCCCGGAGAAGAATCAGGACCGTCAGATGGGGCAAGATGGAGGGATGTTTAGTGGGAGTGAGTATAAAAGGCCCGCTCTGCAGGATTTAGTTCAATATCACTTGGCTCGCACAACAAAGGTTTTATTCAAGCCTCTGTTCGTGAAGTGTGTGATCTTCTTCTTCTTCTTCTTATAATATAATTATAGTTTCGCCTGCCATAAAAGGGCTGGTTTTTGTGCTCAAGCTGAGATCAACAAACCATATTTGACGTGTTAAGTATTGCAGGCAAGAAATTTTCAGCAGGTATGAGTAATTGTTTTTTTTAAAAATTTGTTTAAAGATAAAGGAATGAATCTTATATTTACTGTAACAAATAGAGAAAACATACGATGGGCTTATTCCTTTTGTTTCTACATTTTTTACAAGCAATGCTAAGAATTCAAAACGTAAGTGGATCTGTTAAATTTCTGCTATTATAACGCTCTAGAAAATTTCAGATGGATTCTTTTTTTGAGATTGGATAAGATTCATGCATTGTGGAATAGTTTTTGGATATTCATATGACTCCTGATTAGCTTGTAGTTTCAGACGCTTCCAGTCTACTTACTACTAGTACTAGTGCACACATAATCAGGGAGATATTGCAGGCTTCTGTAGCTTGCTTGAGATGTGATATTTTAGTGGGTTTGGCTACGTTTTGCAGAGTGAAACAGTTTGATTTGAACCTTTAAGCTTTCTGCCTGATTGCCGATCTGACGTGTTTTTTTGCGTGACTGGGTTATGCTCGCTCTTTTACTCCAGTAAGCTTCAATTCCATATGGCTCTGCACCTATCTCACATGTCGGTAGCCTTTCTAACCAGCTTGAGGACCACTTCAAATTTCTTAGCACGTGCTGCTATTTAAAATGTGGAGCTATTCTCTAGTAGAAAAGTCCCCTGGAATACATTTTATCCTTGAGAATCCAAATATATTTGGATTTTATTTACAAGTTAGTTAATATTTGAATAATAAAAATGTGTTTTATAAGCCATGCAGTCCTATGAAAAAGTGGCTTGGGCTCCTATTCTTACGTGAGGCTAAAAAATTAGAGAGTTTTAAAAAGGTTGCGGTCCCATTAAAAAAGGTCCTGGGTCCCTATTCTTACTGAGAGGGTGAGAAATTAAAATGGGTTTTAAAAATAATGGGATCTATGTAAAAAAGACCTGGGCTCTTATTTTTATTGGGAGGGTGAGAAATTAAAATAAGTTTTAAAATTCCATACTAAAAGGGTTTTAGCTTTCAATTTTATTCGGAGATTGGTTTCATAGAATTGTAATAATGCAGTTTCAAAAATAAAATATATATTTTTTATTAAAATAAATAAGATTTCCATATTTTTAGTTATCAGGATTTCATTTGGGTTTAAAGAAAGGCGCTGAAATTTTTCCTATCAATTTAAAGATTATTTTTGTGCATTTATCATCTTGAATTTCATTTTGCAGCTGGTTTTATATAATAATTTTTTTGAGGAAATACTTTAAAAAAATGTAATTTTTATCTGAAAAATAGGTGTATTAGCTATTTAAGAGAATTTTTCAGAGATGAGAAGAGGTTAAAAGTTAGGATTTGTAGTATTTACAGAGAAATTTTAGACACTAAAAATCATGTTATAATCAATGAAACCATCGTCCAAACCTCTCAAAATTTCGTTGTAAATTTAATATTATCACATTTAAAAGTCCATGAGAC
Source organism: Torreya grandis (assembly GCA_037957365.1). NCBI lineage: Eukaryota > Viridiplantae > Streptophyta > Pinopsida > Cupressales > Taxaceae > Torreya > Torreya grandis. The sequence goes on from JARHVA010001302.1 coordinate 2,231,468, forward strand.
CATTTCATTACAGATCTGCTCTCAATAATCTCAACAGCAGCCATTGAAAATATATCTTTTTCTGTAAAATAGGAGACCTGCATTTTTTAAAAGTTTTCCCTACTAACCTAATGACTTTTTGTCTATATGGCACCTTGCGTTTTGTTTTGAGATTTTAAGATGTGAGTAAAAAGAGGACTGCTTCTTTGCATATAATTCTCGTAAATTTTCTCCTAAATTGTTTCAGATTAAAAGAATTAAAAGTTCATAAGACCACTAAATTGAAAAGGCTCCAATTTTTTTCAAGAATCCCAGCTCAAATTTTTTAGTAAGCTCCTTCCATGAGACCAAAGGCATAACCTAACATTCCATAAGTTTTACCAGATATTATTTACCATTTGGCAATAAGAATCCCTAAAAACTAACTGCAAGTGCTGAAAACTTTTAGACCCTCTTCTGAGCAGAAGCTGGAAGTATCCTACCAAAATGGTGGCTACTTCCCATTTTAAAATAAAAGTTCTCTTTGTTTCTCTTTCACATTTCGAAATTTTACATGGGACCTCCCACAAAGAATAAATAGGACCTCTTCCTAAGGACGGTTTCTGTTTTCAGATTTTAAGGTTTCGTATAGGACTAGTGCCCAAAAAGAATATACATAGGAGCCGCAACTCACTCAAGCGGGATAGGTATTTTCAGATCCTCCCTGTTAAAGAATAAATGGGTTTCGGGTGAGTTTATTCCACTCACCATATTTGAACTTGGGTTACGTGCTTATATTGCCCCTTTTAAAATTACTCTACAACCCATGAGCTAAAGCAACTGTGGTTGTTGATAGCAGAATTATTGATTTTTTTATTTTTTATTTTTTCTTTTAAATTGAAAGTGTTGATTCTCTTGAAGATTTTCGTCTTTCAAATTTCGAGATCGTTTGGTTCGATATATGAAAATCTGACTTAGTTTGGATACCTTTACTGTGTTAACAACTCTTCAGTGGTTATGTTGTAAGTTTACCGTATTTATATATTTTAAAGGATTTACAGTTTATATTGTTTCAAGTAACAGAAGAGTTGCATCAATCTTACAACTGGGTTAGATGGGAGGTCTCTTCTTTATAATGTTAGTTATGCACAATATATGTTTATATGTACCTTTACCTAAAGGGGAAATGAAATGTTTTTTTTTTTAATTACAATCCCAACTGTTTATGTGACCACAATTTGTTTTTAACTGAATGCAGAAGCCATTTTTTTTTTCTTAAATTTGTTCTTGATTCTATTAATTTGGATAGAAGCTCCCAAACTAAAGTCTACACTCTCCATCTCTTATTGACTCAACATCTATTTCATACCCTTAGACTTCCCTAGGCCCTGCCAGATCTTCTTAGACCATGCGATAGCCATCAACCATACCATGGGCCATTGCAGTTTGGGCGAGCTTTCTTCAAGTTCATCATACATTTAATGGTGTTAAGGCTATTGTATATTCTGGAATGGATTTATTGTGATTTGGAGGCATTTTGCCCCTCCTCATGGGGTTTTGGCCTTATCCATTTTGTAAATCAGATACATTTTGTTTTGCTTGCTTTTGAACAGAACGTTGGCTTTACTAATTTGGTGGATTGCTTATCAGAGAAACTGCAGTTGTTAAAGCAAAATCCACCAAGATGACCGTAACTCCCAATATAACCATTGTGGAGGGAAACCTGGTTGTGCATGGCAAGACGATACTCACAGGCGTTCCAGACAATGTAATATTGACACCCGGCTCCGGAGTGGGCCTGGTTCAAGGTTCATTCATTGGGGTTACTTCCCCTGAGAGTAAAAGCCATCATGTTTTTACCTTAGGGGTGCTCGAGTAAGTAAACAAATTTTGTTTTGCTTTTTTGGTATCACTGTGTTGTTTATGTTTTACTTGTTTTGATCTTTAGATACTTCTCCATCTCAATCCTTCTTAATGGGTCTTCTCATTGCTTTGCAGTGGTCTTCGGTTCATGTGCTTGTTCCGGTTCAAGTTGTGGTGGATGACACAGCGGATGGGAAGGTGTGGAAAAGATGTTCCGTTGGAAACCCAATTCATGCTTGTGGAGAGCAAGTATGGGTCTCCTCTGAGTAGAGAGAATGATCTTACTGAAGAGGAGCAGACTGTTTACACGGTCTTCCTTCCTCTCATAGAAGGACAATTCAGAGCTGTTCTGCAAGGCAACGAAAGAGATGAAATCGAGGTCTGTCTTGAAAGTGGTAAGTAAAACTGTTTCTATATAATTATACGTTATCAGCCAAGATGCCACTGCCTATTTAGAGACTATTTCATGTATCCTTAATGACCTAACCAGAAAGTCTGCTTTTTTTAATGGTGGTTATTCTAAATTAGCCGCAAAACACACCGCAAAATATCAGTCCATATTGTTAGTTAGAGAATTATACCTCCCAGTTTCAAACAGGGATAGGTCTAAGATACAAGAGACCTTGTGACCAATTGTCATATATGATGAGATCAGTCAAATAAGGAGATGAACCCCATCATTAAGTTCATCAGAACTATAAATATCAAGAGGGTAGATCCTTGCCATATCTATAGGTTATTATGGGTTTTCAGGCATTGCATATTCTTCTTCATGTTTTTTACCTTTAGACTTTGTGCCTGTTTGTGTCATTTTACTGGATACAGTACTAGACATTGCCATTGTGTACTTCAGCCGTGTTTTTTATACATTCCCATTGGACATTCTTGGCTACCTGTGAACGTTAATATGTAAATTGAAGGGAAGGAATACTGATTCAAACTTAAGTTTGGTTCCTAGGGGAATGATTTTTTGGTAATTTAAAGAAAACAATTGATTGCAATTTTGCAGGGGATGCTTCCGTAAAAACCAACCAGGGGCTGCATACAGTGTACATGCATGCAGGATTGGATCCATTTGAAGTTATTGCAGACGCTGTCAGGTATGAAATCCCAGCTTCATTGCTTCAGCTTTAGTGGCTTAATTTTTGGCACGCGTTTCTTATATTGTAAAGTTATATTGATTGCGTGTGAACAGGGCCGTGGAAAGGCACTTGCAGACATTTCAACACCGTGAGAAGAAAAAGGTTAGTTTGCCTGGTCTTCACCCCTGCAAGACACCGACTTATTATGAGATTTTTCTAGAGGTTCAACGGACAGTAATTACTTTACTTACAACCATCTCAGCAGCACCCAACAATATCAATATATACATCCCTGTTTCCTTATGTAGTAGGTCAAAGGTAGAAGAGTAGTTGCTTGACCTAGCTTTTGGATTGGGTTTTCAAGCATATCTTCTACCGTTTCTTGTTTTTAGCTAATTTTGAGATTTCTCCTGCTTTATGTTTTTTATTAATTACAGTTTTACATCACTTCATTGGAAATGCACTAGGCACTCCTATTATATATTTTTCAGCTATGTATTTTCTTCTGTCCCGTTGGCCATTCTTGCTCACTTGTAAGGCTTTATACCTATATTAAATTAAAAATATTACTTACACTTTCCTCCATGGTATTTCTGAATCTATCAATGTTGCAAAGTTAAGGCTATAGTGGTGAGTAGAGTAATTTCTGGACGTCGTATGCTGGTCGGCAAGGACTGTTGAGTTTTTTAGACCATACGTTTAGATGCTTGCAGACCTTATGCATTATCTTTGAGCCGTTTGTTTAATGGACTCTTCACTTGACGAGGTGTAATGTTCGTTCTCGTAACAGTTGCCTGCTTTTGTGGATTGGTTTGGATGGTGCACATGGGATGCGTTTTACACTGATGTAACTGCAGAGGGTGTGGATGAAGGTTTGAAAAGGTAAGCTCTTATCCGGTTCTAGTTTGGATTTGAAAAGGTAAGTAATATCCTGTTTCTAGTTTGCTCTGCAGAGGATCTGTAAATAAAATATATATTTAATTTCTAACTGCAATGCTTGATTTTCTTGTGATGAACTCTTGACAATGCAGTCTTTCAGAGGGAGGAACTCCTCCTCGTTTCTTGATTATTGACGATGGTTGGCAACAGATTGGCAGTGAAGTGGAGGATCCCAAAGCTACCGTACAGGAGGGGGCACAGTAAGTTCTCACATCCATCCGCAGATGTTTTTTAATAGGAATATTGTTATATATTTATCAGATTCTAGGTCAGCCTAGGAAGCTTATTTGTTGCCACTGGATCCAACATAGTAACTAAGAATTTTCTTTTCGATGTCAGGTTTGCTAGCCGATTGACCGGAATTAAAGAGAATCACAAATTCCAAAAACATCGGAAAGGAACCGAAGTAACGAAAGATCCCCCGGGCCTCAGACATGTTGTAGAAGAAGCAAAGGAGCACCACAATGTCAAGTACGTTTTATATACTAACCCCTGGTTTTCTTCCCCATCAGGGGTACCAATTTGAACAATAATTATATAAGGGACAATCCCTTTTCCCACAAGAGGCCCAATATGTAAGTAGATCAGTATAGGGTACTCACCACGACAATGACTTATGCAGATATGTTTATGTCTGGCATGCCCTTACTGGATACTGGGGTGGAGTCAAACCAGCTGCTGCTGGAATGGAACATTATGATTCGACCCTTGCTTATCCTGTTCAGTCCCCTGGGGTCACAGGCAACCAGCCAGATATTGTAATGGACAGTCTTTCAATTTATGGATTAGGACTTGTCCATCCTAAGAAGGTTTTCGATTTCTACAATGAGCTACATAGTTACCTGGCTTCAGCAGGCGTGGATGGTGTGAAAGTAGACGTGCAAAACATTATTGAGACTTTAGGTGCAGGCCATGGAGGCCGTGTGTCTATTACAAGGCAATATCATCAAGCGTTAGAGGCCTCTATTACCCGCAATTTCCCTGATAATGGATGTATTGCTTGCATGTGCCACAACACTGATGGACTTTACAGGTGTGTGCATTCATTCTAATTATCTTTGCACCTCTTTGTTGAATTGTAGATACCCAATTTTCTTTAATAACAAAGTCTTCAAAATGGTACTGTTGTGCAGTGCAATGCAGACAGCAGGTATGAGAGATTCGGATGACTTTTTTTCCAAGGGATCCAGCATCAGTTAGTTTGTCATATCTGAATTTTTGTTTATCAAATATTCAAAATTTTATACTTTTGTGCAGTGCAAAGCAGACAGCAGTTGTCAGAGCCTCAGATGACTTTCATCCGAGGGATCCAGCATCACATACCATTCACATTTCATCTGTCGCATACAATACTATGTTTCTTGGAGAGTTCATGTTCCCTGATTGGGATATGTTTCACGTAAGTAGGCTTTGTAACCTTCTCCTCCATGACTGAACGATGTAACCATGCTAAAGAGGACTTCTCATGATTTTATAATTATGCTCATGCTTGATAATTTGTTCTCCGGTGCAGAGCTTACATCCTTCAGCTGAATATCATGGTGCTGCACGAGCTGTCGGCGGCTGTGCAATTTATGTCAGGTTAAATAACCTATTTCTTTTGTTTATTTTGGGTAAAGCTGCAGGGATAGTGCCTGCCAATTTGAGAATAGTCTGCTATTAACACGGGTTGCTTTACAAACCTACCCCTACCCATAAGAAAAATTTGGGTTCTTTCTTCTAATTGATGGATGCATTTCTTATGTTGCCTTTTGGAATTTCAGTGACAAACCAGGCATTCATAACTTCGACCTTTTGAAAAAGCTCATCCTGCCAGATGGATCTGTGTTGCGTGCACAACTGCCTGGAAGGCCAACCCGTGACTGCATCTTTGTAGATCCAGCTAGAGATGGGAAAAGGTACACGGCTTTACAGAAGTCGCTTCTCTCATCTTGAAATAAGTATATCGTCTTAATTGAGCACATTCTTTAACGTTGCAATTATGGTTTGGTTTGGTTTTGCAGCTTGCTGAAAATATGGAATCTAAACAAGTACAATGGTGTGGTAGGTGCCTTCAATTGCCAAGGTGCAGGGTGGTGCAAAGTTGAGAAGAAGAATCGTATTCATGATAAATCTCCAATGGCCCTGACTGGTAGCGTTCGTTCTAGAGATGTTGACCTCCTTCCACAAATTGCTGGTGATGGTTGGAGTGGAGATTCTGTATTCTATGGTCACAGATCAGGTAATATCTGTTTTGCTTTTGGTCTATGCTCACATATCTTGCTCTGTTTTGGGTGTCACGATAAATACTGTCTCTATGGAAGACCGACAGCGGTTATTTATAGCTGTATTTTGTGTAGAGGCGAACCCCATTAACCTCTAGCCTTTTCTGTTAAATAAGTGATCCCGCAAAAACGATTTTATCTTGCAGAAGAGTTGATTAGAGTTCCAAAGGGTGCTGCGATTCCTATCACACTGAAAGTGCTCGAATTTGAGCTATATACAGTTTCTCCAATCAAGGTAAGACCTGCCATTGATTCTTTCATATTAAATATGTCGGAGTGAGTGTATGGGAGTTGGCCTTATGGACTATTGGTATAAGCTCTGAACAATTGAATGAGCTAATTTTTGGTTTCAATATCGTAGAACATTGCACCCCAAATCTCTTTTGCTGCAATTGGCCTTACCAACATGTTCAACTCTGGCGGAGCAATTGATGAATTGGATATACAAGTAGAATCCAAAAATAGAGAACTCTTTGATGGCTCTGTTGAAGTTAAAATTAAAGTTCGTGGTTGCGGTAGATTTGGAGCATATTCTACACAAAGGCCCAAACAGTGCTGGGTTGATTCTGTGGAGACGGACTTCATATATGATGCTTCCACTGGTCTAGCGACATTCGAAATTCCTGTGCCCAAAGAAGAAATGTATAGATGGGATGTGAAAATTGAAATTTAAGGGCACAACCTTTTTCCTTTTATTGATTTCCGATTTGCAGTTAGTTATTGGCTATCTTTCCATGCCCCTCCCCTTTGAGTAAAACAAAGCAGATGTAGCGATTAGTTTCAGGTAAGGAGTGAGGCACATCTCTTATTGTTAAAATATCTGCACCATATTTTCCTTTCCCCTACAGTGCTGCTGCTAAGCAAGGTCAAGCTCTGAAAGACTAACTCTTTAACTCCCCATGGCATTGGAAGTGGTTGTGGGTCGAGTAATAGCTGTACCAGACTCCACAAGCTCATCTTTTTTATAGAAAAAAAATTAGGTTCAGCTTTTATTCCTTTGTCCTCTCAATTCTTTCTTAATCTCTCTCCAATTATTTGCAAGGTATTCAAATCTCCCAAGCCTTTTTACATTTAATCATATCAATAACTATGCAACCATTCCACCTGTTTGGGCTAGCTTGCCTGCAATAAATAAAAATGCTTAAAAATATAATACATCTTTAATTAAAAATATAATTAAAGATTAAAAATATAATACATCTTTGATTAAAAAGACTTGATAATAAGGAGAGGGATGTCTGCCGTTGAATTTTTATTGGGTGCCTAGCCTAGTTATCTATAAAAATATAATACATCTTTAATAAAAAGAATTTAATAACTATTTATCTATAAAAATATAATACATCTTCAATAAAAAGAATTTAATAATATGATTATTGAGATATTTATTAAGGTACTTTAAATTTGGTATATATAATTACATTTTAAAATAAAATTAACGTGAATTATTCATCATTTAATTGATTTTTTGTAATGACTAATTTTTTTTTCAAATTTTAATTATGAAAGTGATATCCACTTCTATGTCAATAAATAATAATATTTTATTTCTTAAATATGTTTATTACGATTAATCTAGATTAGATTCTCTTCTTTAAACAATATCTTTCATCATCATGATCTTTTGACTTGATAGAGATCATGAAAAACTAAATCTCTTTTTAAGATCTGAGATAGAAATATTCTTCGAATAATTAGATGATCTGGTGCTTTTTACAACTCTAAATTATTACAATGGGGATTACATATTACAACTTTGAATTATCATATTGATGATTAACATATTTATAATTTAAAACTATTATATTGAAAATTAATATATTAAACTTCTATATTATTAAAAAAGCAATACAAATAATATATTGTTTTTACAATATTACAATTTTAAATTATTATATTGAAAATTAATACATTAAAAATATATTAAAATAATTTTAAAGTCTGTTAAAAAGTTAATATAACAATATATTATTTTAATGATATTTTAGAGAGCTAATATATTACCAACATATTAGATATTACAACGTGTATTAAAATTTAAACCTGGCTTAGTAAGGAGGTTCACTATCCATTTTTATTACTTAAACTAACACTTGTAGCTTGAACTATTATTGAATGGATAAGTGACAACTCAAAAGTCTCTATCCCATGTATGTTTTCATTACAGATAGATGTTGAAACAGGTATTGATGCATTTTAATTATGTTGTTTGCGTTGGGTAAATACTAAATATATATGTTTTAGGTAGATGTGACGATGACTAATGCTCACCCACTCCAATTTTGCGTGCAATATGGGGAAAGAAAACACACTCCAATAATCAATAATGAAAGCTAAGTGGCGACCCAACTTTTCTTTTTCAGCACACTTTTGAACGAATTTTCAGAGCTCTTATAATTTAAAACTGAAGAAGGAAGTTCAACAAATGTCACATTCGATTTCGTGCAAAACCTGTGAAAAGTACATGGTGCAGAATAGCAAAAAGTAGTTTCTATATTCTATGTGCAATGTGCAAGTGGTATTATGAAAACTATTTACTTAAATAATAAATTAATTTTGTTTGTTTGTTTGTAATTGAAGGGTTAAAGATAATAATCTTAAATGTTGAGTAAAAATGAAGAATATAGTTATTTTAAAAAATTATAATTTATTTATATAAATTGTGGAAGTATAAAATATGAATTAAATATTTAAAAATTTAATGAATGATTTTTTTATAATGTCTACAATATTTAGTATTTTATTGGATTAAGAGCTATAAGAAGAGTGATGGTTCGAAACAATTGCTTGAAACATCAAGGGCTATTCTAATAGTTTTGTAAAATGTTTATTCTTTTTTAAATGTTGGATCTTTTGTTATGAATCTTAATTAATTTTTTTTTGTTATTTTATTTAATCTTATCTCTTAAAACAAGATAATTAAATTGTTCACTTTTAGAATGTTGTCGTACTTGCTTTAGATATAACTATTCTAATATAATGTCATTCTATTTTCAAATTCTTCGTTACACTTTTGAGCATCTTATACCAAGTATGAATATTGAGTGGTAACCAAAACCTTCTAAAAAGCTTACAAAACCTTTTATTTTGTCTAAAACACTAGTAAGTTGGATACACATTAATTGGAGTCATCCAAAAAATAGCGATGAGAAAATATGAAAATCACCTCAAAATAACATTTTTTTTAATGTTTCAAGCATATATAGAATAATTGAATTACATAAAATGTTGACATCTTTACTCATATCCCAGATTAAACATATAGTGGATTACAATGTTGAGTAAGGTAAATTTAAATTAGTGAGCTCCTTTTGTGTAAGTAGTGATGATCGAGGGCATCCACAATATCAAAGTCATTTAGGGTGCAATCCTAAACCTATCTATTCGATTCTCCATGTCAAGCATCTAAAGGAATTTGTACCTTGGTGGATGGATATAAGCAACCATCATCCTCCTCAATTAGACTACAACATTTTTAATAAAATAACATATTTGAATGAACAAAGTTTTTGATGCATGTGATGTCTTGTAAATAAAAAATTTATTCATGTGATTGCCTTATAAGGTTGTCTTAATGACTATCCAACACTTTTTTTTGTAAGGGATTTGCATTCAATAAGTACCCTTTTTAGTTTGGGTTTTGGTTAGTGTAGACACTTAAATTTTGTTAATTTAATGTTATAATTAACTTTGTTTAAAATCAACACACTAACTCAATCACCGTCCCAATTCAAAATTTTCATTAACATCATTTCCTTTCCTTATTTGAATAATTAATTAATTTATATTAATTAATTAAATCATGCCACATAATTCTTCAAAACTAATTAAAATTTGGAATTTCCACTTTATCCAGACATGATTTGCACTTCTCTCAACTAAATATTGAGTTATTCAACCAACTCTTTAACTTCTTCAACTAATTGTTAAGTCATCATTGAATATTTGAACTACCTTGGTGAGTCATCTAACTACCTTAACTCATCTCTAAGACATTTTCAACAACCAATTAACTTTTCCCTTCTCTTACAAACATATGAGAATTAGTCATCAACCATTGAGATGATGACTCCAATCTAATCGTTAATAATTAACATTATCTAATAAATCTAGATTTATCCCAACCCTTCATTTTCTCACTTGTAATTTTATAAATGGAAGTGTTACCCTTCATTTTTATCATCCACCTTCCAATGATCAAATAGCTTTCGAATTCAACCTACATATCTATTGAGAATCCAAGTTATTTGTACCAATATGTTACTCAATTCATTTTTGTTTGGGAAAATGAATTGAACACTCACATCTAATGAAACAAGAACAAATCATATATTCACAAAGGAGAAGGTAATGAATGTAAGTATCTTATTATTTATCTTTCTTTTGTTGTTCTTGTTCAATATGAGGTTTTAGTTTAAATTTAGAATACAACTTTACATTCATTTATTTTCCTAAGTTTATTAGAATCTGAATTTTAGCTATCACATTTTCGCGTGCCGAGTGGGACTTTTACAAAATATATTTTCTCTTATCATTTTTTCATGTTTAGTTTGAAGGTTTAATTAACTTCTTTTTGGTTGCTATGTAAGTTTTAGGCAAATTTAGATCCAAACTATTTGTTATTTTTTTGTTTTCTCGAAACTAATTTAGTTTTATTTTTATAAAAAAATACACAATTGTTAAAATAACAATAAATTTTAATTTACAATCTGTTTTTTCCTATTTTTTAAGGTTAGTTCAGCTTTAGATTTAGATTAACATTAACTTATCAAAATTTTGTGTACATATGAATTGTATTTTAGGAGATCATAAAATTCACAACTGTTTATTTTGATTGTTTAGCTAATTTAGTTATTTTATTTTATTTTAAAACATGACTGTTAAAATGGTAATTTTTTTTATCAAAATCCAATTTTTTTTCTAATTTTTTTATAGGTTTGTTCAGATTTACACTGATAAAAAATTGTTAAAATTTCGTTAAAATATAGATCATATTTTAAGAGACATCGTCAAATTTGTGCTTGTTATTTTTTATTTTTATTTTCTAATTTTTCATACTTTTAAGTTTATATATTTTTTCTTAACATTTTGGCTAGCTTGCAGGTTCTTTAGATTGTGAATACCTTTACATACAAACTGCTAATAGTTTTTATACAAGATCATTTGCCAAAGAATCAAAAAGTTAAAAAAAAATCTATTTTATTTTATTTTTATTAGCTTTGTTTTAATTTCAAGTTTGGTTTAATTAACCAAATTTAGTAATTAAATCATATTTCTATTTATTGTAAAATTTATCTGTTTGTACCATAAAGAGTTGTGTATGCTCTTTCCTTAACATCATATTGGTGACGATACTCAAAAATAAAAAAATAACTCTTTTGACTTTTTGTTACCTATGTTAAATTTGTGTATATGCTCTTTCTTTAGAGTTAAATTTGTAACAATATCTGAAAATTAGAGATAAGTACCAACATTTTTTTAAGAGCTCTATCGATCGTGGAATTCACCATTACACGATAGGTAACCCCATGTACCAATAGGATATATAAATCAAGGATCCACTATTTTAATTGTCTAAGTGGTTGTGTGTTTTAAACACACTGTGACATGAGGGACTTTCCATTCTTTAATACCTAAGGTTTCAATAACAACCTCAAAATTTGATTTTATTGACATCAACATACTAAAATATTATGGTTGGGTTGTGCACATTAGAGCTAGACCCATTTGTGTGCATCCATTAAATCAACTTCTTCTATGGTTTTGGGCGTCAACATACCAAAATGTATATAGATGACTCCTTTTTAGATAAGCTTGTATAAACCTTAATCGTAAGATAGCCATTTCAGCGATCTAAATTGTAGTCCACCAATAAATAGTTAGCTCCGCAAAGTTACTCTTAACTTACCTTTGAAATTGGTTTAAATGGATAATGGATATGGTTCTACCTCCATAGTTAGTGATCTGAAACATTAGGTTGACACTTTTCAATGAATGAGTTAGTATATATGAAAGCCTACAAGACATTCAAGTCTTTTTGCCTATTTTTATCCTTTATGTGATTTGTATGTTTATTTTTAGTTAAATTAGAGCTTGCTTGTATTTTTAGTTAAATTAGAGCTTGCTTGTTCTTAAATTTCTTTTTTTACCTCTTTGTGAAGACCATGTACTTGAAGTTTTGGTGACCAAGTCTAAAGTCTAAAAAAAATAAAATCTTAAAATCAAGAAATAAAGTCCAAAAGTAAAAAACTTCTTCTAAAACATGTATACTTTCAAGTTCTTAAGATTTATAGTTTTTGAGTCAAACTTTCAAAGTAATGTCTCCCATTACAAGATTAATGGTCTTATTAAATAATTTTGAATTTAGAAAACTTTTTTGAAAATGACCCTTTTTAATTTAGAAGCCAAGAATATCATATTGAGATCAATGGTAATGTTGACGATGAGGGACCTCACCAATATGATCATACCCATGAGGTAACTTTGCATAAAAACCCCCCATCTCAAATCATAAACTATCTCGTAGAAAATAAAAATGAGGTTTGGTTAAAACTTTTGGGTCTAGGAGCCAAGTTTCCTTCAAATTTTGATCCCAAAGACTTATCACTCTTAATTGCAAGGAAAGAAACCACACGTCTCATCCAAGAACAAGAAACATCTAGTGATTCCCTAAGGAATAACAAAGCACTTATAGGTTATAATAACACTAATCAAAATGTCTCCCACACATGGATAAAGGTAAGACAGTTATAGACTAAACAACTCAATAAAGCCATGTTTTTTCCATTGAAGATCATGTCAAAAAGTTAGAAAGGGACATATTTGAGCTTAAAGCTAACATGTCAAGTAATGCTTTGATCAATCAATCAACAAATATAAATCCTAATTCAAATACACATTCAAATTTAAATCAATCAATCAATCTAAATCTAAATCCTAATCTGACTGCACATTTGAATTTAAATCAATTAATCAATCACAATCTAAATCCAAATTCGAATGTCTATTCAAATTTAATCAACAATCCAATTTAGAATTCAAATACCAATCCGACCAATCAAAATCAAAATCAACATCCAAATGTCAATTCAAATACCAATCCAACCAATCAAAATTAAAATCAACATTCGAATATTACTTCAAATTCCAATCCAAATAATAAAAATCAAAACCAACATTTCATTTCAAATACTAATACCAATTCATGTACCAATCCAAATCAATTCAAAAGATAATCATCCAATCCAATTTCAAATCCAAATTTGAACCAAATATCGCCATTCAAGGATGTGACATTTAGCTAAGAATGACAAAACATGAAAGGCAAGATCTAAGGGTTATAAGACGATAGTTATTCCAAAATCAAACAATTTAAGTTTGAAGAAATTTGTATACACCCTTTGACATTACTATGATGATGGTATCCTTTCCCTCACATTTTGAATCTCCAAAGTTTGATAAATATAAAAGAAAAGGATATCATAGAGAACACATTAAAGATTTTTATATGGCATGTTCAGATATTACTTATAGTAATGATTATCTATTAAGATTATTTTCACGTAGTCTAGGAGGTCAAGCCCTAGATTGGTTTTACACTTACCTAAAGGATCCATCACAATATTTGAGGACCTTTCCAAAAAAAAATTACTCACTTTTCCTATAATGTTGAATGTGATTTGACCATGTTAGACCTATATAACACCAAATAACATAATGGAGAGACTTTTGCCTCCTTCTTGAAAAGATGGCATGTTTTGGAAAGCCATTTTCCATGGTCACCTCCCAAAAAATAACTTACAACTATCTTTACAAACAATCTTAATTCAGAATTGGCTTATCAATTACAACTCCATTTTGATACATCCTTTGATGAAATCATAAAAAAATGAGTTCAAGTTGAATGAGATTTAGTTTCCAAGGGTGTCAAAAATTTCAAACAAGACAAATTCTTATTCAAACCAAAACAAAAATCTTAAGTTTTATGTAAAGGAAAAAAATGTGGTAGGATATGGTGCAACCGATGTTAAACAAATTAAAAAAACCCAACCTATCGACAACATTTTTATGCCAAACGATCAACCTCGAGAAGACAATAGAAAACGAAATTTCAATCCTTTGGGAATGCCATATGATGTTTTATTTTGAAAGTTTTTAGTTGCAAACATGATCAAATTCCACCATACCAAACCATTTGATAAAACAACATTCCAAAGATTGAGTGGTGCAAAGATAATGAATATTATGACTACCACAAAATCAAAGGTCGAACCGTTGCATGAGACTCAAACACTATATCCAAGATATTATTGATAATGGTGATATATTAGTTGTAGAGATGGATTACAAAGATGGTTATATCAAGCATTAGTAAAAAAACCAAGAAAAATACATAAATAACTAACAATCTAGGCCAACCTATTCAACGGGGTGTGCAAATGACAATAAAGATCAAATGAAAGAAAGCAAATACCAATTACCTTTCCATGAGCATCCCATCATCCATAAGCGGCTCAAAACATGATTTTCCCCTTAATTTGGAGTTCTTGTCTTTATCAACAATGGATGCTTTGCTCGTCCATCATCTCAAGACCATCATGTATAATTTAGGCTCATGATATGAAATCAATCTATGCCTATCAAATGAAGCTATTCTATTGCAAATAAATCATTTATCAAACTACATAAATGACTTGTGGAGAGAATCCTGCATTATAAGTTTACACAAATTAAGCTTAAAAATGTAAGATACCTCCTATTTATAGATTTTTCAAATTGATCAAGCTCAACCATGACCGTCCATCTCAAGATGAAGATGTGTGGCCTTGAATTAATCCAATATTTCATAATTAATCCATAAATATCCTCATAAACATTTGGAAGGAAGATGCATTAAAGAGGCATGGTTGCCCATAAACCTAATATTTGTTGCATTTATGGCTTATGGATGCCACCCTATTGATCATGTCATTAGGTGATGCAGATATTAGAAATCAATTTCTAATAAATAAATATTCAATAACTTTCATGGAAATCTTACTTAAGCTCATAATTTGGTTTAATTCACCTAAGAAAAATTAATCAATTTTAGTGCAATTCTTTGGATATTGGTGCATAATTAATCAAACTGGTCAAAAAGTTATATTACTAGGTTATAATTTGACTCGATAAGAATTAGAAGGTGATGTTAGTTGCGTATGGATCGTGATCCAATTTAGGATGTTGCTAGCATAAAATAACACATGCACATGATGCGTGTTTATGAATTAAAAGAAAAGAGTGATTCAGAGCATCAAAATGCATTTTCATCATTTTGACTTGAAATGATTTGATCAAAGTTAATAATCACATTTAGAAATACATTAGCCTAAATCAACACTTGTATACAACAAGATTGAATTATTTAGCATGTTTAAGTGATTTTGGCCTAATTTGTGTATTTTCATAAATTTTGAGTAAGATTGATAATTTCAACACAAATGGTATTAAGAATTGGATGTCTATATTTTCCCCCTATTTGAGAAGGCATAGGGAGATATTTAGGTGAAAAAACATCTTTTCAAAGAAAAAAGTTATCAAGAAGACATTGGAAATGACCCATGATGCCCCCTCGAGAGGACATACAAGGTTGAAAAGAAAAGGATGGACTCTTGAAAATAGAGGGAAAATGAGATTAACCCATGGGATAGATTAATTCCAGATGAACTAATGTTTGCATGCATTGATTCTATCAATAATCAAAATATAATTAGAATATAATGGGCCCCAAGGATGGGGAGAATGGGAAGGATACAATCCAAAAATAGAAGCAACACACTTTAAACACACCCAAAACAGGGTGCAAGCTGCGTGCTTTGGAATTGATCAATCTTGAGACAAGTTGCACACTAAAATATTTCTAAAATAAGGGAAAAAGTCCACAGAGCTTGGAATTAGAAGAATTGGAGAAACATGTTTCTAAAGATAGAAGAAATAATAATGTGCTCCATTAGAGTGAATTTGATAATGATAAAGTAATTTTGCCCTAGTAGGGCTGATTTTAATCACTGATAAAGAATGGCTTGACCTTGTAGAGCTGATTTATATTTATGAACTAGTTCAAATGTTTCACCCCTATAGAGAAAATTAGAAAGCAATAGCTCAAGGATATAACCTATTACATAGATTAATTATGAGCGGGCACAAACATAGATGTGATGGTGGAATGGTTATGAAATCTACAAAAAACTAAGCATACAAGGATGCACAAAGTGATGAAAGAGATGAAAGGAAGAAAGAAGGTGGCTGAGCTAACTTGAGACACGTCATATATCCAAGCGTTGCCTACATAGTCCAAATAGACTTTAAGACAATGTAGTTCACTCAAAAGTGGGAAAGAATAGAATGAGGGATGAAGGAAATTGTTGGGTTAATATTATTAATATAACTTTGGTGCTAAAATCTTGTCAACAAGTTTTCATGCTGGCCCTTTCATGCAAGACTATGGTCTTGTGCGCTCACCTAAAGCACATAGCTAGAGACTGGTCCCCGTAGATTTTTTTATGCGGTAATATTAGCTTAGTCATATTCTTCCTTTTAATAAGTAATTAAATAGATACAACATAAAAACATAGATAAACTACTTTGATTCTAGGATTACTAAGCTTATCTATCATGACTATGCAAACTAATGCCATTTAGTTCAGAGTTACTTATAAAAAGAAAAGAATTGAGTAGATTACATATCAAGTTTCAACCAAGGAATTTCTCAACTCAACCTAACATTGATACACAACTCATCCATTCAATTGAACATGAACACAAGAATGATTATAATTCCATAACTATATATTAACTACAAGCAAGTACTTATCAATTAAAAATTCTATCTCCACAGTGCTTTACAATAAGGGTATTTATACTTGTTTATCCTTGACCAAGTGTTTACAACATTAATGACATGAGTAATTAACCAATGAACTCTCAACAGACTGAGAGTCATGGTAGTCCATCAACTATCTTCTCCTAAGGACCTGAGCCTTGGTGCCCCCTATATACTTGCACTATGCTAGATCATTGCTACCATGTGTTTCTTTCCTTACGATCTGGTGTGAAACTTTTGATGGATAAGGTTTGGGTGGCCCTTAGAAATCACTCCTTAACCACTCCTACTTCTCATGTGCTCCCCAAGTCTTCTACTATAATTCCAATTCCTATGTTCTTGAGTTTTTCGTGACTAATTTTCCTTTGATTGGGTCCTCTCATGTTGGTGCTTCAATGCCTTTGTCTTCTTGCACCCTATAGATTCTATTCCATGGTGCTTCTGCACCCATCAAGTTCCATGCCATATAATTTTCATGCTATGGTCCTTTCGTGTCATGTCGGTTCCATGCTAAAATGGACAAAACACTTAGCCAAAATTTAGGGCCAATATCACCCCACACTACACTCTTAGTCCATCATGGACTTAATCTTGCTAGTGGCCTCTACCAAAAATTCAAGCCCCATATACTCAATCTACTTCTTCACATTGTCCCAATTGATAATGCATTGAATAACTTGGTAGTTATTTCCTCTATGACCTCCTTGGACTTCTTCATCTCCTTAAGTTGGCTAGATATCTCATTCTCCTTTTTAACCAATTCATCTAGGGATGCAATGACATCGTTCTAGATTTATTCAAGTGTTGATACTTCTTTGACAACTTATCCTTGGAGGGATGCAAAACTTACATTCAGTTGTTGATGATGTGTTTTGATTTTTTCCTCTATCATTTCCACATCCTTGAATGCTTTGGCACGTTTAGAACAATCTTTTATTAAGAGCACAACATTAGTCATCTACTACCTCTGGGCTTCTTCTACTTGGATCTGAGTCTCCAAGATTTTATTAGGGTGCACCAATTGTTCAAAAATTTCATCTAAAATGGGGATGATTTCCGTAATTGTCTCTAGGTGCACTTGCAATCTTCTACTACCTTGATGAATTACTTTGCTAGCTCCAGCCCCTCATCTTTTAGCATGAGCTACTCCTTGTAGTGCTTCAATAGGAGGTTCACCACAGTTTCTAATTTGCTTATGGCATCCCCTTTGAGAGGGATGCCATCTATCAATGCCAACTCCTATTCAAAATTATTTTGTAGAGGTTCAATGTTCTAACTTTTGCCTCCATGGCCTCTTTGACCTGTTGTTTCAGAGTAATCACTTCCTCGATGAGCACCTATTTCATGGTAAATTATTATACATACCCACTGCCTTGGTATGTTCCTTCTCCTTGTTACATTTATCAAAATCTGACAAAATCTTCTGATGTGTAACCTCCAAGGCCATCTTTAAAAATGCTACACTTGCTTGTAGAGGGGTGATCTTCTAAGGATCCACCCATAATGGTTTTGGCAACATAGGTGCATTAGGTCTTGAAAAAAGGTTGTATTAGGGAATCTCAAGTT